>CM067485.1:32583175-32598459 GCA_034552555.1 Semaprochilodus insignis
TGTGGAGGCACCGTGGTCAGCGCCAAGATGAACGGTTTGTTGTCACACGTCCAGAAGGCCTGGTGTCACTCCACCTCCACCCCTACCGCACAATCTGTAACTGTGTGAGAATGTTCATGCTGCATGGGATGGATTATTACTGTACTGATGGGTTTAAGGCAGAGGACAAATTCCTCTGTGTGCCAGCAAATGGCAAATGGTTCTAAATTCAAAATTCAACATTAAATGTCTTTAATGTTGACAAAAACATTGACTCAACATTGACTTTTGGCCCATTACTCCTTACAGAGCTTCTTCAACTGTGTTATTTGGTGAGGGGTGCAGACTAATTGGTGTTTCAGGGCCGTTATTCCCCTGTAGGACGTTCTGTTGAGCCTCAGTTCATGGACGGATGTCCTAACATTCTCCTGTAGAATTTCTTGATATGATCCAGAATTCATTGCTTCATCAAACGATGTCAGGATGCCCTGGTCCAATAGAAGCACAACAGACCCTAACCCTGATACTGCCACCGCCATGTTCCATTGGTTTTGCCAAACATAACATCTCTTATTTAAGCCATACAGATCTCTTTTTCTCAGTGGTCTTCTGGCTCATCCAGATGGTCTTTAGAAAACAGACAGAAATGTTCTTCCTGGAGAGAATTCGCTTTCTCCTTGCTATCATTCTATACACACTGTTCTTGTTCAGAATTTGCCTGATTGTGGACTCATGCATGCTGACATTAGCCAATCTAAGAGAGACTTGGTTCTTGGTGATCCCCCAGTACATTCAAACACCTTAGTCTTGGGGGTCATTTTTGTTGGATGACCACAGGACAATGATGGTGTTTAATTTCCTCCATCTGCCTGTCAGTGGATCAGTGAAGGTCAAACCCTAACGAAATAGCTCTGGACCTTCATGCAGCCTAACAAGCTTTGGTAAATAATTGTCTGAGGTCCTCAGAAATCTCATTTCACTTGGACATGGCATATACTAACATGCATGTGGTAAAGACCAGACTTTGATCGTGAAGACCCAGATTGATGTTTGCAAGTAGGTTAGGTTGAGTTACACCCACATCTGATTGCCATCCAGTTGATTGTATCTAATTATCACTTATACCAAAATGATAATTCTAGAGGTTCACATACTTTTGCCAACAAAGATATTTAATGTTGGGTCACTTTGTTCAATAACCAGATGATTTATTTAATTGGTTTCTCTTTATCTGTTGTTATCACTTAAACGAAGATCTTATCATATTTATGTCACATTTATGAAGAAATTCATTAAATGGGTTCACAAACTTATTACAGTCTCATTCTATTACAATCGCTGATTGGCTGTGTGGTATCCAAGCCCACATCAACACCAAGGAGCCAGGTGTCTGTGGAATCAGTCTTCATTCTTTCTGCACGCAGTCTTACAGACAAACTGACCATCCATCCATTAGCAGGCTTGTGGTTATATAAGAATTTGGTCAGTTGCCAACAATAGAAGCAACAAAACACAAGTGTGACAGAAGTGGGGGAAGTATAGGGAAAGGCAGGAATAGAGTGCCCTGAATATCCTGGATGTCCTTGGTACAGCTTCACAGCAAACACATACAATACTTACTATTGAGAACATGGTAGCATTTAATACCGCATTGCATTCCTTCATTTGCTTCCTTATTATGTTGATGGTTAATCTAAATTGAGGAGCTGAACTGAAGCTGGTAGACTGCAAGCTATTGTGCAGTGGAAGCGACTAGGAGCAACAACAACAGCTCAGCCACAAAGTGGTAGACCATGCAACCAGTACATCACTCACTACAGAGTTTGAAATATAATAATATAATATAATAAGCTCAATGGACAAAAAAAATGAGTCACCTGTGACTGAAACGTACCTAATAGTTGTGATTAACAATAACAGCCGTGACTGGATTTGGCTTAAACTGGTCAAGTTTCTGGATGTAGGCCATATCAATGTTCAGACAGTCTTGCATCAAAAAATTGGTGATTTGGTCCAGTTTTGGTGGATGCCTTCTCTGGCACAATTCCGAGGAGAATTCCCTGTAGACTGGGATTTTAGCCACTGCTGGTAGACCCATATGACCGTACGCTTCCATACACCTGCAGATTCAGCTACTTCCTTCACACTATGGTCTTTGGCACGTCCAAATGCAGTCACTCCTTTTAGCCAATCATTAACATCTGCTCTGGAGCCATTTTCCACACATGGAACGAGACATTCCCTGCACTGTAGCACCTCTTCCCAATCTATGGATCCCCATCATCCTTGCCTGACGTCACTACCACCTTAAACACCCAAGGTGACTCATTATTTAAGTGTGGTGAACTTATAATATGAATATGATATGAACCCTTAATATTAAACCCTTAAGTTCAGAATAACACAGGATAATATGAACATACAGCTGTGCAAATAGGTATTATATTATAGAGACGTTCTACTGCAACACAGTACGGGAGGTTTATTGGGTACAGTGTAAAATGAAAGTGCAAGGTGTTAATCAGCACCACCTCTCTGGAGAAAAAGCTGTTGGCATGTCTGGCTCTGCTGGCCTTGATACCCCTGAATCTTCTATCAGAGGGGAGTGGCTGGAAGAGGTGATGTCCAGGAAGCTTTGGCAGACCACATCCGATAATCCTCTCGGCTGTTCTGATTATGCGCTGGACTTTGATTCATTCTTGCGAGGTGGATGAACCCAACCAGATGGTTATGGATGATGTGAGGATGGACTCGATGATCTCTGTGTATGACTGGATCATCAGGCTTTGCAGTAGGTTACATTTGTTCAGCTGTCTCAGTAAGAACATTCTCTGCTGTTCTGCTCACAGTTCAAGCTACTGGATATGGTGGTGCCCAGGAACTTGAGTGACTTACGGAACTTGAGGGAACTTCAGAGCCACTGATGTTGAGGGAGGGCTTGTGTCTGAACTTCAGGCTCTGTATTGCTGTAGAAACCGAAGAGAAGGGGTGAGAGCACACAATCCTGTGGCACTCCAGTGCTAAAGGTCTGGGAGTCTAATGTGTGTTTCCCAAGTCGCACCCTCTGGCTCCCGTTTTGATGAAGTCCATGATCTCTTGGCATGAACCAGGGTCTCCAGCAGATGGGATCTGGCACAGACAACTGGAAAATTTGACCAGCAGCAGCTGGTGTGGAAAGCATGCTGTAGCATGAAGTGGAGGGGCAAGCTGACCATGTCATCAACAGAACTGCTAGTACTGTATGTGAACTGCAGGGGATCCTGTAGAGTGCCTGTAATGGTCCTCAGGTAGGCCAGGAACTGACATGCAAAGACATTGATGACCAAAGAGGTCAGGGCTACTAGTCTATGGTCATTTAGTCCAGTAATGTTTTTTGGGATCAGAATGATGGTTGATGTTCTAAGCACACTCTGGAAGCAGACTCTAGAAGCAACATCAGCACAAGAACTCCATATTGGGACTCCATCTTAAAATGGGTTGCCTGCTAGCCTATAATCACAATGCACAATACTAAGCACATAAAGTGGTGGTTCTATGGGTGAATCTGGGTTTGGTGGATGACTCCAGAAGAGCACTACCTACCCGAATGCATAGTGCCAGCAGTAAAGTTTGGTGGAGGGGGGATAATGGTCTCTGGGGTTTATTTGGGGTTTGGGCCCGGACCCTTAGTTCCAGTGAAGGGTGATGTTAATGCTGCAGCACACAAAGACATCTTACACAGTTATATGCTCCAAACTTTGTGGCAGCAGTGTGGAGAACATCCATGCCTGTTCCAGCATGACTGTGTCCCTGTGCACAAAGCCAGCTCCATAAAGACATGGTTTGAGGAGCTTGGTGTGGAGGAACTCCAGTGGCCTGCACAGAGCTCTGACCTCAACCCCACTGACCACTTCTGGGATGAACTGGAACATTGATTGTGAGCCAAGCCTTCTTGTCCAACATGCTTGGTGTGGAGGAACTCCAGTGGTCTGCACAGAGCCCTGATCTAAACCCCACTGAACATCTTTGGGATTAGCTGGAACATTGATTGTGAGCCAGGCCTTCTTGTTCACAAAACTTCACAAATGCTCGAATTCCAGTGTAAGGCCTTCTTAGGGTCACAAAGCAGGACCCAACTCCATAGTCAAGTGTCCCCATACTCTTGGCCCCATAGTGTATGATGATACTCTTAAAGAAAATGAACTAACAATTGCAGACATGTATTCCTTTCTTAGCTCCCAGATTAGGCATTCCTTGAAGGCTTGGAACCCCCTGAGGCGTTCCCTCTGAGTTGGCCCATTACTTCAGGCTTCCAGAACCCCACAACCTGAAGCAGTGCTCCATTTTTTTCCCAGCAACATCTTGCCATCAAAGCCAAACTTTCTGAAATGGAGACTTTACCACAGAGTAACTCTTGAGTGGAAATCCATAGAAAAGTCCCAGCAGCTACCGTGATTACAAACACTTGCTTGACATTCGTCACTGCATTTTGTCCATACGTTTTTTTCCCTTTGCAGGAGCATGAGGCTTCCCAGACTTGAAAGATGAACACAGAAGGACTGGTTCTAAATGAACGGAAGCCTCTTTCCAATTAAATGGTGCTGGAAGTCAGCTTAAGCTGGTTTTCTATTTTGGTGCTGTAGTTTGTCTAGCATATCTATGAGTCTGTCCCTCTGATGAAACTGCCGAATACATCTTTGGTCCTCCAATTTGCTCCAATTTCATCTTGCTGACTCTACCAAGGCAACTCCCTGCCAAGAACCCTCTCGGAATGACGCAGGGACTCTGTCACTTAGTGCCTTCAGAGGAATTGGCCTAAAAATCGATTGCAATTAACAAACAACAACTGTTGTCTCCACACAAAGAATTCACTCATGAGTTCATATTACTAAGAAAAGAAGTGGCAGTCGACTTCCAGTCAACTTCTCTCTCAGCATCAGGGTACGGGTCTTTAGGCGGGAATGCCGTTCCTTGGCAAAGGTCCCAAGAATCTGCTCTATCTGGAAGTTAATTACTCTTCAGAAGCTTTCAGTAACTCAATCCTCGGTGCCGTGCACAGGGCATTGATTTCATCATGGTGAATTTTACAGTAAGTAGCTGTGAGATATTGGACGTGGGGAGCGGAGACACTCCACACTTTCTCCTTTATTGTGGGTCTTGATATTAATGCGCAGAGGCTTCTGCCCTTTCTCGATCAGAAGCCCGAGACGGTTCGGCTGTTGATTAGGCTTGCGTAAGACTTTGCGTTTGGCCTTAGGAGGGTCTTTAGCCATTAAGGAAAACTAAAGGCTTGGAGCGAAATGATGAAATGCCCCCTTGACCTCCACTAAACGAGCTGACCAACAAATAAATCAAGTAGCCCAGCGAGGCAAGCACTTTTACGCCATTGAAGGGCCAGTATCTGACGTTTCATTACCATGCAATTAGCACAGTAAAGGCAGGTTGAATAAAAGCAAATTCACTTGAAGGCCTTTTTTCCTCGTCTTCACATACAGTGCATTCAAACCCTTTGACTTCTTAATCACGATTTCTGCTCCCACTGTAGCAGCGCTGCTATTTCTTCAGTGGAATGCTGGAGACTAATCTAATCTAAGCAAATGCCTTATTCAGATGCTGGCCAGGTGCATGGCCAGTATTTCTTATGCACTGCCCCCCCCAAGGCGACTGCATAATTGCCTTCATGCAAATGTATGTCGCACACAAATAAAGTGCGGTGGTTCAGAATTGGCACTTGAATTCATCTCTTTAGGCTAGCCACAGTATGTTAATTTAAGCATAAAGCCGGGCTACTCCGCGCCGCTGCTCTAGTGGCTGTTTTCAATGAAGCGTTTCCTTTTGTCTCTGGGAAGCAGATTTTAAGAGCCCCAAATTAACACAAAATGCACATTAACATAATACTTACTTGCTGTATGTGCCAAGACTACCATTGTGGCCGAATTGGCACCGGCCAACTCGCTGCGGTGACATTTCAGATTTTCGTCATCAAAACCAGCTGGACTCCAGGTGGGCAGCCAGAGAACGGCATCGCATGGGTACATGAGGACAGAGCCGGTCCTGACCAGTGTGATGCCCTAGGCAAGATTTTGGATGGTAAAACCCGGGTAATAATAGCACCTAAGCCTCATTGTAACCTATAACACTCTAAACATAACCAGGTGTATATCACACCTAGCATTCGTACACAGAACAGGTACTCAGTGAGCACTTCTCTCACATGGTGCTGCTGTTCACTGTACATATCAAATACAGTAAATAAACTAAAAATTAAAAATCCAGAGACTTACATCAGTTAATGACTGAAGGAAACACGTTTTTAACACTGGCTAGCCAACTAGATGCTAACTCTTAGCTAAATTAGCAAACATTATTAAGCTAGCCAACTTTGCTCCAAGCAACCAACATAACTCAAAAGTATGAAGGTTATTTCCCAAACACATTTAATAGTCTTTCCAACTTCTCCTAACAAACGTAAGGTAGGAGTAACGGATGCTTACTTGTGCTAGCTAGCTATTTATTAAATTAGCAAACAGTATGGAGCTAGCTAACTTTGCTCTGAGCATCTGACATTTCTCAAAGGTAGGAAGGTTATTTCCCAAACACCTTAAATAGTCTTCCCAACTAACTCTTGCTAGCTAGCTAACTATTTATTAAAGTAGCAATCATTATTGAGCTATCAGTATTGATGCTAGCTACATTATTAGAAAACAATATCAAGTTAACTAACTTTGAGCTTCTAGCATCTGGCGGTAACTATGATTATGCAACAGATAAAGTATTCATTCATCACATTACATTACCTCTGTCTTTTGGCTGTCTTTCATCCTCTTCCTCTCTTTTTTTGCTCCCTGGGCTCCAGAGGGCTTCAGCCTTTTCCACGTATCAAATGGCACCTGCTGTGTTGTTAGCTAATCTTTACCGTTTATCACCGTTAATCACATATTCACTCACTCACTCACTCCCCCTACCCTGACCACCACCCCTACCACAACTACAGTGGTCTACCTAGAGCGTGAGGAGGGGAGGGGGTAACAGAATATATCAGGCATTATACGTCATGCTGAGCAGGCTTTTTGTACAGTGCTGCACCCAGAAGGAGGTGTGGGATTGCAGGTGTGTTGGGAAGGAAGATAAAGGTTACCAGGAACAATAAATGATGATACATTTAGACTGATATGATCAATATTTATTGAGCTACACATACAGAAGTAGTGTCTCTCAGTAGGACGTCGGGCCACCATGTTTGCTAACCCAACATGCCAGACGTCACAGCATGGAATTGTAGAGGTTCCTAATGGTGTCCTGTGATAATCCATCCCATGCAGCTTGAATATCCTCACACAGTTCCTGCAGATGGTGCGGTAGGGGTGGAGGTGGAGTGACACCAGGCCTTCTGGACGTGTGACACTTGACAACAAACCGTTCATCTGGGTGCTGACCACGGTGTCTCCACAGACGGATTCGTTGGTCGTCTCCTCCAAGACAAAAGCGGGACTCGTCACTGAAGATGACTCGCTGCCATTCTGAGTCACTCCATGACAGTCTGGCCATTGCAGTCTTTGGTGACGGTGACGTGGTGTTAAGAACAGCCGTCGTCGTAATGGTCTGTGTGCATGTAGTCCTATGTGGTGCAGCCATCTGCCAATGGTGCTGCACTAACAGGATGACTCATGAAGACCCGTCCTTGCTTATGTCACATGTGCGGCCGAGAGTGAAACTTGAATCATTAGCATGTCTCACGATGTCAAACCTACCCACCAAGTTTCATTCCTGTTGGTTGATTCCTTCTGGGTGCAGCTATTTGGGCAACTGTTCCTTTGATCATGAGTGTGTTATTAGACGATGAGGTTCTGATGTTCGGGGCTTTTTGTAGTATTTATTAATAATATTATACTGAAATTATGAATGATGTTTTGTCCCGTCAATTTCCCCTAACATTTGCCTATATGCCACGGGCCGGCTCTGCTTGAGGGTTTGACAATCAGCATGAAAGTAAAGGCGTGGAAGGCACCTCTTAGAAAGCCAGGCCCTTCTTCTTTTGTCTCCAGTTGACTGTGTATCTGCACACCGCTGGGTTAGTTTGTTAGCATGACCCTTCTCCTGAAAAATACAGTCCCTCGGTAGCCGCTTGATTTAATCTCTTACGAAAGGAGGGCTAGAGTTCAGTGTGGTAAGTTAAACCCACTTGCCCGTGCAGGGTAGCAAGGAGAGAACGATTTGTTTATACTGAAGATTGACACCAGCCCCTCACTGCACTGAGCCCTGACTCTCTCCAGAGACTCCAAACAGCTCAAGCAATGAGACGAGCACCGGCGGGGCTGGAATCTACCCTCACTGCTCACTGTGATATCTGTTATTTGGCTGTCAAGCCGAGCCGAATTATGGGATGACTGCTGCAGTGGCCAAGATTCTCATTCAGAGCGTGCTTCTGAGTCTGACCACGCCTCTGCCCTTAATTTTCCTCTCTAAATCCATGACAAGCAGCATTTCTGTGCCAACGGGAATGTGGAATTGCTGCCCGTGGGTGTTGGGAATAATAAAAAAAAAATTCATTAATGTCTAGACATAGTCTGAGTCAGTGTTCGATTGGATAGTGTACAGCCAGTAAGCCCGTATCTCCTAGCTAAGGCTGTGAAGCTAGTTTGTTGAATCCTTTATAATGCAATCTTAGAATGCAGAGTTTCTTTAAGTTGCAGCGTTGCATCATCCAATGTACTACTACATGTGATATTGTCAGGGACAAAGAACTGGGCTCGGCGCGTGCAGAGCTAAAAGCCAGAGGAGGTTTATTTGACAAGTCGATAGTCAAGCACAACAGCAGAATCAAGGCAGTCAAAACCAAAGGGGTAATGCAGGGTCGTAGACAGTGAGACAGGCGGAGGTCGAAAACCAGGAAGTCAAAACAATCAGGCAAACAGATCAAAAGTGGAAGAGCAAAAGAGAGTAAGTCGAAGACAGAGGAGGTCAGAACCAGAGAAGAGATACGAGCAAAAGGCAAGAGAGAAAGGTTTAGAGTTGCAAACAGGGGTTTGGCAAAACTTTGCAAAGACTGTGTGTGTGTGTGGTGATGATGTCACACGCACATGTCCTCAGTCAATCAATCATTCACGCTCTAGCTCACCAGAATACTGATTGATGCCATTACGTTCTCCTCACTTCCTGTTTATAAACGCTCTAGCTCACCAGCTGGCATCAATCAGTATTCTGGTGAGCTAGAGGGTGAATGATTGGTTGACTGAGGACATATGCATGTGACGTCATCGGGTAGTGCGCTCTGGGAAATGGAGTCCGGGACATCGGCGGTGTCAGGGAGATCCGAGGGCGTGACAGATATGTTACTATTAGTAAAACCTGACTTCAGTTCAAATGCAGTGGCTCTCTTATTTCCATCCCACTTTAAATCCAACAGCTGCATGATTTCAGTTCCACCTTAAATGAAAAACAGCTGCGTTTCAATTCAAATGCAACCCGATAGCTGTCTTAATTCTAGCTAAAATGCAATGGTGCATCGCATTGGCTCCATTAGTTCAGTTTCACTTCAGTTGCAGCAGCTGCATTATATCAGTTGTATTTCAAATGCTCTGCCTGCATTATACAGTGCATGCATTATTTCACTCACAGTTTAAATGGAACAGATGTAATAATTCATTTCCGTTTCATATGCAACAGCTGAACTTACACACATTCGGTTCAAATGCAGTTGGCACATTTCTATAGGTTCATTTCAAATGCAACAGATGCACTGATTTTCTTTCTTTCAAATGCAACAGCTGCATTATTTCACTTACAACTGGAATGGAGCATTTTGGCACAATTCTATAATTTCAATTCAGTTGCAAGAGATGCATTATTTCAGCCCTAATTTAAATGTAGTGGCTGCATTATTCCAGCTTCATTTCAAATGGGATTGTCACATCTGCTGCCTCTGTTTCCCCTCCTTGCCCACAGAGGTCGCTCTCTCCTGAATTCTAGTCCTTGTTTTCCACACCTGATTGTAATCAGCAGCCATTTTGTATTTATATACTCCATGTTACTCATTGTCTCTTGTGAAGTCTTGTACTGGCGTGCCTTGCAATTCTGAACTGTTTTCTTCTCTGGTTTTGATTCTTTGCGTTGGTTTACGGTTTCTGAGTTTTGGATTGTGGCTTGGCAACTTTCTTGTTTGTTTTTTTGGACTGATTTTCTGGTTTTGACCTGGTTTGTTTTGACTTTGAGTTTTTACCTAATAAATCTGCACTTGGCTCCTCACTCCTGGTTTGGATCCTTGGATGACAGAGATGGCTGCATTATTTCACTTCCTGTTTAATCCAGCTGTTGCATGCCTTCAGTTTCAATTCAAATGCAACAGCTGCACTGTTGACATTTCAGTTCTATTGTATCGTCTCACGTTTTGCCTGCATTGTTTCACTTCACAGTCTAAACAGAACACATGTAATTTTTCATTTCCATTTCAAATCCAGCAGCTGTTCTTATACACATGTATTTCAAATGCAGTTGGTGCATTTTAAAACTTTAAATTCAAACGCAACAACTGCGTTATTTCAGCTCTAGTTCAAATAAACTAATTGTTTTGCTTCCAACGGCTGCATTATTTCAGTTCCACCTTAAATGAGAAACAGCTGCCTTTCAATTCAAATGCAACCCGATAGTTATTTTAATTCTAGCTAAAATGCAATGGCTACATGATTTCAACTTCGAGTGCATTAGCTTTGTTAGTTCAGTTTCACTTCAATTGCAGCAGCTGCATTATATCAGTTGTATTTCAAATGTCCTGCCTACATTATACCCTGCATACATTATTTTACTCACAATTCAAAGGGAACAGGTGTAATAACTCATTTTCATTTCAAATGCAACAGCTGCTCTTCTACACATTCATTTCAAATGCAGTTGGTGCATTTTTAAACTTTGAATTCAAATGCAACTGCTGCATCATTTCAGCTCTAGTTCAAATATCCAAATTATTTCACTTCCAACAGCTGCATTATTTCCGTTTCATTTCAAATGCAACAGCTGCAATAATCCCCTTTTAGTTCAAATGCTGTGGTCGCTTACACGCCTTTGGAGTCTCATCTGCCCTCGGTATTACCATGCCAGCCAAACCCAGGGGTAACCCACCTCCTTGGTTCATTTGTATGATGTCACTTTTGGTTAAGACTGTGCCACTGACACCGGCGAGCCCGTATGCTCGAGTGGTTCATTAAGGCCGCCGTCACATGGGCTGTGCAAAAAGGGAATTGCAGACAGCTGGTCAGTTAGCAGAGCCGGCGGATGCCCTCTGGCAGTCTCGTTCTTATTCCATCACTCTGTGGCACAAACGGATCTTCAAGAGCACGACTGATGAGGCAGCACGGAGGACGAATAAAACGGGGGTCTCTGGGGTTCCAGCCCGCTCTTGGTCCATGGCCTTCCCTTCCCCAGAGCAACCCTATTACACTCTTAGCAAAAAAGGCTTCTGCACTGAGACACAAGTGGGTTTGTGACTTGGAACAAGAGCAGAACCCTTTTAAAAATGCTCCTTAAGGAACAATGAATAACAGGTTCTAAAACAGAGACTTCACACAAATATAATACAGCATCGGGCCAAAGGCAGAGACCGTCCTTTACTTATATATATCGGCTGTGTTTAAGGTGGTAGTAACTTCAGGCTCCTGCAGATGGCGCTGCTGCACGAGGATGATGGGTCTATAAATCCCTGCGGGGTGTGAGTGATGGGATCCATAGATTGGGAAGAGGTGGTACAGTGCAGGGAATGTCTCGTTCCATGTGTGGAAAATGGCTCCAAAGCAGATGTTAATGATTGGCTAAAAGGAGTGACTGCATTTGGGCGTGCCAAAGACCATAGTGTGAAGGAAGTAGCTGAATCTGCAGGTGTATGGAAGCGTACGGTCATACGGGTCTACCAGCAGTGGCTAAAATCCCAGTCTACAGGGAATTCTCCTCGGAATTGTGCCAGGGAAAGCACCCACCAAATCTGGCCCAACTGCACAATGCTTTGATGTAAGAGTGTCTGAACATTGATGTGGCCTACAACCAGAAATCTGTCCAGTACATGTCGAATCCAGTCACAGCTGTTATTGGTGCTGGTGGAGATATTACAGGTTATAAGAATTTTCAGCCTCACACAACTGAAAAAACCCAATTACAAATTTAAATCTCATCAGTTCTCATGCACGTTAATAGACAGTCTGTGTAGTTACACCTTAGTAATACATGTAACAACAAAGTAAGTACAGGTGATGTAGTCACTGTGACAGATGCAATACAGCAGTACAGCTTATTTAAATACATGTAAACAGTTTTATTTTTTACACATGTAATTACACATGTAAGTGCATTGTGATTGTAGTAACACCATTCTGTAACAGCATTAATATTATATTATACTACTATGTAATTAATGGTAACATAACAGTTTAAAGCCAGAGCTTTGGGTTATCATGTCATACACATACAAGTATAGAACTACAGCTAGTTAACTGATAGACAATATGGCATTTCCTGTGCAGATGTAGCATTAGTGCTGTCATAATGCAGGTGATTACACACCTGTTATAGTATCACAATAGTTTAAGGTGTGTAAATATATATATATGTGTGTGCGTGTGTGCGTGCGTGCGTGTGTTTTTTTTTTTTCACTGTCAGAACAAAACCTTGTAACTTGGCATAACATAAAGGGCAGCAGGTGATTTCAAATTATTCGAACAGCAACAATTAATATTTGGTGTTGGAAACTTTGGCGTAACTGTTCTTCACATATATGTTCATTGTTTTTCTGTGGTGAATAATTGAATGGTTGTTTTGGCTGGAAAGATAAATAAACAGTAGGGTGATGGTCTCCACTGCACAACACTGTATCATTATTATTAATGTTGTTGTTTTTATTATTAATATTAATAATATCAGCATTATTATTACTGTTGTTATTAATGCTATTATTATTAGTAGTAGTAGTAGTAGTAGTAGTAGTAATAGTAATAGTATTAATGTTAATTAATGTTAAAATAATAATGCAAAGTGAAATCTGAAGATGAATTTGAATTGCCACGATTTGAATATATTATATAACCGTTTCCTTTACTAAAGAGCTCATGAAGAGCGGTGCCACCCAACGCTCACCGCCCGCTGCCCCCACACCCGTCTGAAAGTCTCAGATTTTTAATGGAATGTAAAGACGTCTGTCAGACCGGAAGAAAGATTACGCTAATAGAAATCTGTGACTTAGTTCCCGAGACAGAAACACCGCAGGCGTTTGTTTGTGACTGATCCGTGCGAGGTGCGAACGACTGCACGGTGCATTTTCAATTAAGCCTACCTTCAGCTCCGCTAATGAGCAAGACAAGGCGAGCCTATTGTGAGCCTGAATTCAAGACGACTCTGACGAAGGTACACAATGAGATTTAATTAAAAGTGTCTCACTCCTCGTTTAAATTTTCATTTACCAAATGAGTGAGTGCCTCCAATACTCTCCTGAGATTGCCAAAAGGCTCCCATGTATCTGCTTAAACGCAGAAAATAAGAATAATAATAAAATATATAAATTAATAAATTAAAAAAGAAGAAGAAGAGGAAAGAAAGGAAAGAGTTCCAAAGGGTTTGAAATGCACAGTGTCAGTTAGCAGCCCGGCAGTGAAATAATGAGTGAATCTGGGTTTCTGATCTAAGGCCTCATTCCCATAAAGAGCCTGCAAGGAAGTCTGCAGGAAGCGAGGACTCCCGCTCCAGTTGTGCCTGTGAACAACATTGTGTCAGCAGTAGAAGAGATAACGTGAACAGCCAACAGTCATATAACCAAGATGAGAAAATTAGTCTCCATCTTCTCAAATATTCCACCTCTTGTGGATGTACATCAGTAAATTACGGATCAGGACTATAGTTGGCAAACGGTGCCAATTGTTTGGATATTAAGGAATCAGCACATGTACAGACTGCAGTCTTTGTGAAACATCAATTTCACCCCTCATTACTTGCTTGCAGCTCAACACACACAGTCCTACACATGTAAAATACACTCCTCATCAAAACAACAGCCGCACCCACAAGGAAGTGCGGGATTGCAGTGCTGTTGGAAAGGAAGATAAAGGTTACCAGGATCAATAAATGAGGATAAATTTAGACTGATATGATCAATATTTATGTAGCTACACATACAGAAGTCTGTCTCTCAGTATGGCGTCGGGCCGCCGTGTTTGCTAACCCAACACGCCAGACGTCTCGGCACGGAGCTGTAGAGGTTCCTAATGGTGTCCTGTGATAATCCATCCCATGCAGCTTGAATATCCTCACACAGTTCCTGCAGATGGTGCGGTAGGGGTGAAGGTGGAGTGACGCCAGGTTCTAGACACGCGTGACAACAAACCGTTCATCTTGGTGCTGACCACGGTGCCTCCACACACGGATTCACGTTGGTCATCTCCACCAAGACAAAAGCGGGACTCGTCACTGAAGATGACCCGCTGCCATTCTGAGTCACTCCATGACAGTCTGGCACGACACCATTGCAGTCTTTGGCGACGCTGATGTGGTGTTAAGGACAGTCGTTGTAACGGTCTGTGTGCATGTAGTCCTGCGTGGTGCAGCCGTCTGCCAATGGTGCTGCACTAACAGGACGACTCATGGAGGACATCACTGCTCGCTGGATGTCTGCAGTCGTGGCTGTTGGGTCAGTCAGGTACACCGATAAGGCCCACCAAGATTCCTTCTGGGTGCAACTGTTTGTGGAGCTGTTCGTTTGACGATGAGTGCATGTATATATTATATAGGCACTGCAGAATAAGATTATCACAGTATGCATTTCTGTCTCAGACTTCCAGCTCAACAGTAGAGTCAAACACTTCAAGAACCCAGCGGGAGCACGTGCTACCAGACTTGGCAGTCCCAGCAGTTCTACTGGCCTAGAATTCACAATAAAAGCATTCAATTCCGTCTGACTTTTCCCTCCAGCTGTTCTCAATTCCCATCACGTACACATGGTGCATCTCATCCACCCGGCTACCTGTGGAGAATGCTGAGTTTTGGAAGGCTGACCAACGGGTAAAAGAAGTGTGATGCATCACTTTGGCAGTGAACAAAGCCAGTCAAGAATCCATCCATTCCAATGCACGGTGTCTGAAATTTATATAGATTTCTTCCACTGCCAGAAAATGGCATAACAATAACAGATGGTTGCAATCTAAGCAAGTTCCCAATGATTCATTCTCAGCGTGAGCGGAACAGTGAGTGTTTTGTCTCACTCTGATAAACGAAAATAGATGCATTCAATAAAGATGACAAGCAATTTTAAATGCCACATTTTTCTGTCTCAGTGGGTTTCTTTTGTGGAAAAATAC
>CM067485.1:32611985-32633574 GCA_034552555.1 Semaprochilodus insignis
ATGAACAAAACAATTACAGCTACAAAACTACTCAAAGCTGTCTTTGCAACTTCTCAGGAGAAAAAAAAGTACACTGAAATATACTTAATTTAAGTGTACTTAGTATACTAACTGGAACTTATAATTACTGTACTGAAAGTGTGCTATTTTCATATACTATGTACTTAGTTTGTCACGCTTCCGGGTCTTCCCGGCTCCTTCGCTCTCCCGGACTCCACTTCCCAGAGGGCTTTGCCCGATGACGTCACGCCCACATGTCCGCAGCCGTCCAACCAGATCCGGTGTAAGTCACCTGAGTTTTAGCCACAGCTGTCCCTAATTTAGCTCGTTATTTCCAGTATATAAACCCCCCACTGTCACCACACCATCGCGAAGTTTTGCCAAAACCCTTGTTTAGCAATTCAGAGCGCTCTGTCCGTATATCTACTCTTTGGCTTTGATCTCCTTTTCGTCCTCGACTACCCCTTTGGCTTTTCCCCTATTGGCTTTGTTTACGTTGCGTCTCTGGCTTCCGCCCTTCATTTCCGTTCCTCAGACCTTCCTCTTGCCTAGCCCTTCTAAAGTTGTTAGCCTCGTTGACTGTGTTTCTGACCTCTGCCTGCCCCTCACTCTGTTTATTCGCCTCATCCTTTCACGTTGTGTTGTGTATTGCTGTTTGACCAGACTGTCTCATTGTTTAATAAAACCAACTTGCCATTTAGCTCTGCTCACGTCAGTCCAAGTTCTTTGTTTCTGACATTCTTCTTCTTCTTATTATTATTATTATCATTATTATTATTAGTAGTAGTAGTAGTAGTAATGTATAGCACTATTCTTCTTCCTTTTATTCTTCTTCTTCTGCTTCTTATTATTATTAGTATTCATGTATAGTGCTGTGATTATTAGTAGTAACGTGGAGAGTGATGAGGAGACAGGATGAACGTGCTAGTATGACTGATATAATAAGGACTATAAATAGAAAACAAAGACACCAGAATTATTATTATTATTATAACAAACACCACTAAGAACAAAGACCAGAGTAACAGAGCAACCAACAAGTGGGGTAAAACACACGGCAAGCATACATACGGAACAGCCTGGACTAACAAGGAGCACCTGCTAAGGGGCGAAGTCACAAACTAGGGACAGGTGAGGGGCATGACGAGAGGGCGGAGACAGAAGGAGCTACAAAACGAAACAAACAGAAACACATGGCCCAGGAGAACAAAAGACACCTGGAAGTAACAGGAGAGAAACAGAGACAGAAACAGAGAAAACCAGGGGCAAGAATACTAGCAGTAGTTTTAATGTGTAGCACTGTTTTCTTTTCTTCTTCTTTTTATTATTATTAGTAGTATTAATGTGCAGCATTATTCTTAGTAGTAGTAGTTTTAATGTATCGCACCATTTTTTTTGTCTGCTTCATACTATCAGTAATATTAATGTATAGTACCATTCTTATTATTAGCAGTAGTAGTAGAGTAATAGTAGTAGTTAATGTATTGCTTCTTTTATTATTATTATTATTATTATTATTATTATTAGTTTTAATGTATTACACTATTCTTCTTCTTCTTTCTTTCTTGTTTTCCTTGTCTTCCTATTACATTCGCCTGCCATACTAAATACTAAATCCAGCTTGAATAAGGCATGAATAAGATCCTCCAGCGTAAGACTGTCATGTTATCTGTCACAGGTTTTATGTAGTGATCTCCTGGCTGTGTTGAATACTGAGAGGAGGAGAAAGGAAACGGCGGCAGCAGCGGTAGCAGCAGCAGCAGCAGTGCAGAAGCTGACACCAGCACAGGGCCTGTAGCAGCTCTCCTGGGGTTGCCTAGTTACTGGACAGCTGCCTGTCATCGTCCGCTGCCTTGTGTCTCATCTCTTGTGATTCGAAATGCCTGCTTTTCCCACACAAAGCCTCTGCCAGACAGGACAAAGTAATGGAATCGTCACAGAAGCCAGCCGAGCTACGCCGAGGCCTGTGTCACACCACTGCGGCGAGCGCTTACGGCTCAGAAATGCTGGGCTGCTGTCACACCGGCGCTGTCTTCCCTGATTCAAACCCTCACGTCAGGAATCTTCTCTACAGAAATTTGCCAAATCATCAAACAGTATGGTGGGGTAAGATGGTGCGCCACTTCCTGTTACTGTCCTCTTAGCTCTCGTTACGTGTGGGGGATAAGCGGTGAAGGACTAGGTCATAGGGTTACACTGAATTGCCTACACTGAAATACTGTAAAGATATTTGATGTGGCCAAAAGTGTACCCTCAAGGCTGCCTGAGGTCACATATGTACCTTTGTACTGAGGGCGCATATTTGTACATCCTCATAACTCACATTTTCTATGGAACAATAACATTCAAAGCTGGAATTCAGAGCCGTTTGTGCTTGCACACATGCTCCACACTTAACCCGTCCGTGCAGGCAAACATCCACATACATACACTAGGGGGGAGTGAGCATGTTAGGTGCCTTGCTCAAGGGCACTTCAGTCACGTCCCGTCGGCTCAGGGGATTGAGCTGATGACTTTCTGGTCACAAGCCAGGTTCTAACCTCCAGCCCACGACTGCCCCCACACTAGGGGACAGATCTAAACATACACTCAGCGGTCATTTCCTTAGGTACACCTCCTTGTTTCTTCACTCATTGTCCAGTTTATCAGCTCCACTGACCATATAGGATCACTCTGTAGTTCTACAGTTACAGACTGTAGTCCATCTGTTTCTCTGTATACTATATTACCCTGTTCTTCAATGGTCAAAAGGACCCCCGAAGGACCACCACAGAGCAGGTATCATTTGGTTGATGGGTCATTCTCAGTACTGCTTATGAGTAGAGTGGAGTGGCAGATATTTCTGCTCATTGGTTTTCAGTTATGACTCCAAATGTAAACACATGTATGTGCTTTTAACACCTTCTTCTTTACCATTCCCACCACAAGACAGACGACCCAAGGCTGACTCTATGCGGGCCTGTAGATCTTTGTTGTGGTCACAGAATTGCCGGTGTGCCGGTCTGGTAAACAGACGCTGTATATGAATGGTCATGGTGTGCAAGCTGTAGAGTCACTGCTCTTTCTGGCTTGCGGGACGGAACGTTCCTAGAGCCATTCCATGCTCTGCTGACATGCTCTGAGTCAGACTGATGTTTTGGTGGTGTGGTTGATGTGGTTTTGGTGGTGTGGCTGGTATAGTGGTTGGTGTGGCGTATTGGATAACACCACGACCTGCAGGTGAACTACCGCCTCATTGGGATTCGATTCCTGATCTGGGTAACTATTCTGTGCTACACCAATAAGAGTCCTTGGGCAAGACTCCCAACCCTACATTGGCCTATTGTGATGTGATTAACCCTGAAAATTGCTCTGGATAAGAGCATCAGTTAAAAGGTATGAAGTTAAAGTACAGTGTTAGGGTGTGTTGCGCTGGTACGAGTGAATCAGATGTAGCTATTAACGCTAACATGACAGTGTTATGTTATTGAAAACGTTCTGTCATGATTATGGCAGCATATGTTAATTAGTTTCCCTGCTAACTGCAAGTGCTCTCAGTCCTTCTGTCAGAGCTAACTGTCTGTGTGTCATCTTTGCCGGAGCTCAGCTACTGCCCTAACTGTGTGGTCTCCTGTGGAGCAACTGCCCATCCTGTGCGCTCTGATGCCATTGCTTCACCTGCCTCGCCTGAAGCTTCTCCTTGTCTTGGGGTGTGAGGGGGCCTTACCTGCACTGCATGTGCCCACCCGATGATCCTGTTGTTTAATCCGACGTTCCTGTTATTTAGTCACAGACAAATCTGACATTTCTTCCACTGCCTCAAAACACTCAACACTTCTCCTAAAACACTTTACCCTTTGAGTCTTGGTTCCTCTCGAGAATTCTTTCTCTTGCTCTGAGGGAGTTCTTCCTTGCCACTGTCGCCTTTGGCTTGCTCACTGGGGGCTTAGACCCGGATTCTCTGTAAAGCTGCTTTGTGACCACATCTGTTGTAAAAAGCCCTATATAAATACATCTGGCTTGACTTGACTTGACATATGACATTTGTATGGCACAGTTATGTTCAAGTAATATTTCAGGTTTCCTTCTGTCCGGTTGAGCACCCCTCTAGGAGCAATAGTACCTACCAGAACCCTCCCATTGTTTCTCTGAGGCTTGTCTTCTCAGGAGAGATACAGATCCCCATTATATGCATTACCAGCATGAAAGTAATTGAAATCTATTTTTATAAAACTCATAATGAGAGGCTACTGCTGCACAGGAGGTTCAGGACTAGGTGGTGTGAAGACATAAACCCACTGACTCCCATAGAACGAACCCAAGATCCCATCTTAAAAAGCCAACATCCAGGTCTGCATTTCCATTCCTACAGTTGTGCTGTTGAGTGGTCTATTTCCAGAGGCCTGTCGGCTGAGTTTACCGGCGATGAAAATCAAACTCAAATTGCTCTGGTATTTATAAGCTCTTGAAAAGCTGGACTAAGCATCAGAGTGTTAGATTGTAATTGCAACGAAACCCAGCTGGAACGCATTCAGACATGCGTCATGTATATATAGAAACATTTGCAACCGTTTAGATTTAGTGACCCATGAATCAGGACATTCCTGGAACTGTGATGTCACACTTCCTACAATCATTATCAAGTGCCTTATGAGAAAGTGCTTCACTTCTGATGAGACACCCAACTGAAAGCTAGTGTAGTGCAACTGCAAGGTTGCCTTCTGGCTGAATGCTACTTAGATTCTTGGGCAGCTTATCTTCCAAAGTCCCATATACCACAGTGCTGCTCCTAGACTGGACAATTTCAGGCTTCTATATCAATGTCAAAGTAGATAATGTGTAGTGAGGAGAACTGGACCTCAGTAATGTCTTCAGGCGCTCCCCATTAAAATGATAGCCCTTTTCAACCAGAAGAACCTTGGTTCTTGAACTGGTACCATTCAGGCTTATTAGAACCTTGGTGCTATTCAGAAAACTGCGTTTGCACCAGTGTTTTACTGGAACCAGGGAACATCAAAGCAGGTGTCATTAAGGTCAACAACGGGCAGTACACAGCGGTAGGATAGAGTAGTACCAAGATGGCGGGGTGGTTAGATTAATCAAGCACGGCTCAGCTACTGGTGATAGAAGAGGTTCTTCAGCAGACCACTGGGTGTTGCCTTTGTTGCCTTCTCTGTCCTCAACAACAGAAATACCTTTCATGAGACATCCTGTTAGCGCAGCACCATTGGCAGACGGCTGCACAATTCAGGACTACGTGCACGCAGACCGTTAACGACTGTCCTTAACACCACGTCACCGTCACCAAAGACTGCAATGGTGTCGTTCCAGACTGTCATGGAGTGACTCAGAATGGCAGCGGGTCATCTTCAGTGACGAGTCCCGCTTTTGTCTTGGTGGAGACGACCAACGAATCCATGTGTGGAGGCACCGTGGTCAGCACCAAGATGAACGGTTTATTGTCACACGTCACACGTCCAGAAGGCCTGGTGTCACTCCACCTCCACCCCTACCGCACCATCTGCAGGAACTGTGTGAGGATATTCAAGCTGCATGGGATGGATTATCACAGGACACCATTAGGAACCTCTACAGCTCCATGGCGAGACGTCTGGCATGTTGCATTAGCCAACATGGTGGCCCGATGCCATACTGAGAGACACTACTTCTGTATGTGTATCTCAATAAATATTGATCATATCAGTCTAAATTTAGCATTATTTATTGATCCTGGTAACTTTTATCTTCCTTCCCAACAGCACTGCAATCCCACACCTCCTTCTGGGTGCAGCTGTTCTTTTGACACTGAGTGTATTTTAGAGCACTCCTGAGCTCCAGTTTGTAATGGTGCCTTATGTGCATTCTTTTGCGTTAAATCTAAAGTTCAAATATGAGAGTCAAGTCAACATCAACTAATCACTGAGGATATCCTGAATTAATGACAGGTAAAGCGAATGCTTAGCAGCAAGCGACTTAAAAATCTGACTTTAAAAACCCATGATGAAGCAAGCCTCCACAAATCAGTAGAGCATGACGTGCCCTATCCAAGAACCCCTCAATCGCAGTGCTACCCTTCAGTGAACCGGAGATACAGACTCCAGAATCTCACAAATTTCTGTCCGACTTTTTATCGTAGTCTCTGGGAAACTGCAGATAACGTCGTTCAGTATCTGATCTATTTGAAGCTCGGCCGAGATGTTAGATGAAGACCAACTCCACGGGTCAGTAGAGCATGATGTACCCTGTCCAACATTCCCTTGCAGTGCCAGCCTTCATGGAACCAGAGATACAGACCCCAGAATCTCACAAATTTGTTTTCCACTTTTGATCATGGTTTCTGGGAAACTGAAGATAACGCTGCTCAATGTCTGATCTTTGAAGCTCGACCGAAAGATGTCAGGATGAAAACCAACTCCACAAGTCAGTAGAACACTATGTACCCTGTCCAACTATCTCTTGCAATCCTAGCCTTCAGGAAACCAGACCTGAAATCACCAAGATCCTAACCTGTGCTCATCTCTGGGGCATCTGAATTGTTAGTGCCATAATTACATAACATTTGACACCAAGCTTGAAAGCATCACTGCTGAGCAGTAAAGTCAGTAACTGCGAACCAATGAGCTGAGCAGCTCGTCAACAAATCAGAACTACAGTCTTACTCCATAAAACCTGTTTTCTTAGATGTTGTATGGAATACATTCTCCTGCTTTCAAAAATTAAAGTAAGTAAAATATGTATATCAGTTTCATTTTAGCCATTTAGCTCCATTCACTGAATACTTGTGCTGGATGAGGTACACAAACCATGTAGATGAGTTTGAGTAGAGATCCCCAAGCTAAAATCCTCCTCCAGTGTCAGTAGAATTTCCTCCCTTTAGACCTCCACTGGAGTAACAGTACTAAAGTATTTACCTTCAAATGTACTTAAGTATGGAGAGTAACAGGAGCATGATTTATTATGGCTCTAATGTCCTATTATCATTTCTGGAACAAGACTCTTAATCAGCTCAGTGTAGGTGAAGAGACTCTAGTGTCTCTCAGTCCACCAGTCTTTAATAGAAGCTCATTCATTAGTCTGACACTGACGTCTATTACAATCATCATCAGCACAGAACACTGAAGGAGAACAGGTTCCGTTAGCTAGAACCAAGCTCTGTCCAACAGGCCAAAACAAGCTAAAAAAAAAGTGACCTCTGTGCCCTGATTGGTGGACTCGCTTCACACCAACACGCTACTTACAGTACACTAACGCATTACACTTACTGAGTTACTGTACACCGACACGCTACTTACAACACACTAACGCATTACACTTACTGAGTTACTGTACACCAACACACTACTTACAGTACACTAACGCATTATACTTACTGAGCTACTGCACACCGACACGCTACTTACAGTACACTAACGCATTATACTTACTGAGCTACTTCACACCGACACGCTACTTACAGTACACTAACGCATTACACTTACTGAGTTACTGCACACCGACACGCTACTTACAGCACACTAACGCATTACACTTACTGAGTTACTGCACACCGACACGCTACTTACAGTACACTAACGCATTACACTTACTGAGCTACTGCACACCAACACGCTACTTACAGTACACTAACGCATTACACTTACTGAGTTACTGCACACCAACACGCTACTTACAGTACACTAACGCATTACACTTACTGAGCTACTGCACACCAACACACTACTTACAGCACACTAACGCATTACACTTACTGAGTTACCGCACACCGACACGCTACTTACAGCACACTAACACATTACACCTGCTGAGGTTCACCACCAATGTTTTCTATAGGGAAAGAAGCCGGACCTGGCCAGGCTCCCCTTTAAACTGGCTCTGGTGTAACTTCTCATACTCAGTAACTGCTTCTCTAAACTTATCAAGGTTAACACTAGCAGTAATCCTGCTGGTAGCTTCGACCCAGTCCTGGGTATAAAAGCCGCCCTGCCTTCTATGGCCCCGCCTCAGGCCGGCCTGTAAACACTGCTCAGTAAATGATTGTAGAGAATCAGCTTGTGGTGTGAACCTCGTTTGTGAGATAGAGGCTTGTATGAAAACGACTCCTCGGGAAGCAGCACCGCTGTAAGCTTGCAGCCTTGGAAATAGCCAGGCCGAAGGTATTTTATGCCATAATCTTGTCTCAATCGGCACTTTGTCACGTCGTATTTCCGCGACGAGGCAATTGAAACGCGGCAGCGCCGAGGCCTCCGCCAGACCCAGGCGAGAGGTCTGCTGACATTTATTGTCTCAGCCCAGGGATAACGGCTCCATTCTCACGCATATTTCAAAGCCCAGGCGAACGGTAACTCTTGCCCCAGCTCCCTTCTCTGAGGCTGCAGTCTCTGAAGGAGTGTTACATAAGCGCAGGGCTGCTGTTGTTTAGAAGTGTCCTTGCCCATAATTAAAACTTCTTATCGGCGAAGTGTCATGGGCACGGGCTTTTGGCAACAAGTCAAACAAAAAATAATTCGCCACGGAGAGATTGTTTACTACAGCTCCAAACACTCGATAAACTGCTTTCCGGCTGTGTGTTTAGACGGCTGCAAACATTGCTTGACAACACGGTCTACGAAAAACAAAACAAGGTCTTAAAGGCAATTAATGTTGTGACAGGCTATGGTAAATATTAAGCTCAATTATGCTATAGTTAGACTTTTCTCCACTGTGAACAACTTCAACAAGAACTTCAGGTTAAAGTCGACGCTTTTCATTTAACCCTCTTTTCACAGCAGCCATAAAATGCAGCTTGAATATCCTCACACAGTTCCTGCAGATGGTGTGGTAGGGGTGGAGGTGGAGTGACACCAGGCCTTCTGGATGTGTGGCATGTGACAACAAACCGTTCATCTTGGTGCTGACCACGGTGCCTCCACACACGGATTCGTTGGTCGTCTCCACCGAGACAAAAGTGGGACTCGTCACTGAAGATGACCCGCTGCCATTCTCACTCCATGACAGTCTGGATCCTGTTGGTTGATTCCTTCTGGGTGCAGCTATTTATGCAGCTATTCTTTTGATGATACATGTGCCCAATTAGCCATTTTCCCTCCCCGGTGTCATGTGACTCGTTAGTGTCACAAGGTCTCAGGTGTGAATGGGGAGCAGGTGTGTTAAATTTGGTGTTATCGCTCTCACACTCTCTCATACTGGTCTCTGGAAGTTCAACATGGCACCTCATAGCAAAGAACTCTCTGAGGATCTGAAAAAAAGAAGTGCTGCTCTACATAAAGATGGCCGAGGCTATAAGAAGAACCGACACCCTGAAACTGAGCTGCAGCACGGTGGCCAAGACCATACAACGGTTTAACAGGACAGGGTCCACTCAGAACAGGCCTCGCCATGGTCCAGGCCTCACCATCGTCCAGGCCTCGCCATGGTCCAGGCCTTGCCACTCAGAACAGGCCTCGCCATGAGTGCATGTGCTCAGCGTCATATCCAGAGTTGTCTTTTGAAAATAGACGTAGGAGTGCTGTCAGCATTGCTGCAGAGGTTAAAGGGGTGGGGGGTCAGCCTGTCAGTGGTCAGACCATACGCCGCACACTGTATCAAATTGGCCTGCATGGCTGTCGCCCAGAAGGAAGCCTCTTCTAAAGATGATGTACAAGAAAGCCCGCACACAGTTTACTGAAGACAAGTAGACTAAGGACATGGATTACTGGAACCATGTCCTGTGGTCTGAGGAGACCAAGATAAACGTATGGTTCAGATGGTGTCAAGCGTGTGTGGCAGCAACCAGGTGAGGAGTACAAAGACAAGTGTGTCTTGAGTACAGTCAAGCATGGTGGTGGGAGTGTCCTGGTTTGGGGCTGCATGAGTGCTGCTGGCTGTGGGGAGCTACAGTTCATTGAGGGAACCGTGAATGCCAACATGTACTGTGACATACTGAAGCAGAGCATGATCCGGTCCCTTCGGAATCTGAGCCGCAGGGCAACATTCCAACATGATAATGACCCCAAACACACCTCCAAGACCACCACTGCCTTGCTAAAGAAACTGAGGGTAAAGGTGCTGGACTGGCCAAGCATGTCTCCAGACCTAAACCCTATTGAGCGTTTGTGGGGTGGAGGAGCGCAAGGTCTCTAACATCCACCAGCTCCGTGATGTCGTCATGGAGGAGTGGAAGAGGATTCCAGTGGTAACCTGTGAAGCTCTAGTGAACTCCATGCCCAAGAGAGTTAAGGCAGTTCTGGAAAATAATGGTGGCCACACAAAGTATTGCCACTTTGGGCACAATTTGGCCATTTCCACTTAGGGGTGTACTAACTTTCGTTGCCAGTGGTTTAGACATTAATGGCTGTGTGTTGAGGTATTTTGAGGGCACCCCAAATTTACACTGTTATACCAGCTGTACACTGACGACTTTACATTGTATCAAAGTGTCATATCTTCAGTGTCGTCCCATGAAAAGATAGAATACAATATTTACAAAAATGTGAGGGGTGTAACGTACATACGTATATTTAAGGTGGTAGTAACTTCAGGCTCCTGCAGACGGCGCTGCACAAGGATGATGGGGCTATAAATACCTGCAGGGTGTTTGAAGGGATTCATAGACTGAGAAGAGGGGAGTTCTCACGCCTCCCATTTCATCCCTCATTGCTCGCTCACGGCTCAACATGTTCAAATAGAGGGGGTCCTAGTCACTTTGATCCCGCCGTTATGGGCAAAAACATTATATGCCGTTACTTCAAAACCTCAATGTCTACTTCCATTCAACTGGCAGAATGGCCACTAGGGGGCCTGCAGAAAGAGGCTAAATCAATCAGAAAACCTGAAAGGCCTTGCTAAACTTATAATGTGGGCTAATCCCATGCAACTATGTCACTTTTTCTGCATTCCAGAGAGGCGTCATTTAAATATTCCATATCTTCTTCCCACTGAGAGACCATATGCAAATGTGATACTTGCCCAAAAGTCAAAGCTACAAAGGAGGAAAGAGGCTATTTAGAAACATCATCTTGTCCCAATTGGAGCCTCTTACCTTATTCATCACTGGTCAGTTTCTGACCACACTGTTTGGGTGCTGGGCCGTTCAGCACAGCAGTGGTAGATGCATGGTAAGGGTGTATAGGGATTTAAAGCTCTATCGCTAATGCGCCTTATGGATTCTTCCAAGGGGCTCTCTTTCATTTATCATCTTCCATTGGAAGAGCTGTCAAGGAGAAGACTAAGTGCGTCCTAGCAGACTAAGAGTGGGGTGATCCTAGGTGGGGTGTTTATTTTGGAACAGCAGCAGGAAAAGATTTTTTAATCTCAGCCAAGCTAATCGGCGTGCTACATATTTAGAGCTCTGTAGGATCATTTTTACCATTGTTGACATAAGCTTAACACACCAAAAATGAGTCCCCTTGTGTGTTTAAGGTGGTAGTAACTTCAGGCCCCTGCAGATGGCGCTGCACGAGGATGATGGGGCTGCGGGGTGTGAGTGACTGGGTCCATAGACTGGGAAGAGGTGCTACAGTGCAGGGAATGTCTCGTTCCATGTGTGGAAAATGGCTCCAAAGCAGATGTTAATGATGGGCTAAAAGGAGTGACTGCATTTGGGTGTGCCAAAGACCATAGCGTAAAGGAAGTAGCTGAATCTGCAGGTGTAAGGAAGCATACGGTCATAAAGCAGTGGCTAAAATCCCAATTAACATGGAATTCTACTTTGAATTGTGCCAGAGAAGGCATCCATCAAATCTGGCCCAACTGCACAATTCTTTGATGGAGCAAGAGTGTCTGAACATTGATGTGGCCTCCATCCAGAAACGTGTCCAGATGAGTTTACAATACTAGTTCAGAAGTATGTTTTGAGGCAGTATGCATTTGATTCTTGTGATATTGATGCTATTTTATATTCTGCTGTTGGTCCTTGCATCATAACCTTATAACCGATCGAAGTTGAATGGGATTTCCGATACAGACGGAGTTTCCAGTGTCCAGCAAGTGTACATTATGAAGGTCACATGGCAAATACTTGACTACTTCCACCTAATGCCTCTGAAATACAGCTCAGAGCAGAAGATAACACTCGGAGGCTGGTGGGAGGGCGAGTCTTTCAGTGCTGAATTCTGACTAGATGTTTTAGTTGATTATCTCTGCATGCCTGTTGGGTAGAGTAAGCGATAAGGGATGCATTCTAGAGGGGGCATTGTAAGGCCTTAGCTGGGGGCGCTGAAACCCGCCACACTCTATCCACTGACCCAAATGGAGTGCTGCCCCCTGGACCCTGTAGCAAAGCTCTTATCTCACTCTCCAAGGATGACACCTCTGGTGGAGAAGCCTATAGATTCTCTTTTCTGTTCTACACTTATTTCCCATTGACCCTGGATTAATGGGAGCTGATGTGAGCTCCACTACCTGGCACAGTAGGTAGTTAGGTAGATAGATAGATAGATAGATAGATAGATAGATAGAGGGAAGGAAGAAGGGAGTTGTTTGACATACAAACTGATGGTACGTTCCTGTTTAATGTTGATTTAACAAACATCATATATACACCCCCTTTAATATACACGACTGAATGGAGATGTTTGGAATAATTAAATTCAGATCATGTGGTGATATTCCTTTCTTTTTTGACCTTTACCAAGCTTTACTGAGTAATCTGAAAGCACTAATATGCATAGACTCCCCCATCTGTTTTCCCAGAGGAGGATATTTATTTATGGCTGGGAGATGAGTTGGCAAATTCATGCAAAGTTACTAGACAATAACGTCAATAACGTCTTTTCCACTAGTAAAGTGGATTTGCTGAAGAAAATGCAGAGCGATTGTGCAGCTTAAGCTTGTTGTCAGCCGGTGTCACTAAAAATGAATGGCAGTCTATGGGAAGAACGAGGGATGAATAAACGACACATAGAGGAGTGCAGGTCAGTATGACTGTGGATTAGAGTTTGGGGATCTGCCCTGAGTGAGTACATGCAGTTTGGTGGCTGTAGGTTAAAGGAGACAATAGGGTTTCAATGGGGGTGAAAATGAATGGGCGCCTAAGGGAAGAACGAGGGATGAATAAGTGACACATAGAGGAGTGCAGGTCAGTATGACTGTGGATTAGAGTTTGGGCATCTGCCCTGAGTGAGTACATGCAGTTTGGTGGCTGTAGGTTAAAGAGAACAATAGGGTTTCTATGGGGGTGAAAATGAATGGGACTCTATGGGAGGAACGAGGGATGAGGAAAAAAAAGATGAGTGCGGGTGGGCCCAACGTTGAATCTATGCTCAGGGGTCTGCCCTGAGATAGTGTATGTGAAGCGGTGTCTGGTGGTCGAGCAGAAGGACAGTAGATGGGCATGCACCTTTTTCAGCCTATTCATTCTTTATGGGAAAAAATCTGGAATTTTACAAGGTTTTCCTGAAAGATGTACATCAGATCAAAAAGCTGCATGCAAGCTCGCCCTTCCTGATCAGACCAAACATTCTGGAGTTGGAATGGTGTAAATACCTCAGAAACTGTGGGAAGAAGAGGAAGAAGAAAAAAACGGATAACAATAATGTTGTGCATTGCTTCGATCACTAATTGAATCATTTTTGGGAATTCTATCCAAACAACAGCACGGAACCAGCACTGCCACATACGGTTCAGCCAGTGCATCAGAGGCCATGTCATGTCTTAATGAGTGGATTCAAGTGGGCAAAATAAGCCTCATCAAAATGTGGTTAGTAATTTCAGTGGTTCAATAACACAACCTCCATCATGTGATGAGCATTGTTTGCTACTCATTGATTTATCCACAGTCCCCCGTGACCACTGGCCAGCTCTGCTGACGGAAATATCACCAAGTTGTTTCTGACCCCTGGTGACCATATGAATAGTGTCCCTCCCAGCTGTCAGCGCTACATGGTTGATCTCTAAACCAAGCTGAAATTGCTTCACCAGCTTCTTAACCAAGTGTCTCGTTCCATGTGTGGAAAATGGCTCCAGAGCAGATGTTAATGATTGGCTAAAAGGAGTGACTGCATTTGGGCGTGCCAAAGACCATAGTGTGAAGGAAGTAGCTGAATCTGCAGGTGTAAGGAAGCGTACGGTCATACGGGTCTACCAGCAGTGGCTAAAATCCCAGTCTACAGGGAATTCTCCTTGGAATTGTCTCAGGGAAGGCATCCACCAAATCTGGCCCAACTGACCAATTCTTTAATGGAAGAGTGTCTGAACATTGATGTGGCCTGCATCTAGAAACGTGTCCAGTACATGCCAAATCCGATCACAGCTGTTATTGGTGCTCGTGGAGGTATCGTTTTTTTGTGCAGTGAGCTTATATTTGACCTAATTTTCTCCTACATTTTCAAACAATTAGGAAAATTCCACCTTCTGGCTAGGTCTCTTGCTATCCCACTTTGCTGCAACTCTGGGGAAATCAAAAGACGTGCAGCACCAGTGAATATTCTCAAGCTGATGCTGACTTCATTGAAGCTCAACATGCTTGGAGGCTAACTGCTAATTATGTTACATCAGCTAACAAACCAGTGCATTGGCTAACATCATGTTGGGTGATGGAAGCTGATTCAGAGAGAGAGAGAGAGAGAGAGAGACTGGCCATGCTGTTTTGGGCTTCTTGGATCTTGGATGCAATCTCCCTATAATAGACAATTGCACCAATCGGGGGTCTACAGAACCTCCATATTAATATGAGTATAAACTCACCGAACAGCGTGTAACACCTCCACGAGCAGCAGTAACAGCTGTGTTTGGATTTGGCATGTAGGCCACATCAATGTTCAGACACTCTTGCATCTAAGAATTGGTCAGTTGGTCCAGATTTGGTGGATGGTTGGTGAAAGGTTTTCCTGTCGTTTTACTGGTTGTAGTCCCACAGATTCCCAAGAGGGTTCAAATCTGGGGATTTTGCAGGCCGGTCCAGATGTGTGAATGCTCCTGAATGTTCATCATGCCAATCAGTTGCCTCTGCAGCCCTGTCATCTTGGAATACTAGGATAGGAATGTTATGTTCCTCTGTGAGATGATGAGCTATAGGGGAAACCTGGTTGTTCCAGCAGCTCATCATGGGCACTGTGGCTCAACCAAAGAACCCATTTCCACATAATTCCAACACCCCCAGAACATCACAGAGGGGACTCAGAGGGTTTTTGGCAGGGGAAACATTTCGGGAATTTGTAAGAGGTTTTATGAAGTAGATGATGACCGTTTATGGGTCAGTAGAGCTGTACAGAAGCAAGCCTAGCGATCTCCACAGAGTGAACCAGAAACCCACTGCCCTCAGCGCGGACATGCAGCCGGATTGTAAAGGTGTAAGCCCGGCTTTAGCTTTTTGCTCCGATCTACTTTATCCTTCAGTTCGGCAGGCAAGGAAACACTGGGGAGCTGCTTAAGAGGAGCTCAAAGTGGCTTTGAAAAAGCACATCAAACAGGCCCTATCACAAATTCCTAAAATACAATAAGACGCCGGAGCTGACAGGGGGGCTTTGATGTATACTTTTCCTGTGTTTCACCGAAATCGTATCTCTAGTAATTCTAAATCTATGCAGGCAGCGATCGGTTCTTCGATGTAAGAGACTTCTCTTCCTTGTTCTCTTTTTTTTTTGTTGCATGTTCTCAGCTGAACTCCTCCTCACCTCCTTCCAAAATAGGCCAAATATGTAGTCGGTGCAGGTGGGCCGCTGCATACTGATGTCTAGTAACAAAAAGGTGTGTGCAGTCTCTGTAATGAGAATGCCATTGTGCTGTACCTTAAAGCCACCACTTTAGACTGCTGCAATATGCTGTTTGCATTAAGAGATCTGGAAATGGTGGCATCTCACACATCTGCTGAGATGTAGAAAGTAGAATTAGACTCATTCTACCACTCTCAGGCAAGTGCTGCTGTGGTGCTAAAACATAAGTGCCAAGGAGGCACCGGGTCATCTTCAGTGACGAGTCCCGCTTTTGTCTTGGTGGAGACGACCAACGAATCCGTGTGTGGAGGCACCGTGGTCAGCACCAAGATGAACAGTTTGTTGTCACACGTCACACGTCCAGAACCCCTGGTGTCCCTCCACCTCCACCCCTACCGCACCATCTGCAGGAACTGTGTGAGGATATTCAAGCTGCACGGGATGGATTATCACAGGACACCATTAGGAACCTCTACAACTCCATGCCGAGACGTCTGGTATGTTGGGTTTGCAAACACGGTGGTCCGACGCCATAATGAGAGACCGACTTCTGTATGTGTAGCTCAATAAATATTGATCATATCAGTCTAAATTTATCATCAGTTATTGATCCTGGTAACCTTTATCTTCCTTCCCAATAGCACCGCAATCCCACACCTCCTTCTGGGTGCAGCTGTTCTTTGGATAACGAGTGTGTACATATACAGTATCATACTGGCTGAGATATTTCTTCCTGTAACTGCTCTAAAACTGCTCACGGCCTCCTACACACTCAGTTTGATCCTCATTAGGGTGAGATAAATATTGTCTTGCGACGAGTTGTTCGCATGGCCTTTCGTGCAGTTTTTCAATTTCCCATGCGTCAGGAGAGGGTTAACAGCTTCAGAGCCAGAAAAGGCGCATTCTGAGAATCCGATAATTGCATCATACATGTTTAATCCACTTTGAGAGTCATGATGAAATAATTGAGAGACGATTGGGAAAACCAATCGACGGAGCCGTCCTTGATGGAGAAGCCACATCCAGCGGTTTGGAGAGGAAAAAGCAATCATATCATACACTCATTATAAGCTCATGAATTCCTAATGGACTGGACCAGAGCTAAAGCTTAGATCACAGCAATGCCAATAACAACCGCGGCCATGACCTTGGAAGTACAGTGGAGATGATTGCCTGTAGGAATCAATGCAGGAGTCCCTGATGTGTGCTCATTTGAAGAAAGCCCGCAGACGAGCTGATGTTTGACTTAAGTTTCGCCTGTTATACATTAACAATGAGTTATCTTCTCGGCCACATGGGGAATAGAATCGCAGTTCTTTAGCTTGTTGTTATATATATATATATTACTTATTATGGAACCTGTACCAGGCCCAGCACTAGTGGCCCACCAATCTTCATCCCCCACTAATCCCACTATTTACAGACTGTAGTCCATCTGTTTCTCTGTATACTGTATTACCCTGTTCTTCAATGGTCAGGACCCCCACAGGACCACCACAGAGCAGGTATTATGTGGGTGGTGGATCATTCTCAGCACTGCAGTGACACTGACATGGTGGTGGTGTGTTAGTGTGTGTTGTGCCAGTATGAGTGGATCAGACACAGCAGTGCTGCTGGACACCTCAGTGTCACTGCTGGACTATCAGCCATAACTATCAAGAACAACGGGATCCTGTGGGCACCATCCTGTGGGCAGCGTCCTGTGGGGCAGCGTCCTGTGGGGCAGCGTCCTGTGACCACTGATGAAGGACTAGAGGATGACCAACACTGCACTGTGCAGCAGCAGATGAGCTATCGTCTCTGACTGTACATCTACAAGGTGGAGCAGCAAGGTAGGAGTGTCTAATAGAGTGGACAGTGAGTGGACACAGTGTTTAAACACTCCAGCAGCAGTGCTGTGTCTGATCCACTCACACCAGCACAACACACACTAACACACCACCGCCACGTCAGTGTCACTGCAGTGCTGAGAATGACCCACCACCCACATAATACCTGCTCTGTGGTGGTCCTGTGGGGGTCCTGACCATTGAAGAACAGGGTAATACAGTATACAGAGAAACAGACGGACTACAGTCTGGAACTGTAGAACTACAGAGTGCTCCTGTATGGTCAGTGGAGCTGATAAACTGGACAATGAGTGGAGATACAAGGTAGCTGGTCAGTATGTGTGTGTGTATATATATACATATTTGTGTGTGTGTATGAAAATATGTCAAGACCATTTTGACCGAGTTGATCCTCAGAGGTTGAGAACAGCTTGTTGTTGCTATGGCAGTGAGTACATCTCTGCTTGAAAGTTTGGAGATGTTCAAAGATAGCTGGGCTTTTTATGCAGTGACTCATGCCCCCATGGCCTCGCTTCATTTCACATTCAGCATCTCACAAAGTCCTAAAGTCCGGAGGTTGAGGTCTGCTGGTTTGCGCTCAGGCACCTCGAAAACCAACAGGCCTGTTTTCAGAACGGCTGCAACCTTTCCGTAAACTTTCCTCGTAGGCAAGGCAGGAAACTTTGCAAGCTTCCGGGGAAATACAATGAACCATCAGAACCAATTACTGTCATAATTGTGATGTATTAAAGTGAAGTCCTGTGGTACTGCATCCATTACTGTATGTTCTGTGGGTCATTTGCTGCTTAATTGACTTGCTGGAGAACGGTGGGAGAAGCACACAGCTCCCAGCTGTAGGGCTGTTTATTGTTTCCCCTGGATTTCATTGTGGAACCTGGCAGGTTCATTTCTGGATTACTCTCCGGGATGGCCCCGGGATATGGGGGATGGGGGGGAAAGGGGTGCTGTTGTGTGGCAGGAGCTTGGGCAGCTGGGAAATAAGACAAAAAAACATGGACTCTGACGTTCAGACCCCAGTGATGTGAACGTGAGATGGCATATAGCAGTATTGGGGTCCTGCAAATAGCTGATGTGGCAGGGGGGCTACACAGCAGTGCTAATGGATAGAGCCGTAGGCTGGGGAGTACAGCTGGGACGTTAACCACCTCACCAGCGTTTCCGACCCATATTTAGACACAGGTGGGTTTTTCCTATTCCTGTTGCTCGACCTCTTGTGGCCCGGCTTGTTTGCGCCGGTACTGTTCTTCCATACGCCTGGGTTCTGTTTACTGTGCTTTTGTGTTTGGCTCCTCAACTTTCCTCCTTGCCAGTCAGTTGTCATGCATGGTGCATTTTGCTAAGATAAGCACATCCAGGCCTGGCTTTTGTGAGTTACGAACTGCCTGTGCATTCCCCACAGGACAGCCAGCAGATGGTTGATGGCGAGAGAACAATGATGGAGGGCAGAGGGAGCAAGAGAGCGAGAGAGAGAGGGAGAGGGAGTCAGTAAACGAAAGAAAGCAATTCTTTTAAACATTGGTGTATCTGTCAATTGTTACGCATACCACTCTATTCTCTCGGATGGATTTTGCAAGGCCAAAACAGCAGGTCTATAAATGACTTGCCATGGAAGCCTGCTTGACACCACAGTATTCAGTTATTAATCTACATCTGGTGTAAACACACCTACTTGCTTCCTACAGCAGCCCAAAATTGGTGGGGGAACTGCATTGTTGGGTGTCCTTGAAATGACAATTCAACTCAGTGGCTGTTGTCTGTATGATCTATATACATCAATGTTCAGACACTCTTACATCAAAGAATTGCGCAGTTGGGCCAGATTTGGTGGGTGCCTTCCCTGCACAATTCCGAGGAAAATTCCCTGTAGACTGGGATTTCTACCACTGCTGGTAGACCCGTATGACGTACATTTCCATACACCTGCAGAATCAGCTACGTCCTTCACACTATGGTCTTTGGCACACCCAAATGCAGTCACTCCTTTTAGCCAATCATTAACATCTGCTTTGGAGCCATTTTCCACACATGGAACGAGACATTCCCTGCACTGTACCACCTCTTCCCAATCTATGGATCCCATCACTCACACCCCGCAGGGATTTATAGCCCCATCATCCTCGTGCAGCGCCATCTGCAGGAGCTTGAAGTTACTACCACCTTATAAACCCAAGGTGATCTTACAACAAATAACACTTTTAAACTCAAGTTTTAGGCTGTAACCAGGCATGTTTCTAAAGAGGTGGCTGGGATGGTCAGCACCACCTCTGCCCCAACCCTGCCCTCCACCAAAATCTTATTGACCGCCCCAGATGCCACCCAAAGATTTCTACCACATTATTGGTCTCCTTTAGGAGGAGAAGAGCCCCCCTTACACATTCACAAACCGCCACCCCCTATCCCGCCCCCATCATTCCAATGGGGTACATTCTCATTGCATCTGTTTTGTCCAGCTTTGCCTTTAAGACTAAATCAGCAGAGGCAGAGTACATAGTTCCCATCCCCCAAGCTCGCTCCTCACACGTGCACCCCACCCCACAGCGCCCACCCTGACAAAACTCCCTGCCACCCCTGGTATCACCCCTGGTATCATCTTCTAGAGCCACCACTGGCTGCAGTCTTGGCTTGATTATTCAGTTACCACTAAGACTTATTGGGTTATCACTATGAAACCAGTTCTGAGAGCGGAGGAGATGGAAGTGTGGACCCATATATGAGCACTTACGGTTTAAAGCTAGTCATAAATTGAAGAGATAATATATATCATGATATTACACAATATGATTTTTTATTACTTACTGTATTTTGTCATCTCTGACGAATTGTTCAGCCGCACGGCTGGCAGTTGACAAATGGATTGTCCGTAGATGTGATTTCATCTAGTTTTAATCAGGAGGCAGTAGGCCTGTCTTCCTCTCCTCTCTCTCTCTCTCTCTCTCTCTCTCTCTCTTGCTCTCTGTCTCTCTCTTTATAATCCCTATATTAGGCTACATCCCTGTAGTGAAAGAAACACATAGGCATTGAAATCTCTGAATATATATGTGAGTTAAGTGCAATTCAAAAGGCCCACACCCTGCAGACAGAAGCTGTTTGAGCTGTCGGTTTCCTATTGCTTCAGTTGATTCACTCTGCACTCATTCTTGCGCTTTTCTCCGGCAGGTTTTTCTACAGGTCCCTGCAGCCCTCTTCGTTCAGTGCACTCTTCATTTGAGGGGCTGCCTAATGACTCCTGGGTGGAACAGAGCAGCCTATCGCACCGGCGCCTTTACGATCGAGCACGGAATTAAAGGTGAAGTATGCGAGATGAGGTTCGTCTTGATATTTCCCAGCTTTGCGGGAATGCAGAGAGGAGTCGTGGCCTTTGCATGGCGGCGAGATAGCCTTGTTTGTTCCCTCCAGGTGCTGCCTTGCTGGCTTTATTAGGACTTGGGCCAGTTCTACCCCCAAGAGGAAGATAAAAACAGTGAGGCACCTGATGGTTAAAGCTGACTCGAAGAAGGCACATCTCAACATCTGTGGGAGCACGTGAGCCTTTTACTGATCAGCTCGGAAGTGGCAGCCTTTGGTGTAGGGTCTCACATAAACACCCCACTGGACCTGGACTAGTTTGAACTGGGGGATATATTGTAATTTGAATTTCATTGACAAGAGTCCAGTATGAATCTTCAGTGTGCATGGTTTATGCATTCTGATGGTAATAATTGTGAGATCATTATGATCCAATATGAATCGGTGGCATGTGTAGTGTTTACGGTCTGACGGTAATAACTGTGGAGTGATTATAATCCGGTATGAATCTGCAGCGTGTGTAGTGTTTACACTTTGACAGTAATAACTGTGGAGTGATTTTAATCCAGTATGAATCTGCAATGTGTGTTGTGTTTACAGTCTGATTTTAATCCAGTATGAATCTGCAGCGTGTGTAGTGTTTACAGTCTGACGGTAATAACTGTGGAGCGATTATAATCCGGTATGAATCTGCAGCGTGTGTAGTGTTTACAGTCTGACGGTAATAACTGTGGAGCGATTGTAATCCGGTATGAATCTGCAGCGTGTGTAGTGTTTACGGTCTGACGGTAATAACTGTGGAGCGATTGTAATCCGGTATGAATCTGCAGCGTGTGTAGTGTTTAC
>CM067485.1:32673400-32695136 GCA_034552555.1 Semaprochilodus insignis
ATTATTATTATTATTATTATTATTATTATTATTATTATTATTATTTTATTATTATTATTATTATTATTAACTATGGAATAGCAAAGCAGTAAAAAGATCTTTTACGCTTTTCTGTTTTTCCTCTTTCCTTTTTTTCTGCACGTAAACGTTCTTGAAACCTACAAAGCCCAACGTACACGCCTCAGTGAGAAACTCTCTCCCACAGAAGCCACTTTTTTTCAGCTGCCTGAAACGCCTCACTGGAATTCTTAGTGACTCTCTTGACTCCCCAGTCAGCCTCCAGCAGTCACTCCAACAATAAAGCTCTAGTTCAGTTTCAAGTCTGGGTCTGTGAAGTCCAACAGACTTGCACACCATTCAGCTTTGGCCGACACCACCATACCTAGCTTATAAATCATGAGCCCCGCCCATAGTTGGGCCTGGACTAAACTAATGCCAAATATTTGACAGGAGCTAAATGAATCAAAGGTTATACAATAAAATCACTGTGTTAATTCTATGCACCCCCCATTATTATTTACATATTATTCAGATTTTAATCATATTCACTTTACTCTCTTACTCTTTCTGTTCAACCTATGGAAGCTGGAAAAACGGAGCAAATCTCATCTCCATCCCCTTCTTATCACGTGACCTGCTGGGATTGCAACGTACCCACTGGCCTTCAGGCCTTCAGACCTAGGCAATGGTATTGGTGATCAAAGATCATTCCAGGTAGCCAACCCCCCAGACACGTACACCGCCACCACTACCCTGCTTCCGCTACCATGGTTCTCACATGTTTGGCAGTGTATATGCTACTGTTCGTCCACTTTATGCAGCACAAACCTGGATTTGTCAGAGGAGACGTTTTCCCAATCCTCAAGTGTCCAGTTGTGGTACTACCATGTAAAATAAGGGCAACGTTGATGACAAACCTTGATTAACACTGGTGCCCCAACCCCGTCACTTGGCATCTGTGATGGGCAGCGGGTGGGGTGGCCACTTTTAAACCCCAAAAAGGAGGACATCCCATCCCCAAAAGGAGGACATCATAAAGGGGGGGTCGGGCACGATGCTAGAACGGAAGTAAGGTCATAACCTAACCTGTATAACACATAGATGATTGCTTTACTAGCCTAATTGGGTGAAATGGACCAGTCAGACGGGAGCTTACGAATTGACTAGCATTTAGAGGGCCAACCTGCGGTTAGTCAGTCGGCGAGTCACAATGTCACATGACCTTGGTAAACCAATGAAATCCAAGCCATTTCTTCTGACACGGACGTGAACCAATGGCACACGTAATATTGTTTGCGAATGAACATTCTAAAAAGTTCATCCCCAAAAGAGGACTAATAGGCGTCCGTCCAGGTATTGCGCCGGATGGAGGACTGGGAGTTGAGAAACCGGACTGTCCAGCCTAAAACCGAACGTGTGGCCACCATAGCAGCAGGGCCAAGTTCATTCCTAGCCAGAAGTGGCCACAATACTCTGGTGTTTGTGTACGTTCTGCGATTATGAGAGCGAGGAACTGAACATATGGACCCTTAAGAGCTTATTTCCTTTCAGGCACAAAGAGTTCGTAAAGGTGGTCCAGTCCTCATGCTGGGTTGCCTATCTCCACAGGCCAGTGTCTTTATAGCCCTCAGCTCTGACCTTTCCTGTCTGCGCTGAAAGACAGCTAACAAATGAAGATGCACCCCCACAAAGGCCATGTTTTTCTGCCTCTAAAGGACATCACACAGGCGGATCTGATAGCGCTCATTGACTAAACGGCTGGGAACCCAGTGGCGGAATAACAAGTTTTTTCTTCCCCAGTGCAGATAAACAGTTTTCACTCCGAGGCGCCGGCCCGGTCCTCTCTCGACACTCCGCTGGAGTCGGAACGGATGAGAGCCTGTGGTGATTAGAATCAAGCAAATATTGAGTATGGATGGAAGTATGGATTTTCGGTGTGTGACAGCTCCTCAGCAAACGCAAACAGTCAGTTCACTGATAACAGGGGCTGGGAAGGCTGTTGACATAAATAACAGGACCATGTTCACCTGTATGGGGAAGGTGGAGGTTCCGTACTGAAAGCTGTATGACCCACATACAATCTCGGAATAAACGGTGCAAACGTTGTACCTGTGGTGGAACCCTCAAGGTTTTGTCTTTCTTTAGTAAAGGAACTGGGGGTAGTAACTTCAGGCTCCTGCAGATGGTGCTGCACGAGGATGATGGGGCTATAAATACCTGCCAGGTGTGAGTGACGGGATCCATAGATTGAGAAGAGGTGGTACAGTGCAGGGAATGTCACGTTCCATGTGTGGAAAATGGCTCCAAAGCAGATGTTAATGATTGGCTAAAAGGAGTGACTGCATTTGGGCGTGCCAAAGACCATAGTGTGAAGGAAGTAGCTGAGTCTGCAGGTGTATGGAAGCGTACGGTCATACGGGTCTACCAGCAGTGGCTAAAATCCCAGTCTACAGGGAATTCTCCTCGGAATTGTGTCAGGGAAGGCATCTACCAAATCTGGACCAACTGACCAATTCTTTGATGCTAGAGTGTCTGAACATTGATGTGGCTACATCCAGAAACGTGTCCAGTCCATGCCAAATCCAATCACAGCTGTTATTGGTGCTTGTGGAGGAATTACACAGTATTAGGTACGTTTCAGTCACAGGGGACTCATGTTTTGTCTGGTGAGCTTACATTTACAAAGCATATTACACCAATATATATGTTATCATGGGACGGAATATTATGAAACATCAACATGACGAATGATCTAAAACTGATAAACACTAGTATACATTCTACTCATGTTGCCATTGATATAAATGCACCGTGAGTGGCCGTGAAGTAAAGTACCAGGAAGCAGATGGCTGTAAGCAGGTAGGCTCAGAACATGTGCTAAGAACAAGCTTGCCTAGTGTTTTCGTGCCTCTGAGGATGGAGTGATGTGAAGTGCTGGGTGTGAATCTGCTCTGGTAACACAGTTTAATGCCATCAGGAAGCTGTCAGGAGCAGCATTGCAGAGTTTGACGGACAGAGCCTTGACTCCGAGGGGTCAGCTGGAGCGGCTGGGTCACAGCCCTCTTACAGACCGGGCTTATCACCTGTCTGATTGTGCTCTGAGGTCAGAGACCTGTCTTGTGTGTTGTGTCACGAGCTCTCTTCCCTCCACTGTCTGTACCGCAGCTCTATCACCACCACATCAGGTGGACACAAAGAGAAGAGAAACAAAGTAGCTCTACATCACACTTGGTTCCCCAGACATATATATATATCCCAAATTCCAGATAAAATATTGTATTTTAGATCTTTCTCAAAATGACTAATGGTCAAAATAACAGAAACCCCTCCAGAAGCCTGTTTCGAACCGTCCTCGCTCTGCAGTTCACCCCAGCTGCCGCTCGCCATTCTTTCTGTAGGTTACTTGAGGTCATCTTACGGCTGTTAAGTGACATTCGAATAAGGTGGCGGTCATCACGGTCAGTAGAGAGTGGTTTTCACCCTCTGCCAGTCTGTAGCTGTGTTGTCCCATGTGTTGCTGCTTGAGCTTGTTCTTATGAAGCTCTGTTTCTGGAATGTTCAGCATGGAAGGAACCTGACGCTCACTGTATCTGCCCGTAAAGCTAGAACTGAATCTTCTGTTCCTCACTTTGGCAGGTCTGTAGGTGTATTTTGACTACACTGAATGTTTGGGTGGTGCTAGCACTGCTTATGCCATCCAGCTGGTTCTATAAGGAGAGAACAGTGATGACAGCAGCAGTGGGTTCATACTGTTGCTCGTTATGACAGGATTTGGGTCAGGTGATCAGCTAGTCAGCATCTCATTAAATGAGGCATGTCTGTGAAGGAGTTCTCTTCAGAACGGCTGCTGTACATGTGGAGATGCTGATTTAAGGAAAAACTGGAGTGGTCACTTATCCTTTTCCACAGTTGTGTATATATATATATATATATATATATATATGTATATATATATACATATATATATCCCACTATCTGCTCATTTGGCTGTGGGAGATGTGGCCATGCAAAGCACCAGGGACAGCAGTCAAGAGCTGAGCAGTGCAAGATTTTTGTTCCCGGCTTCTATGTTTTATATTCCAATTGCTTAGATGTAAAACGGAAACAAAGCCAGCTATATTATATGACTGTTTTTTTAATATTAGCTTTATAACTTCAATGAAACAAACTTCAAAACTTCACAGAATAAAATTCTGCCTCTAAGTGAGCAGCAATCGTCCACCTTACTTTCAACGTACCACAGTGTACCCATGGTTTGTCTTAACCCACAACAGGCATGCCGAAATATGCTTCGTCGGCCTCGCACATCTTAGCAGATGCTTTCACGGAGTACTTCTTCACTCTGGTCTTGATAAATTGTTGAAAATTATGTAACTGCATACAAGATTATTTTGTAGCATGGGTCCCCTTCCCCGACTGGATGAATCTGATGATTGAAAGAGACTTCAAAGAGAACTCAGTCAAAACCAGGTGAAGGTGTTGTCTTCTGAGGGTGTGAGTGAACTATCTACTATTGTCATCAGACCTTCATCAGCCTAATGGTTTTCAGATCATCCTCTGAAGATCACTTTCAGATATTCTGCTCCTAAACTGTGGAACTCAATTCCAACTTTAATTACACAGTCAAGCTCAGTGCTCACAAAGTGTCTCTTTAACTCAGCGTTTAATTAAAACTCTACATCTTCTTGGTCCTTACAGATCTGATCTGTGTCTCTGGCTCATGTGATATTTAATTAATTCTTCTGTTTTATTCTATTACTGTTAACATCCTTTGGTATGGCACTCTGAGCTGCCACTGGCATGACAACGTGCTCCATAAATAAAAGTTATTATCAGAATCAGAATCAGATTCAGGTTTATTGGCCAAGTATGTTGACACACACAAGGAATTTGGTTTTGGCAGTTGTTCCAAAGCAGATGTTAATGATTGGCTAAAAGGAGTGACTGCATTCGGGCGTGCCAAAGACCGTAGTGTGAAGGAAGTAGCTGAATCTGCAGGTGTATGGAGGCGTATGGTCATACAGGTCTACCAGCAGTGGCTAAAATCCCAGTCTACATGGAATTCTCCATGGAACCGTGCCAGGGAAGGCATCGGAATCTGGCCCAACTGCACAATTCTTGCAGGAGTAGCTGAACATTGATGTGGCCTACGTCCAGAAACTTGTCCAGTCCATGCCAAATCCAGTCACGGCTCTTATTGGTGCTCAAGGAGACATTTCAGGCTATTTTGTTTGTAGTGGAGCTCAGTGAAGATGCTGACATAGCTGATAGTGGTTTGAACGCTGTAGTACAAAAGGCTGCACTGATCACACAGGCTGATCTTTTGAAGATGTACATGTTCTGTAGATGCAAATTAGCCCGGAAAGCTGTGTGCATCCCTCGATGGGATTGCAGGGGCATTCATGAACCCAAAGGTGCTAATGCAGTGGCGATAACATCGGCATCTACACACTCTACTCACAGATCCTCCCCTCACACCACTTCCGGAAAGCTCTTTGTCGCCATTAATTAACAGCTCTATGAAATGTGATTAAAAACTGCTATCAAGGTCATATTAATATGTAGGTCTTCTGCAGAAGCTCCTCTTATATTGCTGCTCTTTGCTGAAATTTAATTAGTCTTACTTTAATGGAACGGAGAGGAAGAGACAGCCGGACTTTTTCCCATGAAATCCGGACTGGTATTGACGGCAGCACTAACCATGCAGACCCAGCACCACACCGCCATGTCATCGCGTCTCTTTCTTTCTTTTAAACCAACAGATTTAAATGTTCGCTGTTTATTCTGCATTAAACAGCTAATTGAGCTTTAATTGCTTGATTAATTTGATGTCAACTGTGATTAATTAAAGAGGAAAAAGGTTCATTTATTCTATTCTACTGTCTGTCACAGCACAGCTTAGCTGCTTCTTCTTCTTCTTCTTCTTCTTCTTCTTCTTCTTTTTTCTAGGGTTAGTGTCATGGTACCCTCCTTTCAAGCTTCGGATATCAGTGACACCTTGTTAGCCTGAATGAAGATTAGCTTGTATTAGCTTCAGTGCATTTACATCACCCCTATCATCCCTTTGAAGGATCTGTCCGAAAGCATTACTGTCATCGTCTTTAAACATTCTGGGTTTTATCTCTTATAAGCAACGAGGCTGATATCCAGACAAGGTTGGCAAGCTCACTGAACAAAACATGAGTCACCTGTGACTAAAACGTACCTGTAATACCTCCACGAGCACCAATAACAGCTGTGGTTGGATTGGGTATGGACTGGACAAGTTTCTGGATGTAGGCCACATCAACGTTCAGACACTCTTGCTGACTTTCGTCAGTTGGGCCAGATTTGGTGAATGCCTTCCTTGACACAATTCCGAGGAGAATTCCCTGTAGACTGGGATTTTAGCCACTGCTGCTAGACCCGTATGACCATACGCTTCCATACACCTGCAGATTCAGCTACTTCCTTCGCATTACGGTCTTTGGCACGCCCAAATGCAGTCACTCCTTTTAGCCATTTTCCACACATGGAACGAGACTTTCCCTGCACTGTACCACCTCATCTCCATCTATGGGTCCCGTCACTCACACCCTGCAGGGATTTTTAGCCCCATCATCCTCGTGCAGCGCCATCTGCAGGAGCCTGTAGTTACTACCACCTTAAACACACAAGGTGACTCATGTTTTGTCCGGTGAGCATATATCGTATATCGCATATATCGAGCCACCACTGCCCTCCACTGTGCGCACTGGAGCTTGATTTCTTCACCCAGGCAAATTTTTGGATAAGGCTCTTAATGACACCTCCACTTACCTCAACTATACTGTAGGGACAAAAGTATTGGGACCCACCCCTTAATCACTGAATTTTGGTGTTTTATTCAGTCCCATTGGTGCAGGTCTATCAACCCAAGCACCTAGCCAGACATTTGTGAAGGAATAGGTCACTCTACAGAGCTCACTGTATTCCAGCCTGGTACTCTAATAGGATGCCACTGTTACAACAAGTCATTTCCTAAAATTTGACCCTTCCTAGATATTCCATGCTCAGCTGTAAGTGGTATTATTGAAAGGTGGAAGTGTTTAGGAACTTCAGGAGCTCAGACCATGAAGTGGGAGACCATGTTAAGTTACAGTGCAAAGAAGTCACCAACACTCTGCATGACTTAATAACCGCAGAGCTCCAAACCTCCTCTGGCATCAATCAGCATCAATACCATGCACCAGGAGCTTCATGGCATGGGTTTCCATTGCTGAGCAGTTGCATCCAAGCCTAACATCACCAAGCACAATGCTGAGCATTGGAGGGGGGGGGGGTATATACTGCCTCCACTGGACTCTGGAGCAGTGGAAACATGTTCTGTGAAGTGACCAATCATACTTCTCTATCTGTCAGTCTGGGTTTGGAGAACACCAGGTGAACGTTACCTGCCTGACTGCTTTGTGCTGACTGTAAAGTTTGGTGGAGGAGGGATAATGAAGCTATGAGGTTGTTAATCAGGGGTGGGCCTAGAGCCCCTCAGTCCCAGTGAAGGGAACTCTCAATGCTTCAGCCGACCTTTTGGACATTTTGGACAATTGTACGCTTCCAGCTTTGTGGGAAAAGTTTGGGGAAGGCCCATTTCCGTTCCAGCACGACTGTGCCCCAGTGCTCAAAGCAAGGTCCGACTCTATATAAGTGCATATGGATTTGGAATGGGATGTCATACAAGCTTTGACTATGTCCCATTTTGTTAAGCAATTCCTTTAGCCTGGGATCAGGGTTTGGGTTAATAGTACTCAGCTTTGAATAAGGAGTCTGCTCGACTGTAAGTAGCGCCTTGTTTGGCTACGACATGCTTAATTTGTAATAGGTTGCTATTATCAATGAGCTGACACTAAGTGGAGGATGCTTACTTACTTCCAAACTCAAATGTATTCACGGACAAGGAATGAAGCAGCCAGAAACTAGTCGGTCGTTCCGAGCTCATTAGCGTGAGTTCCTGCCTGTGACTTTGTTGTGCTACTGTGTTGTAGCAATGAAATGAATGTGGTACATTCATGGCCCACCTTTTTTGCCTCCTAAGGTCTAATTCTGTTTGGGTTTCATGTGGTTTCAGCATCTAGCGTGTGTGCAGAGGACAGATGAGACGATCTGTAAACATAAATTCACTCATCATTAACGTCTCTTCTAACCGAGCAATTAAACCGAGTGCGGGGAGGAGGGCGGGAGGGGAGCGCGATGCACTCGAAGAAAACTGAGTTATTGCACAAACACAGTAAGACTTTTGGAGGCAGTCGAACGATTAATCACCTCACAGCCAGAGACAATAACGGCAGAACTTCAAACGAAGCACAAGAGAGACGCTCGGGCGCTCCTGACTGGCTGTCACAAATTATTTATTGTTGATGTTGTTGGCTTATTTGGCCAGGGAGACACTTGCTTTTGCGGTGCCTTTGATGTGAGTGCCGTGATTGGAAGTGGGACCAGCACTATTACTTCTCAATCATTCTCCCGTCTCTCTGGAGTCCCATCCGTTCTTCTTATCATCAGTTCCTGACTGGGTTCCTCCTTTCTTCAGCGCTCTCTTAGTGGACGTGTAGTATCAAGCACGGAGTCTGTAATTATGAATGCTTGTTTAGAGGGAGATTGGATTGTCGTAAAAAGTTCTAACATCCCTCGTAAAGCCAGGCCCGCGGTGCCCGAGCAGACTGCCGTGCTGCCATAAAAGCCAATATGGTTGCTTTAGGGTTCTGCTGCAGCCTCACCAGGATTAATCTCCAACAGGCGATAAATGGCTTTGCTAGGAGACATTGTCAGGAGCGAGCGTCTCCAAACAGCTCCCCTTCTTCTTTGATGCTGGCAACACTTGCCATTATGTTGATTGATTCCGAAGTCCTGCCCCGCAGGGCGCTGTCCCGAGCCTACCAATGGCACCTCCTAGTGGCCAGGATGAAAGCACAGCTGAAGGGCCGAAATGATGTGCCTGAGCAAGATTCCGCAGAAATGAACATGTTTGTGGGCAGGCGGACCCAGACGAGCCGGACAGAGCGAGCAGACGCGGCCCTGGCATGGGATGTAAGGAGAAGAAGGCCTGCTGTCCTCCCCCTCAGTGCCCGCCGTGTGAAGAGCAGCCAGACTTTCTCTGCTCTCACACACTCAGCGTCTGCATCGTCCCACCCAAAAGTGCTGCTGGTGATAGCCGCAAAAAAGCGGAATATTTTCCCACCAGAAAAGCATTATGCTTTGTTGTATGAAGCAACTGGGAGCTGAAATTAATTTCAGCCAATCAGGCTTCAGATCCTTTCGCCACTGTAGACCCCACACTATGGAAGGAACTGCTCTGAACGTACAGCAGATAAACGATCCTGAAGTACCTGCAATACCTCTACTGTATTAGCCAAGAGCGAGAATGGTGAAATGGTGTATTCAGGAAGATGCAAGCCAGAATTTGTGTTATAGAAATTGAAATAACTAGCTATTAGTTATTGATTAGTGATTGTGCAATGTGCAACGCTATTGGTGTTCTTCTTCGTGCACATTTTTGGTTCGCTTCTGGTGTCAAGCGCTCCGGTGTCCACCCAGGCCCGGGGCCACAACCCGCTCCGGGGACAGTGGCAGGTGGGGAGTTTGATTGGGGCGGTACACCTGTCAAAACGTAATGCAGGTGTCCTAAGGCGAGCTCGGGGAGGACAGAAACCTCCCGTAGAGCAGGATAACTGGCTTGTGGCGGCCAAGCGTTCATAGCAACGTCGCTTTTTGATCCTTCGATGTCGGCTCTTCCCATCATTGTGAAGCAGAACTCATCCCCCTGTTTTTTAGGTTATTGACACCTTTTCAACACTGGAATGTTCGGACTGATTGGGAATGGTGAGCTGGCATATAGCTTTTTGATCCGACGTACGATTTCCATGAAATTTTGATTGAGATTGAATGGGGTGGACAAATGCATGTCCATCTACTGTACTTCTACTCACTCAGGAGAGATCTCCAAACCCCCACAGCCATATTTATCCCTCATTCCTCCCATAGAATCCTGTTCATTTTCATCCCCACTCAAACTGTATTGCCAGACAGCATGTACTCACTCAGGGCAGATCCCCAATCTCTAATCCAAAGCCAAATTGGCACTCACTCTCTGTGCGTCGTTTATTCATCAATCGTTCCTCCCATAGACTCTCATTCATTTTTAGCTACACAGACTTATGAAAGTTCCCACTTGGAAGATTCCAAAACAAGGGGAGCTTACAGATTTACATGTGGTAAGCATCAAGGCAGGAGCTCGGGGTCCACCGCAACCAAGACCAAAGGACACCTCCAAGTGAGCTCAATGTGCTCAAAGATTGATTGATTGGTTGATCAGTGATGGGGAGGACTCTGACCTCATCACATGACTAGCAACAAGCTTAAGCTGCGCAACAACAACAGCATTTATTTCAGGAAATCCACTTTTCTAGGTAATTATCATGATGTGATCCTACATCGACTCTTCGAGCTGATGTTTTTCGATGCCTTAGAATTTGCTTCTGTGATTTGGACCGATACTAGGATGATATGTGGATATGAAATCAGATGATGAAAGCAAGGCTTTATTTCGCTACAACTATATGATTTTAAACCGTATACGATAACCTGGCCATTTTTCCCAAATGAAGGGCCTAAAACTGTGTGTAGATGCATTTACATATCTTGCTTTTCCAACCAACTTTTCCATAAATGGGGTTTGTAAGCTCACCGGGAAAAATATTGGTCACTTGTAAAACGTCCACGAGCTCCAATAACAGCTGTAATTGGATTTGGCATGGACTGGACAAGTTTCTGGATGTAGGTAACAAAGTTCAGACACTCCTGCATCAAAGAATTGCGCAGATGGGTCAGATTTGGTGGATGCCTTTCCTGGCGCAATTCCAAGGAGAATTCCCTGTAGACTGGTATGTTAGCCACTGCTGGTAGACCCGTATGACCGTACGCTTCCATACACCTGCAGATTCAGCTACTTCCTTCACACTATGGTCTTTGGCACACCCAAATGCAGTCACTCCTTTTAGCCAATCATTAACATCTGCTTTGGAGCCATTTTCCACACATGGAACGAGACATTCCCTGCACTGTAGCACCTCTTCCCAATCTATGGATCCCGTCACTCACACCCCGCAGGTATTTATAGCCCCATCGTCCTCGTGCAGTGCCACCTGCAGGAGCCTGAAGTTATTACCACCTTAAACACACAAGATGAGCTTACATTAGTATGCTGCAATGGTGCCATAATAACGGTAAGCACAAGAAGTTGGAAGTAGGAAGCTAGCGAGCATCATTCCTGAACATATCACATATCAAAATATACTCTACCTCCAGCATATCTTGTGCTGCATTGTTCTGGCTTTCTTAATCAAATTTAGCAATACTGCAGTGGTCTTATCTCCAGGATGAAGAGGAGAGGAGTGCAGGTAAAGGGATTTCAGGTGTGGATGTGGGAAATCTTGTTAGTTTCACTCTGCTGTCCCAGAAATAAGATTTCACTTTACTTACTTGGGCTGCTGGTGCAGCCATGGCCACTGAACATAAGACGTTAACCTTCATGAAATGCACATGAATTCACTTCATTTCCTTCCATTATCAATGCCACTTGGGTGGTATCATGGATTTCCAATGCAATAGAAGAACTCCAGGCAGGCATTTACAGGTATACTTGGGATCATGGCTGGTTCTATTAGTCTCGCTCAATGCAAAGGCAAAGGCATGAGTTGAGTGTATTGATTATTGATCTTCCTGGCTTATATATAAAGGACTTTGGGGCGTAACATTTGGTGAATTATGTTCAGGCAAATGGCTGCATTATGTAAAGGCTACTCAGATGAGTCATATCAATCCTAGATGGATAACGAGCACTTTGGCATGAGCTGGGAAACAAACAAATCAAGGATGCAGTCACGCCTTCCAGAGATCTTGTGAAGACAATCTGTTCTGAGAGACGTACTCTAGGTTCCTCCTCAAGCCCGGCAAGCCTGGAATGTTGATCAGCAATAAGGTCGCTTCTCTGGGCGGGCAGTGATGTGCCCCATTAGACCCATTAACAAAGCCTAACGCTATTGGTCTTCTTCTTCTTGGTGCACAGTATTTGTCCGCTAACTCGTCCCACAGTTTTCGAGGTATTGACTTCGTTACAACTCCAGAATGTCCGGCCTGATCGGGAATGGTGAGCTTGTATACAGCTTTTTGATCCAATATTTGATTTTCATGCACACTTCATAAGAACAAAACCGGAATTTTTTTCCCATTAAATTCAAATGGGGAAGAAAAGTGCATGTTCTTCGACTATACTTCCACTCAACCGAAAGACACATAGGCTGTCTCATAGCATACCCCAGAGAATTAATCCAATGCTGGTCCAAACCTGCACCCATCTGTTCGTCACTGATTCCTCCCATAAAGTCCCATTCATTTTCATCCCATTCAAACCGTATTCCCTTTAACCTACAGCCACCACACTGCATGTACTCACTCAGGGCAGATCCCCAAACTCTAATCCACAGTCATAATGACCCCCACTCCTTTATGTGTTGTTTATCAAATCAAATCAAAATCAAATCAAATCACTTTTATTGTCACGTCACGTTTTCACAGGTGTGAAGGTGAGTGAAAAACTTAGGTGCGTAGTCCCTTACAGTACTTAGATACAAAAAATATACATTAGACAATGAATATATACAATACTAATAACACAAAATCTCTGTTATCCTAATATACATTATAAATTATATATATTTATATAACAGTAATATAAAGTTATGTATAAAAACTATGATATATCTATATGTACACATTTCCATATAGCACTATGGTAAGGCTGAGGTAGATGAGAGATGCAGGGTATATACAGGGCCTAGAATATTGATATATATATATATACATACACTACAGATATACAATATGGATGGAAGATAACAGTAGGTCAGTCTATATGTGCAAGTATAAATATGCTAAATGTAAAGTGCAGAGTGATGATTGTCCATGGAGATCATTGTTTAGATGATTTTGGTGAGATGTGCTGAACCAGGTCCATTTACAGATGCATCAGCACTACTGGCTGTTCAGTAGCCTCATGACTCGGGGGAAGAATCTCGGAGGCAGCTGGTTCTGGACTTTATGCTTCCACCCTCCCATACAGTCCCATTCATTTTAAGCGACACCTTAGCATCCGGCTACAAGCAACAAGCCTAAGCTGTGCAATCTCATCACACGCACAGGTATGCTGAGATCATGAGTGTATTTGCTGGATGCAAAGGCAAAGGCATGAGTTGAGTGTATTGATTATTGATCTTCCTGGCTTATTAATAAAAGACTTTGTGGCGTAACATTTGGTGAATTTTGTTCAGGCAAATGGCTGCATTATGTAAGGGCTACTCAGATGAGTCATATCAATCCTAGATGGATAACGAGCACCTTGGCATGAGCTGGGAAACAAACAAATCAAGGATGCAGTCACGTCCACGAGAATTCTTCTGAAGACAATCTGTTCTGAGAGACGTACTCTAGGTTCCTCCTCGAGCCCGGCAAGCCTGGAATGTTGATCGGCGATAAGCCGGTTCTTTGGGCAGGCAATTATTTTTGAATGCTTTGACAGACTGACTGTGGATAATCAAGCCAAGACCTCTGAGCATTGTTCCCAAGATGCTGCGATGATTCAGTCGGATTAGCAGGGGAAATATCATATCTGATACCAGGCTACATGTTCGACAGTGACCGTGACCTTCCAGATAGAGCCTGGCATTTTTTTGCTGACTCCAGTATTGTGCTTTGTTGAACGGGACAATAAGCTTTGGCTGTTACAATGGACCGAGTTTACCCAAAGGGAATTGGGTAAGGCCCAAACAAGTCAAACGGTGGGGTGACCCGTCGACGTCCCGGCTGTAAACTGTTTGGAGTTATGAGTTCCGCAGAGTTTTCATTGCCTCCGGTTCAATCCGGCAACTTATTAGTCTTTCAGCTTCTTCTGCAATAAAGATGATTTAATTTCCAGTCATTTCCTCCGCTCCTCAAACCCCCTCGAATCACAATTTCTGGAACAGATTACTCAATGACAGCGCTTCAAGGACACAATAGAAAGTTAATTTTGACAGCCACAGTGAGAGCACTGATAATGTCCTGTTGCTTTGTTTTTTATTCAATATGACCAAATTACGCTTCCCTCACAAGGGAGACATGAATAGCTCATTTCAGCCAGAGACTGTCAAGAGAGGACATTTGCATTCAGTGTCTCTCTGCAGGTCCGTCAGCATTCCGAACACTCGTGTATAGCGTTTCACTCTCTGTACTTTCGAGTCCTACTCTGCGAGACCATACTGCTCCCACCTGCGGAGCCGTTGTATGGCCAATGGTAAATTAAGTCCGGTCAGTGGCATTGAACAGCAGTGCCTTCAGTCTTGCCGAGCCAGACATGAGCTCATTATGAGAACGTCTAAGGACATCTGAGAGAAATTTGGAGAGAAAATGTAGAGAAGAAGGTAGGAACAAACCGAACAAACCAATTGATGGCCAAGTAGCTGGCTGTGGCTTACATATTCAACATTGTGTCTGAAGGACGACACGCTGGCCTTTAGAGACCTGGATGTCATGTAAAAGCACCGCCCCCGTCTCTCCCAAAAATGATATGGGCGTTTCCTTACTTTTGAGACACACTGTATTATTTAGTTAGCTTAGGGTGTCGGATTGGTATCGGTATCAGAAGACATTCAAGGCTGCGATATCGGTATCGGTATCGGACCTAATGAGGTGGTATCGAGCCACCCCTATTACAGACTTTGGCTCTTGCAAAGGAAAAGTGGTTCTGTGCCTAATTTAGGAACCCGGAACTCAATGTGACACTTATAGACCTGTGTTTATTGTGACAGGGTGACAATATTGGGTTCGCCTTCCACCTCTGATCTCCCAAACTCAATCTCCCATAACCCACCACCTGAAGATGTCAGCGTCACATGTCCGCCAACGTCCAATCAGTTTTAACCCCACACACTTGCCAATAATCCGTCTGTTTGCTTATATACCCCATGATTTCTCTCACTCGTTGCAAAGTATTGCCACTCTGTATCAGACCAAGGAGTCTCTCTTACCATTGTTTCTCTGATTTCGGACCCTGTATCTGGTTTTCTCTCCTGGTTATCCCTTTTTTTGGTTGTTGATTGCTTAGCTTTGTGGTTCTGACTTTAGCTTGTGACCTTCAGTTGGTTTCTGACTCTGACTTGCTCTTCTGTTATGTTTGCCTGAATGCTGTTGTTGAGCTTGACCGCAAATCTGTCAAATAAACCTGGCTTTGCTTTTAGCGCAGCGAGCGTCAGTCTAGATTTGTTAATCATTACATTTATAAGCTATTTATTATTGTGTTCGTCGTGCAGGATTGCTGGATATGAAGAAAGCTGCAGATGTCTGTATCAGTGTGGCTTCTTTTGTGGAGAGGTTGGAATTGTATTCAACAGCACACATTTATTTTAACAGCCTGGTTAATCGGCATTACAGGGAAAATATTTTATTTGATTAATTTTGTTTAAAAATGCCCAATTTCTGTTTCGTCTGCAGAAGGAGGTTAAAAGAGCACGGGCGTGAGCACGGGTGAGAACACATGTGTTCCCATTCTTGTCCCATAAGGCTACAATCTCTTAAGCACGGATTTCAGTCATTCATTCATCTTCTAAGCCGCTGTTCCTTCTAGGTTACGTAGAGCGCTGGATCTCGAGACTCGTTGGGGGGAAGGCAGGAAACACCTTGGACAGGCTGCCAGTCCATCGCAGGGCAGACATATGCATTCACTCAGACACTCACCTTGAGGGCAGTTTAGCATCTCCAGTTCACCTGACTGCATGTCTTTGTGTGTCTATGGGAGGAAACCGGAGCACCCAGAGGAGGAAACCCAAACAGACACGGAGAGAACATGCAAACTCCACTCAGAAAGGAGCCAGGAATCGACCCCAGGCCCTTCTTGTTGTGAGGAGACAGCGCTACCCACCGTGCCGCCCCCTACAAAGTTCATGTATCAGACAACATATTGGGGAACTTCAGCACTGACACATTGATACAACCCATATTACCATCGGTACCAGTACACACAGGAGCCCGGCAATGTCCTTCTCCGTCCTTGCGAGAGGCTGCAGAAGCAAGGCGACATGAAAAGCAGTGCACCTAAATGGAAATCATTATGGAGTCCAAAGCTGCGCATACAGTGGGTTTCTGCAACATGACAGACAGCTTTTAATATTCAAAGCGAGCTCACAGCTCTCGTGCATCTGTATTACCTTCAGTTACCCCTCATGAATAACATCAAACGGACCATGAAGCGCTAAGAAATAGAAAATGTGATAACTACGGGGGCTTGTGTTTGAAGCGCCGTGGCGATGGCGCGGAAGGCAGAAGAAAAGGGAGCCGGACCAAAGGGCTGGAAGTGCGAAGCCGCTAATGTACTCGTCACCCGGGTGTGCGGTGGGTTCTTGGAGTGTCTGGATCCTGTGAAACGTCGGCACTAATCAGGGATTCGGCACGCGTGGGTGCATGTGGTGAGCGAGTGTGTGTATGATGGCGATGAGTGAGCGTATGGGTGTGTGGGCATATTCACCCGTTCGGTTCTGTTACATAAACCAGAACGGCTGAGGAAAGAGTAGTAGTAGGTGTGTGACGTGCACGCTCCTGAAGGCCTCCGTGTGGAAGTTAGCGCTTAGACAAAAAGAGATTTGCATTTGAATTTTCCAGAAATTCCACAAAAGTCTTTAACTAAAAGTCATTCATGGAGATTTTCAGGAGATACCACAGTAACTCAGCCAGGAAGTGGTAGGTAAGTCAGTCGTTACAGACCTCCAAACTTCATGTGGCCTTCAGATTAGCTCTAGAACAGTGCGTAGAGAGCTTCATGGAATGGGTGTCCATGGCTGAGCAGCTGCATCCAAGCCTTACATCACCAAGTGCAATGCTAGGTGTTGAGTGCAGTGGTGTAAAGCGCCGCCACTGGACTCTAGAGCAGTGGAGACGTGTTCTCTGGAGTGACCAATCACGCTTCTCCGTCTGGCAATCCGATGGACGAGTCTGGGTTTGGCGGTTGCCAGGAGAACGGTACTAGTCTGACTGCATTGTGCCGAGTGTAAAGTTTGGTGGAGGGGGGATTATGGTGTGGGGTTGTTGTTCAGGAGTTGGGCTCGGCCCCTTAGTTCCAGTGAGAGGAACTCTTAATGCTTCAGCAGACCAAGAGATTCTGGACCATTTCATGCTCCCAACTTTGTGGGACAGTTTGGGGACGGCCCCTTCCTGTTCCAACAAGCAAGGTCCATAAAGACATGGATGAGCGAGTTTGGTGTGGAAGAACTGACCTCAACCCGATAGAACCCCTTTGGGATGAATTAGAGCGGAGACTGCGAGCCAGGCCTTCTCGTCCAACATCAGTGTCTGACCTCACAAATGCGCATCCAAAAGAATGGTCAGAAATTCCCATAAACAGATTCCTAAACCTTGTGGAAAGCCTTCCCAGAAGAGTTGAAGCTGTTCTAGCTGTAAAGGGAGGGCCGACATCATATTAACCCCTATGGATTAAGAATGGGATGTCACTCAAATTGATATGCGTGTGAAGGCAGACGAGCGAATACTTTTGGCAACATAGTCTATTTCCCAAGGAAATTTGATGTACGCTACCAGTCAAAAGTCAACAGACAACTAAATGGATTCTATTGGTGATCTTAAAGAACCCGTTTTGGGAGGCCAACTTTGAACACACAAAATACTATGTTCTGGGAAAATAATATGCTCAGTGGTCTCTGACTTTTGCACATTGCTTTACAGTACATCAACCATGGCAAGACCCACCATGCTGACGATGTCACTAGTGAATTTCAATCAGCAGTGTCCTCTTTAGTTGCCGCTAAACTGTGTAAGTACATGGTAATGAGGGTCTTAGCTGTTTCTTTGCTGCCAACTGAATTGTCCTAAAACGGAGCTAGACTGTGTATGTCTGATGATGGAATTGCAGTTTAAAAGGCTTGCTAGCCTGAAAGACACCCACTCTGCATTTCACTGGGCACCACATCAAATAATAGCTAGAGCTTCTTCAGCCACTGAGCTGCCGCATCACAATCCGCCGTCTCCTCAGAGGCCAAACGCATTATATATTCCGGGATAACAAGGCAGACAGCTAGTGACTTGCTCGGCATTTTCTGTCATTCCGGGTGTTTTTCCCGTTTTACCAGGAACACGTAGGAAACAATTTGTAGATCAATATCTGGAAATAGATTTGGAACCAATATTTCTCCTAGATATGGCCTTTTTTCCGATTGCAAGCACATGATCTGGTGACTTGCTCCCAAGGCATGCGGTCTACTTGAAGCTGTCAACAAATGTATCAATTGATGGCTAACGATTAAAGCTAACCCCCTCGACGGCAGCAGCATTTTGAAGGCGTGTATGCCGTGCTTGCTCTTGACAGCACTGTCAGGCACAGTGCCTACTCTTCCCAGAATGCCCTTTTTTCCCACTGCAACTCCGGTTGCAGCCCACAGTACCTTCCCAGCATACTCTCCTACGCAATGGCCAATTAAAACTTTCACGATGCTGTTGTTGGAGCACACGAAGCCCGCTCTACATTTGAGAGTCCATGAGTGGGCCTGCAGCTCAGGCATTCCCTCTTTCATGTCTCTATCAAGGACTTCCTGCTCTTACATGCCGTTTGCATGGTCAAGTATTATAGTTACTCCTTCAGATTCAGCACAACCTCAGTTAATGAGATATGGCACTCCTACAGGGATAAACCCTCCTATGTAGGATATTAGGCCATAAACAACCTCAGTAAACACAGATTCACTGGAATAGAGTTACTAGCCCATAAAAATATCAATAAACATTTATATCTACTAGAATATAAGCTATCAGTCAATAAACAACCTCAATAAACTCCTGAACACACATTAGGGCTCCTTGCTTTTGCATACCTAAGGAGATACAGTACTCCTAATGGGATAAAGGGGATACTAGTAACGCTCCTCTACAATAGAATAGGAGATATCAGTCCATAAATGCCCTCAATAAACGCTCCCACACGCTAAAATAGGAGATATTAGTTCATAAATGCCCTCAATAAACGCTCCTACACGCTAAAATAGGACATATCAGTCCATAAACACTCCTATACGCTAAAATAGGAGATATTAGTCCATAAACGCTCCTATACACTAAAATAGGAGATATTAGTCCATAAACGCCCTCAATTAACGCTCCTATATGCTATAACAGGAGATATCAGTCCATAAGAGTAGTAGATATTAGTACATAAACGCCCTCAATAAATGCTCCTATACGATAAAATAGGAGATATTAGTCCATAAACGCCCTCAATAAATGCTCCTATATGCTATAACAGGAGATATCAGTCCATAAGAGTAGTAGATATCAGTACATAAACGCCCTCAATAAACGCTCCTACACACTAAAATAGGACATATCGGTCCATAAACACTCCTATACGCTAAAATAGGAGATATTAGTCCATAAACGCTCCTATACACTAAAATAGAAGATATTAGTCCATAAATGCTCCTATACACTAAAATAGGAGATATTAGTCCATAAATGCCCTCAATAAACGCTCCTATATGCTATAACAGGAGATATCAGTCCATAAGAGTAGTAGATATTAGTACGTAAACGCCCTCAATAAATGCTCCTATACGATAAAATAGGAGATATTAGTCCATAAATGCCCTCAATAAACGCTCCTATATGCTAGAACAGGAGATATTAGTCCATAAACGCCCTCAATTAACGCTCCTATATGCTAGAACAGGAGATATCAGTCCATAAGAGTAGTAGATATTAGTACACTGATATGGGCAATATTTATTAAGCTACACACACACCATGTCAGACATCTCGGCATGGAGTTGTAGAGGTTCCAAATGGTGTCCTGTGATAATCCATCCCATGCAGCTTGAATATCCTCACACAGTTCCTGTCTCCACACACGGATTCGTTGGTCGTCTCCACTCCATGACAGTCTGGCACGTCTTTGGTGACGTTGGCGTGGTGTTAAGGACAGTCGTCGTACAGCCATCGTGCAGCCGTCTGCCAATGGTGCTGCACTAACAGGATGACTCATGGAGGACATCAGTGCTCGCTGAATGTCTGCAATCGTGGCTGTTGGGTCAGTCAGGTACGGTGATAAGACCCGTCCTTGTTTACGTCACATGGAAATATAAATCATTCGCATGTCTCACGATGACAAGCCTACCCACCAGGTTTCACTCCTGCAGGTTGATTCCTTCTGGGTGCAGCTATTTGTGCAGCTGTTCTTTCGATGATCAGTGTAACACATAGAAACCAGGAACAAAGATCTGGTTACGTAGTGCTATCAGAAGCCTGCCTTCTCATCTGCAGTGTTTGCCGTCTCAGATACACCCACCTGTCAGTACACATTTACACAACACGGCCGTTTCTAACCAAGCAAAAACTTTAAATACTCTTGTCGGTGTTAAACGTCTTATCGCTCTGCTGGGTTGAACTGTTTACCAAAAGCATCATAAGCCTGAGAACACAGCAAAGTAAACAGCGGGATGCGATGCTGTTGGAAAGCCGGCGCAGCTAATCAGCTCTACAGTACCATAACTACAAAGCAGCCACCACGGAATACAGCGGTTTTGGTCGGTATTAATTTAGTCCTGAGGTATTAGATCTAGTAACTGGACAGGTTAACAGCCATCTCACACAATGTTACATTCATCACAAATATTATCAAGTTATTATCTGCCATCATTTACGGCGTTTGGCTATTGTGCTAGCGTTTGGATAATGGCTGGAATGACACGCATTATATGGCTTGACTGCTCGCTCTGACACTCAGACAATTACATCCTCTGAGCTCTGCTATTAATACAGCGGACAAAAGGAGGCTGACGGAAACAGAGAACGCCCCTTTCCAGTCATTATGATAAGACTTCGTTGGCAGCATGAGCACGACATTCTGATATATAATAACACAATTCAATAACTGTGAACACAATGAACTCTCAGACTGCCAGTACTCAACAAGGGTAACATGATAATGCTCTTATTAAGTCTTAATAAATAACCAGCTGCTTATTACTACCTTATTTAGCAGTGACTACAGAGAACAAAGCATTTCCCAGTGGACTTGTATTGGTGTATTATAGGGCATCATTTTTTGCACGGTATTATAGATGCCTATTAGTATTCCTTAATCAGCTGGGTCAAGCCAACAGCTCCTAATTGACTCCCTGTTATTACTTATTTCACACATCGTAATCTTGTGCACTACCTTTACCGTAGCATTGGGTCTAGGGGTAGGGGTTATGGCAAAAATACAACATCATGATACTTACTTTTGAGACTTTTAAGGGCGGTGTTCCTTGAGTAATCAGGAACGGAGCCTCTGATTCGTCGACAAGCCAGAAAAACAGCCTCTGGTTGGCCAACAATCAGGAACACAGCCTCTGACTGACTGACAAATCAGGAACACAGCCCCTGATTGGTCAACAAGTCAAGAACATGGCCTCTGGTTTATCATCAAGTCAGGAACACAGCCTCCGACTGGACGCCAAGTCAGGAACAGAGCCGGAGAAGTCAGGAACACATTTTTGAATGGTCAAGAAGTGAGAAACACAGCCTCTGATTGGCCAACAAGTCACTTCGCAAGGATGATGGGCTATAAATCCCTGAGTGACGGGATCCATAGATTGGGAAGAGGTGGTACAGTGCAGGGAATGTCTCGTTCCATGTGTGGAAAATGGCTCCA
>CM067485.1:32695184-32766931 GCA_034552555.1 Semaprochilodus insignis
CTATAAATACCTGCGGGGTGTGAGTGACGGGATCCATAGATTGAGAAGAGGTGGCAGGGAATGTCTCGTTCCATGTGTGGAAAATGGCTCCAAAGCAGATGTTAATGATTGGCTAAAAGGAGTGACTGCATTTGGGCGTGCCAAAGACCATAGTGTGAAGGAAGTAGCTGAATCTGCAGGTGTATGGAGGCGTATGGTCATACAGGTCTACCAGCAGTGGCTAAAATCCCAGTCTACATGGAATTCTCCATGGAACCGTGCCAGGGAAGGCATCGGAATCTGGCCCAACTGCACAATTCTTGCAGGAGTAGCTGAACATTGATTGGCCTACGTCCAGAAACTTGTCAAGTCCATGCCAAATTTGCCTGGTGATCTTAGGCAGATCACATTTAAAAACCTTGGCGTTTAACTTAATTGCTAGGTTATCATCACTGAGCCCACATATCAGTCATATTTGTGACTGTAAGACACATGCATTCCCTGCAAGATGTTGAGCGTGATCAGTCTACTTCATGCTTCATGACTACTAGATTAGTTTGCTGTAACATGTTACAGGTTGTCCTGCTGTGTCCTTAACTATAGCTGAAGGCTGCACTGGGAAAACCAAGATCTACAACCCTTTTGAGATCCAACAAGACAGCTGACGACATAAACCACCTTCATCCGTCTGTGTTTCTATTATTCCTGTATCATTGAACCCATACCGGCCTGTTTTCATTTCACTCTGCACATAATTAACTCACTAACTCAGCTTATAAACTCAGAACCCAGAAGCGTCTGTAGCGAGGCATGTTTGAGAATGTGATGCAGCGTGAGTGAGAGCGAGAGCGCGAGTGTGATGGGAGTAATGAATCATTACACATGAACCGAACAGTCGGTCTGTGTCTGCGACCTCTTTGGCAAGCTAAGATCCGACAGTCAGCCTCACATCCTCGTAAACAAGCCGGCTTTGTGGTGGAGGCGCAGGGTCCAGCACCATCTGCGCCAGAGACCATGGGAGTCCATAACGACTGCTTGTTTCGCAAGTGACACAAGTTCGGTTCATTAGCGGGGAAACCTACCCGCTGCCTTTCAGCCCTGTGTTCCTGCAAGATATGTGAGCAGCACGTTGATGGAAACTGCCTGAGTTGAGTTGAATCTTTAAAGCCAAAGGGTGGTTGAAATCACATTTGTACCGGGTGCCCAATCCTGGTCCTTTAGCTCCAACCCTGATCTAACACGCCTGATCCAGGTAAGGCCTTCAGAAGCAGAACCTGAACTTGCCACATTGGTCCATATCCAGTACCAGGACCGTGTAAATGTTGTCAATCAGTCAAAACATGTTTGCTACATTGTGAGACATGCAAACGACTCAAGTTTCATGCTCAGCCGTGCATGTGACGTAAGCAAGGACGGGCCTTATCGCTGAAGACTGCAATGGTGTCGTGCCAGACTGTCATGGAGTGATGGCAGCGGGTCATCTTCAGTGATGAGTCCCGCTTTTGTCTTGGTGGAGACGATCAACGAATCTGTGTGGAGGCACCGTGGGCAGGACCAAGATGAACTGTTTCATGTCACACCTCACGTGTCCAAAAGGCCTGGTGTCACTCCACCTCCACCCCTACCGCACCATCTGCAGGAACTGTGTGAGGATATTCAAGCTGCATGGGATGGATTATCACAGGACACCATTAGGAACCTCTACAGCTCCATGCCGAGACGTCTGGCATGTTGGGTTATCAAACATGGCGGCCCGACGCCATACTGAGAGACATTACTTCTATATGTGTAGCTCAATAAATATTGATCATATCAGTCTAAATTTATCATCAGTTATTGATCCTGGTAACCTTTATCTTCCTTCCCAACAGCACTGCAATCCCGCACCTCCTTCGGGGTGCAGCTGTTCTTTTGACGACGAGTCTTTTTAAGTATCACTTTAATGGTTATGCATGTACTATGAAATAAAGTGCTACTATTATTTTCTCATTGGGATTTTCGGCATTTAATCTTTCCAACAATAACTGAACGGTTCCAAGGATGCAATGGAGAGCGTAGTGTGTCTTAAGGATGACAGAAGAGGAAAACCGCAGTACAGTTTGCCCAGGGATGAATAAACAGAATATTGCCGGAGGCTCTGGAAATGTTTCTTAAGTTTTGCTGCTAATGTCTAGTCAATTACAGATTTGTAATAAGCTTAAGCAATTATGGCACAATATGCAATAAGTGTAAAGTTAACAGGCTTATGTTTTAATAAGGGGACTCGGTAAATCCGGGGATTAAGGACACATAGCGGTTTGCAGAAAAGTGCTGAACAGTCCAGAACAGCAATACAGCAGCTATTAAAGCAATGATTTGGCAAATAATCATAATTACAATCAGCTTACCCCAAATGTAGTTGATCCACCAAATATCTGATGCCTGACGCTGGGGTATCTACAGTTATCCAGATTATTAACACACTGTTGATTCTCAGTGTTAGAGTTAGGGTTCACAATTTGGACCAGGGTTAGGTCTAAGACCAAGGTTAGGGCTGGGATTAAAGCCTGGGGAAATTAAAGTTGATGTAATGCTGAGCTACTGCCCAAACTCTTTGGTCTAATGTGGAGCTACTGCCCAAACTCTGTGGTCTAATGCGGAGCTACTGCCCAAACTCTGTGGTCTAATGTGGAGCTACTCCCCAAACTCTGTGGTCTAATGTGGAGCTACTGCCCAAACTCTGTGGTCTAATGCTGAGCTACTGCCCAAACTCTTTGGTCTAATGTGGAGCTACTGCCCAAACTCTGTGGTCTAATGCGGAGCTACTGCCCAAACTCTGTGGTCTAATGTGGAGCTACTCCCCAAACTCTGTGGTCTAATGTGGAGCTACTGCCCAAACTCTGTGGTCTAATGCTGAGCTACTGCCCAAACTCTGTGGTCTAATGTGGAGCTACTCCCCAAACTCTTTGGTCTAATGTGGAGCTACTGCCCAAACTCTGTGGTCTAATGTGGAGCTACTCCCCAAACTCTGTGGTCTAATGTGGAGCTACTGCCCAAACTCTGTGGTCTAATGCTGAGCTACTGCCCAAACTCTGTGGTCTAATGCTGAGCTTCTGCCCAAACTCTTTGGTCTAATGCTGAGCTACTGCCCAAACTCTTTGGTCTAATGTGGAGCTACTGCCCAAACTCTGTGGTCTAATGCGGAGCTACTGCCCAAACTCTGCGGTCTAATGTGGAGCTACTCCCCAAACTCTGTGGTCTAATGTGGAGCTACTGCCCAAACTCTGTGGTCTAATGCTGAGCTACTGCCCAAACTCTGTGGTCTAATGTGGAGCTACTGCCCAAACTCTGTGGTCGAATGTGGAGCTACTGCCCAAACTCTGTGGTCTAATGCGGAGCTACTGCCCATTGATCAGACAGTTCTCCCTCTGCCTCAGACACACTCAACACGCCACCTAAACACTCAACACGTCTCCTAAAACACTCAACACTTCTCCTCTCTAATAGACCATCATCATAGTCTTCTATCTAACAGTTACTAACAGCTCTTATTCAGTGTTGCCTATAATTATAAACTTTGATGCTTTTTGTGTTTCTTGCTATCCGGGGTCGACCTGATGCGTTCCCCTTTAGAGTCTTGATTCCTCTCGAGGGTTCTTCCTCTTACTCTGAGGGAGTTTTTCCTTGCCACTGTCGCCTCTGGCTTGCTCACTGGGGTCTTGGACCCTGATTCGGTGAGGTAAGGTAAACAAAGGAGGATACAAGCAGGAAGTGAAATGACAGACAGGTGAGTGGAATGAGTACTCAAGGGAGGAGGACCGGGAAGGTAGTTTATGATTGGTGGATTGTGAAGATGACATCATGAGGCGGTGGATTATGGGGATTGTAGTTCAGAGCATTGGAGGTGGAAGGAGAACCTGGAAGCGTGGTAAGAACCATTATGTCAGGACAATGTAATTCACATCATAAAACATCTAATGACCTCATGGGATAATCGGCAAAAATCCACACGGACGTTTCATTCAGTGCTTGCGCCTGTGTTGGGAAGTGCCCATTGAGCTTGCTTTCAAATTAAACATTCCCAAAAATGGTCCTGTGTGCATTTTATTTGGCAATTAAGTGTTCTGTGAACAACTGGGACTGGTCTGTCATAAATATGGATTCGAGTCTAGAAAGAAAAAAAAATATGCAATAGGATTTAGTTATTGCAGCGTGAGCCCAAAACCAAACAGTCTGCGGATTTGGATTGGAATTCATCAGCAATAAATATGTAGGAATGGAAGGTCCTGTACTTTCTTGCCAGTCAGTTGACTCTGCAGAATGAAGCAGGCGTGTCTCATCTTTATGCAGCTCACGATGCTAATTGCCTATTTCTTGCCAATAATACATATGGATTTGTGGAGGTTTTATTCAAGTGATCGACATGAATTATACATCAGAGTTAGGATTCCATATAGAACATATGGACAGCTCACACCGAACTGAGTCTTCCCTCCATTGGCTGTTTCTGTAGATTGATTAGAAGTCTGTTAGGAGTTTCGTCAATGTTTCTTGATGTTACATAATAAATTCTACTGAAATATTATCTCACCAGACCAAAATGAGTCACCTGTGACTGAAACGTACCTCTAAGAGCACCAATAACAGCTGTGACTGGATTGGCCATGGACTGGACAAGTTTCTGGATGTAGGCCACATCAATGTTCACCCACTCCTGCATCAAAGAATTGCGCAGTTGGTCCAGATTTGGTCGATGCCTTCCCTGGCACAATTCCGAGGAGAATTCCCTGTAGACTGGGATTTTAGCCACTGCTGGTAGACCCGTATGACCGTACGCTTCCATACACCTGCAGATTCAGCTACTTCCTTCACTCTATGGTCTTTGGCCACGCCCAAATGCAGTCCCTCCTTTTAGCCAATCATTAACATCTGCTTTGGAGCCATTTTCCACACATGGAACCAGACATTCCCTGCACTGTACCCCCTCTTCTCCACTGAGCCGTAGTACAGTATATGGGTGTGCATTTATTTCATCCCATTCATTCTTAAAATGGGAAAAAATTCCGGAAAAAATCTGTTGCTTCATGGAAACCATGCACCTGATCAAAAAGCTGTATACAAGCACACCATTCCCAATCAGACCACACAGTTTGGAGGTGGGATGAGTTAGTGGACAAAAATATGTGTACCACAAAGAAGAAGGAGAAGAAGAATATACCATCAGATATCAATATATAATGACCATAATTATCATAATCACAAATCACTGAAGGCAGTTTCCATTGGGTAGAACCAAGCTGTGTGCAACAGGTCAAAACTAGCTTGAGCTTGCTTCAAGCTTCTTTCGATTGGACGAAATCAATAACATCTGCTTTGGAGTCATTTTCCACACATGGAACAAGACATTCCCTGCACTGTACCACCTCTTCCCAATCTATGGATCCTGTCGCTCACACCCCGAAGGTATTTATAGGCCCAGCAACCCTGTGCAGCGCCATCTGCAGGAGCCTGCAAACAGTTTCACTGAATGTTACTAAAAGTTGCACGACTGAAGTTTATGTTTACCCAGTTTAGACCCTGTTAAGCCATCCCTACCCACAGTGGTTGGCAGTGTCTGTGCGGGTGGCCTTAAGAAACATCATCCATAAACATGCCATTCAGAGCGGCTTAAAGAGACAGGCGCTCAGTCGTCTCATGCTGTCCTGTGAAGTAAGTAAGTAAGCGTTATGACTGAAAGCTGTAGCTGCTTATTTGTCATCAAGCGCTCATTAACTGTCAGCTAATGGTGCTTCGTGGAGGGAGGGATTTGTTTTTGGCAAACCGCTTTGACATCACCATTATTCCAAGTAATTTATTGGCCCCACTCAATCTTGTTTGTGGCCGCATGATCCACTCAATCAATGTCGTTCGACAATAGATGAAAAACGCTTCGGCACACCCCCCGTTTGGGCTTTTCTCCTCTACTGCGTGCTCATTACAGATCTGCGCTTCTCCGCCTGTCACCGTTGATATGTTCATAGCATTAGGACTGCTAGCTCAGGCGTCCCTTAAACTGTGATGCAAGCAGAAACTATTTTCCCAGCCATTATCAAACCCACGGAGAGGAGAGGACAGCCAGGCCTCGGAAAAATCTCCCCCTTAAGAAGCGGAATCACTGATGTATTCGTCCCAGATCGTGAAGGTTATCAATAAAGCCTGCATTACGGCTTCATTGATCCCGAGAGATCTTCACTCTGTCGGTTCCTCTTGGTGGAATCTACCGTTTTATATACGCTCAGCGTCGCTGTTGTCTAGTTTCATTTTCCAAAACGTGCCTTTCCCAAACACTCGTTTGAACAGGTCATCGGTTCTACGTGGAGCAGTTTTCCCCCCCAGAGGAGTCTGAGCACAAAATGAGGTTTTGTTTCAAAAGCCTGAGTCAGAAATTTATGGGAATATCTAATTAAGGCCGGAATAGTTGTTAGGGACAGACTCTGTTGTCCCCAATTCAAGAGCATTAGTTTCAGTCAAGTTCTACACTGGGAATCCATAATTCCGAAGATTTTACCCCTGGAATAATGCAGTATCCCTTGTGTTAACGCTGTGACATTGACAACACCTGGACCTGGGAGTACGTGCTCGTCTTTTTAAGATGACAAGGCTGAAATTAAAGACGACGTGTGTTACAGGCAGAGGTGTGTTTTAACATGGGATTGAACCGTCAGGGAGCGGCCGTGTAATCCAAAATGTGCCTTTCCCAAACACTCGTTTGAACAGGTCATCGGTTCTACGTGGAGCTGTTCCCCCCCCCCCAGAGGAGTCTGAGCACAAAATGAGGTTTTGTTTCAAAAGCCTGAGTCAGAAATTTATGGGAATATCTAATTAAGGCCGGAATAGTTGTTGTGTGACAGAATCCGCTGTCACCATTTCAACAATAGCAAGGGTTGCACGTTTCTCTGCAGGCGATATATTAGTCACCTTGTGTGTTTAAGGTGGTAGGAACTTCAGGCTCCTGCAGATGGCACTGCACGAGGATGATGGGGCTATGAATCCCTGCAGGGTGCAAGTGACGGGATCCATAGATTGAGAAGAGGTGGCACAGTGCAGTGAATGTCTTATTCCATGTGTGGAAAATGGGACAGGACACAGGACAGCATGAGACGACTGAGCGCCTGTCTCTTTAAGCTGCTTTGAATGGCATGTTTACAGATGATGTTTGTTAGGGCCACCCATACAGACACTGCCAGCCACTGGGATATGACTATGGATGGCTCACCAGGGTCTAAAGTGGGTAAGCATAAGCGTCAGTCGTGCGGCTTTCATTAACATTTAGTAAAACTGTTTACAGCCAAACGTCTGCGTTTGCTTTAGTTTAGTTTAGTCAGTAACTTCAGGCTCCTGAAGATGGCCCTGCACGAGGATGATGGGGCTATAAATCCCTGCAGGGTGTGAGTGACGGGATCTCTTATAGCATGAGGAGAAACTTTTATTTTGTTGCTATAAATTGGCCTTAAGGCTGTATGCGATGTCTATGAGGGGCAGTGTGGGTGATGTCTCCTGTGACAGTTTCTGCCAGTTACACTTGAACTTTCCAACATTCTTCCATTTACTGTATGTCCTATGGGAGGAACACTGTGTTTGAACGAGCGCCGGGTGAAAACCACATGTGCAGTGGGTCTTAAAAGTGCAAGTTTTGTGGTTCTAGCTTGAAATCCGTGAAAACAGCACCCGAATCATAAAACGAAAACCACTAAGTTGTCAAGCCAGTTTAATAAGCCTGCAGTTTACGGGGATGAAGAGCATTAGTTTCAATCAAGTTCTACACTGGGAATACATAATTCCGAAGGTTTTACCCCTGGAATATGGCACTATCCCTTGTGTTAATGCTGTGACACTGACAACACCTGGACCTGGGAGTGCATGCTCGTCTTTATAAGATGACAAGGCTGAAATTAAAGATGACGTGTGTTACAGGCAGAGGTGTGTTTTAACATGGGATTGAACCGGTAGGGAGCGGCCGTGTAATCGGCTGATTCTGCACACCTGTTCTTCATTCCCTAATCGTCTGTTTAATTCCCTTTTTTCTCCCCCGTATAGGCAGTCGGACACCGGAGAGAGGGAGCTTATGTCCTAATACCCGAGAGTAAAGTTCTGCACTAAGAGGAAAGCTGTGTGTGTTTTTCTGTTTAATTAGCTGCATAATAAATCCTCCGGTCTCTCTCAGGAGATAAAGGAAAATAAAGCCTGTACATTTCCCTAACTCTGGTCCATATTCCCGAGTCGATACAACCGATCTTAGTGTCAATTCGCAGTAAATACGGCAATGTTGCACAAGCCACTGCCCCGAAATGCACCTACCCTTACGCTAACACAGCTGTGATTGGATTTGGCATGTACTGGACAAGTTTCTGGATGTAGACCACATCAGTGTTCAGACACTCTTACACCAAAGAATTGGTCACTTGTTCCAGATTTGGTGGATGCCTTTTCTGGCACAATTCCGAGGAGAATTCCCTGTAGACTGGGATTTTAGCCACTGCTGGTAGACCCGTATGACCGTACGCTTCCATACACCTGCAGATTCAGCTACTTCCTTCACACTATGGTCTTTGACACGCCCAAATGCAGTCACTCCTTTTAGCCAATCATTAACATCTGCTTTGGAGCCATTTTCCACACATGGAACGAGACATTCCCCGCACTGTAGCACCTCTGCTCCACCGAGCCATAGTACAGCAGATAGGCGTGCACTTTTCCACCCCGTTCATTCGTAATTCTGGAAAAATTCCGGAAAAATACTTTGCTACATGGAAACATCCAATCCAAAGCTGTATTCAAACACACCATTCCATCAGAGCACACAGTTTGGAACAGTGTCAATATCTCGACTGCGGGATGAGTTAGTGGACAGAAAATATCTATCCGAAAGAAAAAGAAGGAGAAGAAGAAGAGGAGGAAGATGATGAAGAAGAAGAATAAGAAGACCATACCATCTGATGACAATATATAACGACCATAATTATCATAAGCACAAAACACTGAAGACAGTTTTCTCCAGCTAGAACCAAGCTCTGTCCAACAGGTCAAAACTAGCTCATGACAAAGTGACCGCTGTACCCTGATTGGCACGCCCAAATGTAGTCCCTCCTTTTAGCCAATCATTAACATCTGCTTTGGAGCCATTTTCCACACATGGAATGAGACATTAAGTGCACTGTACCACCTCTTCCCAATCTATGGATCCCGTCACTCACACCCCACAGGTATTTATAGCTCTATCGTCCTCATGCAGCGCCACCTGCAGGAGCCTGAAGTTACTACCACCTTAAACACGCTTTTTTCTTGAGCTTATTTCTCAAGTTTTTTAATACCCTCTAATACCATACATTTGCCTCTCTCTCTCTCTCTCTCTCTCTCTATATATATATATATATATATATACTGTATATACACACTATGGTGTGTTATTTACATAGTTTGAAATGTCATTTATCTCTTTCATTGACGTGCGTTTCAGTCTCATTACTGTCACTCTGCCATTTGCCTGTGTTTTCCTGCTTGGCTCCGTCATGCGGCAGCCTTTCGGAACATATCGTGAAGGTCAGAGCCGATGGTTTTGATCACATAGCACCAAGATACAGCACAGTACTGCATCGGTGCGAAGGTGAGGTGAGGGCTCTGCTGGATTTGCGGAGGAGCATCTGCCCCGGAGGCTGAGTTAGCATCAAGGATTTTTCCTTCATTTTTTTGGAAGCGCTGATAATGACATTAATATTTAAAACCAGCCAATTACGGAGATCTCCAAGCTGTTAGGGTAAACTGNCTCTCTTTCTCTCTCTCTCTCTATATATATATATATATATATATACTGTATATACACACTATGGTGTGTTATTTACATAGTTTGAAATGTCATTTATCTCTTTCATTGACGTGCGTTTCAGTCTCATTACTGTCACTCTGCCATTTGCCTGTGTTTTCCTGCTTGGCTCCGTCATGCGGCAGCCTTTCGGAACATATCGTGAAGGTCAGAGCCGATGGTTTTGATCACATAGCACCAAGATACAGCACAGTACTGCATCGGTGCGAAGGTGAGGTGAGGGCTCTGCTGGATTTGCGGAGGAGCATCTGCCCCGGAGGCTGAGTTAGCATCAAGGATTTTTCCTTCATTTTTTTGGAAGCGCTGATAATGACATTAATATTTAAAACCAGCCAATTACGGAGATCTCCAAGCTGTTAGGGTAAACTGCATATTCTCAGTTCCTCTGAGAGAGCGAGAGAGCTTCATCAAGCTTAAAATCATTTAGCAGCCTTCTTCCACAAGGCACGGTGCGCAGGCATATGGATCGTCGTGTTAAATTTGAATATCTTTGCTGAGTCAAACGCGGCTGGGCTTAATTACAGGAATCTTCAGGCTCCGGTATGTGATGCGCAGATGAGACAAGACAGGTACAGTCTCAGCAGAAGGCCCGGAGTCTGCTGCTCACCGTGCTGCTGTGCAAAGTCATTGATTTGTTTAGTACTAATCTAGTTCATAATATGAGCTTTGATTAGATATATGCTAACTGCATATACAGTCACTGAACACTTCATTAAGTATCTGCACACACTTTATCAGGCCTGGTTACCATATCTGTGCACTTGCAACTTTTTCGGAAGACATGCTGTCAATTGTTTTCCGAGAAGTCTGCTTTTCCACACCTCCAAAGTTCAGTCTTAGAAGTTGGTTGCGATCCAAGTGAGCCCAAACACATTCATAGCCCTTTTCCACCAATGTGGAATGGGTTCCGTTCTGGTTCGCACATCTAATGTTGAACCATTATAATATATTTCGGAACAATTGTTCCCGGCTGGAACCAAAAGAATAGTAGGTGGGCGTGTCAGTTGTTGAGGAATGTGAAGGCAACAATGGCGACACCCAGTGGTCTGCTGGAGAACCTCTTCTACGTCTTCTTATCTCCAGTAGTTGATCCGTGCTGCTTTCTGGATATAAACCAACATCTGGAATAACAGCGCAAACTCTCGCAGGTAATCTACACGCTCTGCCATCTTGGAACTACTGTTTACTGCTGCTGTGCAGCGCCCTCTGTTGACAATGTTGTAGCCTTTAACGTTCCTTGGTTTTAATAAAAACAGGTGCATATTCAGACTGGGTCCCTTAATAGCATCAAGGTTTGGTCAAAAAAGGGCTATCAGTCATGTTGAGGTCTGGACTCTGGACTCATTCATTCCTCTGGCCAATCGCAGTCCACCACCCGTATTTAGAAGGATTCAACTTACACTTCTGTTCTTCTGCTTTAGGTGCCAACGTTTTAACGTTCTCCTCCTTCCTCCGCCTCACCACCTCCAGTTTGGTCCCGGCCTGCTGTCCAGGGAATAGGCTCCGGCCCTCAGAATGGCAGCGGGTCATCTTCAGTGACGAGTCCCGCTTTTGTCCTGGTGGAGACGACCAACGAATCCGCATGTGGAGGCACCGTGGTCAGCACCAAGATGAGTGGTTTGTTGTCACGCGTCTTTACAGACTTATATTTTATATTACTGATCAGCTCTATGAATAAATGCATTATGTGAATGCATGTATAAAGCTTTATGGTATGGGTATCAACAATAATGTTAAGAACAGGAAAAATCTATATATAAACATTTTAATATATGTCTCTTTGTGCTATGAAGCCTTAAAATGCAATGTTATACCAGTTTATGTGTGTGATTATGACCAGTTATGTACAGTCACAAAAGCTCGTGTCAAGCATTACAAAACATTATTAATGCTTTATAGATTTTAATGAATGCACTTATAAAGCATCACGGATACGTGATTCATAACAAGTGTAACCAAGCTGTTTCATCCTCCTGTAAAGGTCCATTTTAGAGGTTTTTAAGGTGGACTGCATAATTCCATGAGTGCTTTTTTATAGTTGGATGTCTTCACTTTTATTCTACAGTGAAGCTTTAACATAAACATAAGGCGAACCGGCTGTGAGGAGCCGTGCCCAAACTTTTGACTGCTCCTGTCTTGGCATGCTAGCTGGAAACAGGAGTGACTTATGGCATCTGGGAAAGTTACGAAACTCCATGAGACTGGGAAGCCACAGACAAAGTCACAGCCTACGTTGCAGTCTGAATGTGTACATGATTACATAATGTTGCTTTGACAATAATTCATTGTGGGAAGCAAACCAAGAAATCCATTGACTTCCACTGAATTTCAGTACAGCGCTATTAGAACCGAGTTCTGCTCTGCTAAATGGTGATCATGTAATTAATTGCACAATAAAGACCAGTCAGTTCCCTCAATTAACAGCACTCTGACAGTTAAGCCATGCCTTATAAAGTCAGTTAATGAAGATAAAAATGTCTCATTGTCATAATGAGGGGTAGGTCATGTGAAGTAAACAAACGCAGCTGTTTAAGAAACTCAAAGCCTACAGGTACAGCGCGTGTTCATTTCTGCATCTAAGTGCTGGAGAACCAAATAAGAGTCATATGAATGCAGAGATTCCCAACCGTGCCAGGAGGCACATAGCTGGCAGAGCAGAACGTACTTCTTGCCTCCTTGATGTGCCTTGCTGCTGTTCCAGAGTTGCCAGTGATAATTACCTGAGCTAAGGTCGGCTGGGATGACGCAATCGGATGGGTGTAAGTGCTTTGTTTACAAACATGAAAAGCTTCCATTAATATTCCAAGACTTCAGAATAAACACTGCCCCCTGTAAGTGGGAAAAGTAGGGCTCAGCCGTCCACTGCAGTGGCCATACGTGTTGGAATATGAAATATCGGAAGTGGGAGCGCAACCATGCTACATACCAAAAATGAATTTTCAGTTTTGAGCTCCTTTTACATCAGGAGCAATTCGCCGTGCCTAATTACTCACTCCTGCATGAAGAGGGGTTGGGGGTGGGGGTGGTGATGGGGATTTGCATAGCTGTCGGGCTGCTTCCTATCACAAGGGGATTCAGCGTAGCTCCTCCAGGCCCCACACTGCCAAAATCGTTTTGCAGGCCTTTGTGGAGGGGGTCTCCAGGGCTGTGGAACATGACATTCGTTTACCACCTGGATGCAAAGCGCTCTGTTTCGATACAGGCCGTTTCTGGATGCAGGTAGCCGAAACTGAGCTTGGGGTCCAACGTCCTGAGGTACACATTTCATTGTCAATAAACAGCAGAGCAAATCTCTCTCTGTCGGCCATAAAAAAACTTATTTTGTCTCAGTTTTTGTTGGTGTTGTTTTAAAGCCTGTCATTGTTCCTCATCGGCCTGTGACCTCTATCTAGATCCGCAGGCTTTTTTGATAGCTCAATCTTTCACAATAGAGTCTCAGACAAGTCAATCTCAGCAGGCTTTCCGGGATGTAAAATCTGAGGAAAATTCATGGAACTCATCCCGGTCAATTGATGAAGATGATATTTGCATTCAAATTATATTCAGATTGAATTATTTAGCATAAAGAGGGAACTGTCGCACTTAATTCTATGAGGATATGATTCAGCCTGACCCGGGCTATATTTAGCTCCGCATACTGTATGAAGAGACGACTTCATACACTGTTTTGTTGAAAGCAAAATGTTCCAATTTATTCACTTTGCACAATGAAAAGGGCTCTGTGACGCGCTATGCTAGGATTCCTAACCACTTGTGCAGGAAGGATATCAAAGGATAATCGCTGATAAAATTGGCTCGCCGTTTGTCCTGATAATTGATGGCTGGTTTGATCTTTGAGATAGGCGGAATTGATCTTGATCTGATGGAACTGATCTCTACTTGAGTCTAGAGTAGCAATGTGAATACTGGAAAGACAAATTCAGACAATTTCCAATGCAAAAACAGGGCTTTCAACAAGAGAACAGGAGATAAGAGGCTGGCTGGCTAAACTCATGAAGGCAGACATCAGAAGGAAGGACCACCGAAAGAAACCAAGGCAAAAACAGGATGGTAGGTATTGAACATGGTGGGAACATACAGCATGGTAGATGTAGCACCACATAGAATGCATACAGGATGGTACATATGGTGGAACACATCAAATGAAAGCTATAGAACATTGTGGATGGTGAATATAGAACATGGTGAAAATGTATGGAGCATGCTGGACGATGGTAGATGTAGAACTGGATCGTACTGGATGGTACATACAACATGGTGGAACACATAGTATAAAAGACATAGAACCTTGTGGACGGTGGATGTAGAACATGGCAGACATGTGCTAAATGGTAGTTATGGAACATGTCGGACTCATACAGGCTGGTAGATACAGGGCAAGGTGGAAAACATACAGGATGGTAAAAATACAACATGGTGGACGAATACAGGATAAAAGATCTACAGAATGGTGGAATACAAAAGGGATGGTAGATGTAGAACATGGTGGACTTTATACAGGATGGCAGATAAAGCACAAGGTGGAATACACACTGGATGGTACATATGCAACACGCTAGAACACAGTATTAGAGATATTGAACCTTGTGGATGGTGGATGTAGATGGTGGACATGTATGGAGCATGCTGGTAGATGTAGAACAAAGCGGAAGGCATGCAGGATGGTACATGTAGAACATGGTGGAACACATCGAAGGAAAGCTATAGGACATTGCGGATGGTGGATGTAGAACATGGTGGACATGCATGGAGCATTACAGATAAAGAATAAGGTGCATATTGAATGGTACATATATAATATGGTGAACAAATACAGGATAAAAGATCTACAGCATGGTGGAACACATACAGTACGGTAGATGTAAAACATGGTGGAATACATACAGGATGGCACATACACAAGAAAGGTGGAACACAGACGTAGAACATTGTAGACACATACAGAATGGTAGATATGTGCCATGGTGGAACACAAAGGAGATTCAGAACATGGTAGACAGATGGTAAATAGTCAACATACAGTGCCTTGCGAAAGCATTCACTGCCTTGGTGCTGTTCCTGCTTTGTTGCATTGAAACCTGGAATTAAAATAGATTTTTCATGGGTTTGTATTATTTGATTTAGACAACATGCTGACCACTTTGAAGGTCCATTTTTTTTATTGAGGCTCAAACAATAATTAAAATGATAAAGGAAAAGTATTCACTTCCCACGGTCAATACTTTGTAGAGCCACATTTTGCTGCGATTACAGCTGCAAATCTCTTGGGTTATGTCTTGATTAGTTTAGCACATTTAGCCACTGGGATTTTTGCCCATTCCTCCTAGTGAAACCTCTCCAGCTCCTTCAAGTTAGATGGGTTGTATTGGTGTGTACAGCAATCTTCAAGTCATGCCACAGATCCTCAGTTGGATTAAGGTCTGGGAATTGACTAGGGCATTCTAAAATATGTTTCCCTGTATACCACTCCAGTGCAGCTTTAGTAGTATGTTTAGGGTCATTGTCATTGTTTAGGGTCAGGCGATCCTCTATCCCAGACTCAAATCTCTGTCAGACTGAAACAGGTTTTCCCCTCTATATATCTATATACTTATACCTCTGCCAAAACGAACCAGTTTTCTAGTCTGAAGAAAAGCAGCCCCACAGCAGCATGCTGCCACCACCATGCTTCACTGGGAGAATAGTGTTCCCGGGTGGATGGGAAGTGTTGGGTTTTCCGCATACTCTATGTTTCCCAAACGTTCGTCTGCCCAAAGAAGTTTCTCCCATGCGTGTTAGTGAAAACCAAATGCATTTTCTTGCTTTTAAGCAAAGGCCACTCTTCCATAAAGCCCCAGTGGTCCTTTATACAGACACTCCCATCTCTGCTGGGCATCTTTGCAACTCTTTTGAGTGTTATCTTTTCGTCTCTTTGTTGAGTCTCTGATTAATGTGCTCCTTGGCCGCTCTGTGAGTTTTGGGGGGCGACCTTCTCTTGTGGAGTTTGTAGTGTATTATTTCCATTCTTTGTTATAATTGGATGTAATAGTGCTCTGTGGGACGTTAGAACACTGGGATTCTTTTAGAACCCAACTCTAAACTGTACTGCTCCACTACTTTGTCTCTGACATGTTTGGAGAGCTCCTTGGTCTTTGTGTTTCTTGTTGCAGGCCATTCAGAACAGGGGTATTTATGCCGACATCATGTGACAGATCATGTGACACTTTGCTTGCACACAAGTGGAAATAATCTGAAGTTCATTGGTGGGACCATATCTTATTTATGGATTTAATAGTAAATGTGGAACATTGTAGATTCATACAGTATGGTAGATATGAAACATTGTAGACTCATACAGCATGGTAGATAAGGAACATTGTAGACCCATACAGTATGGTAGATAAGGAACATTGTAGACCCATACAGCATGGTAGATAAGGAACATTGTAGACCCATACAGCATGGTAGATATGGAACATTGTAGACCCATACAGCATGGTAGATAAGGAACATTGTAGACTCATACAGTATGGTAGATATGGAACATTGTAGACTCATACAGTATGGTAGATATGGAACATTGTAGACCCATACAGCATGGTAGATAAGGAACATTGTAGACCCATACAGCATGGTAGATAAGGAACATTGTAGACCCATACAGCATGGTAGATAAGGAACATTGTAGACCCATACAGCATGGTAGATAAGGAACATTGTAGACCCATACAGCATGGTAGATAAGGAACATTGTAGACCCATACAGCATGGTAGATAAGGAACATTGTAGACCCATACAGCATGGTAGATAAGGAACATTGTAGACCCATACAGCATGGTAGATAAGGAACATTGTAGACCCATACAGCATGGTAGATAAGGAACATTGTAGACCCATACAGCATGGTAGATAAGGAACATTGTAGACCCATACAGCATGGTAGATAAGGAACATTGTAGACCCATACAGCATGGTAGATAAGGAACATTGTAGACCCATACAGCATGGTAGATAAGGAACATTGTAGACCCATACAGCATGGTAGATAAGGAACATTGTAGACCCATACAGCATGGTAGATAAGGAACATTGTAGACCCATACAGCATGGTAGATAAGGAACATTGTAGACCCATACAGCATGGTAGATAAGGAACATTGTAGACCCATACAGCATGGTAGATAAGGAACATTGTAGACCCATACAGCATGGTAGATAAGGAACATTGTAAACCCATACAGCATTATAGATATGGAACATTGTAGACTCATACAGTATGATAGATATTATGACTCTACCACACATTTGTAGAACATTCAAGTTTCAGAATTGTCTGTATAAAAACCCTGAAATACCTGCAGGAGGAAATGTGCCAACCATCCTGACATGCCCACTTAATTTACAAGCAAATATTTAATTTCTTCTGTGAGCATATCTCACCCTCATTCTCCCCTGAGATATTATTTATAATTAGAAATTGTTGCTTTGAAAATGCCTTGAAACTACCCTCCTTCCAAATTACAATGTGAAGATAATGACACCTTAACCCTTCACGTCTTCCTTAACGGAGATTCATTACAGTATGCAAATGACTGCACGCAGTGAAGACTTCATGCTCCGGATGACTGTGCCTCTGTGAATGGCTTGGTTTCTTCTTCTCATCTCGCCGGCTAATTATGATAAAATGAGTGCCGCTAAAATGTCTGGACAACTCAGGCAGTGGACACTCCATCCACTCCCACTCTGTCATGTCTTAATTCCACACCTGCTCTCCACTTTTGCCTGGAACAGGATTGGAAACTGAGTCTGTATTTGCTGAGCACAGAGCGCGTTATGTTGTAGATACCGGCAAAACTGCCATTTTGAGTAATGAGAAAGTTTTTGGCCAAATAACAGAATTTGCAGTTCTTCTGGAGATGGGCACTCTTAGATGAGGCACCGTGCAGCAAGCATCAATGACCTTCTGCTTGCTGCTGATAGTGGCTCCATTAATATTCCTCTCCTTCTAGACCTCAGTGCAGCATTCACCAAGGAAATTATGGTGTACTTCTCTCCAGTCGCTTCTAAATTGGCGTTCGAGAAACAGCCCTTCATTTGTTCAAATCACACCTCACAGAAAGCAATTCATCACATTGCAAACGGGACGTCTGCTGCACCTGTTAAAAGGGGCGTCCCTCAAGGCTCTGTCTTTGGGCCTCTCCGTTTCATAGTTTACAAGTTACCCTACTGTTGAATTTTCCATAGCCACAATTTCAGTTCCCATTGCTATGTCATAAACAGATATACATTCATCGTCCAAAGAATAGTTGCACCAATAGCTGCACCCAGAAGGAATCAACCGACAGGACTGAAACTTGGTGGGTAGGTTTGAAATCGTGAGACATGCGAAGGATTCAAGTTTCACACTCAGCCGCACATGTAACGTAATCAAGGACGGGCCTTATTGCTGTACCTGACTGACCCAGCAGCCACGATTGTGGACGTTCAGCGAGCAGTGATGCCCTCCATGATACCCTTTAAGACTGTTACGATGATTGCCCTTAACACCACGTGACTCAGAATGTCAGCGGGTCATCTTCAGTGACGAGTCCCGCTTATGTCTTGGTGGAGACGACCAACGAATCCGTGTGTGGAGACACCATGGTCAGTGCCAAGATGAATGTTGGCATGTTGTGTTAGCTGCAAAAACCGGTGCTGTTCCAGCCCCATGAACTCGCTGATCTGGAGCTGTGGAACCCATGACACAAGTGGCAAAAGGGTGTGGTGCTGCCGTCACCATGAAAGTTGTCATTGTCCAAAAAAACAGGGCAATGAATGACAACACTGAAAGCAGCAGCAGAATGAGCCCATCAGTGATCTGCCGACTCCTGCTTCCGAACTAAGGACTGCGCATATCAGATACATAATCTCTCTGCTCTCAAACCAGCGGACCATTCTTAATGGGTTCAAAAACTCCTGGAAGCCAGCAGCAGCTTTGGCTTCAGCACTGGCACTCAAGCCAAAGATGGAAAAGAGGTTACAGATGTATTGGTCCCGTGTGAGTGGATCAGCTACAGCAGTGCTGCTGAGGTTTATAAACACCTCAGTGTCACTGCTGGACTGAGAATCGTCCATCAACCAAACCTATCCAGACCAGCAGCGTCCTTTGGGCAGCATCCTGTGGGCAGCGTCCTGTGACCACTGTGCAGCAACAGATGAGCTATCGTCTCTGACTGTACATCTACAAGGTGGACCAGCAAGGTAGGAGTGTCTAATAGAGTGGACAGCGAGTGGACACAGAGTTTAAACACTCCAGCAGCACTGCTGTGTCTGATCCACTCACACCAGCCCAACACACACTAACACACCACCACCACCACGTCAGTGTCACTGCAGTGCTGCATAATACCTGCTCTGTGGTGGTCCTGTGGGGGTCCTGACCATTGAAGAACAAGGTAATAAAGTATACAGAGAAACAGATGGACTACAGTCTGGAACTGTACAACTACAGAGTGCTCCTGGTCAGTGGGAGTAATACCTGTATAGTACTACCTGAGCTGGAAGAGACGGTGACTCTGATGGTTGTCAGGTTGTCAAAATGTGATGATTACAAACAGATTCCAGCTCCAGCTAAACTCAGTTAACAGTTCCAGTTACTCCAGATACTGACATTCCTGGCACTGAATGTATGAAGACGCATTTCGCAATGCATGAAGTGATTCCCCATGTGTGCACTGAAACATGCGATCAGTTAAATGTCATAAGTTGTGCTTGTGGTGGGAAGAGAGACAGAGAGAGAGAGTGAGAGAGAGAGAGAGAGAGAGACACAGAGAGAGAGAGAGAGAGAGAGGGAGAGAGACACAGAGAGAGAGAGAGAAGGAGAGAGAGACAGAGAGAGATCCAGAGCTCTATATATTGCATCTACAGTGGAGCTTTGATCACCGCAGTGTTGCGAGGTTGTTGTGCCTCTCCAGCGCGTCCCTTTCTCACAGGTAACCTTTAAAACGTTTTCTGCTCTTAATGGATGTCATTAAGGTTCAATGAAAGGTCAACATGATACGGATGATTACTTAATTTTGCTGACCTTTGTAAGGGCCGAAAGTGGTTGGGTGCATGTGTGTATGTGTACTGTACTGGTTTATGAACGCCAGGAGTGTTCTGTAGATGAAACCCTGGACGTACAGCTGTAATATGTGTGCTGTGTCTTCAGTGACCCTAAAATGATCGGCCTGCTAGTGTAAATAATTTAACCCTCTGGGGTCTGAGGGTGCTTTCTAGATTTTTGAATTCATGCTTGAATTCATGGCATAATACACCAATCAGCCTTAACATTAAACCCACTCCTTGTATCTACACTCATTCTCCATTTTATCAGCTCCACTGACCATATAGGAGCACTTTGTAGTTGTACAGTTACAGACTGTAGTCCATCTGCTTCTCTGTATACTGTATTACCCTGTTCTTCACTGGTCAGGACCCCCACAGGACCACCACAGAGCAGGTATTATGTGGGTGGTGGATCATTCTCAGCACTGCAGTGACACTGACGTGGTGGTGGTGTGTTAGTGTGTGTTGGCTGGTGTGAGTGGATCAGAGACAGCAATAATGCTGAACACCTCAGTGTCACTGCTGGACTGAGAATCGTCCACCAACCAAAACTATCCAGCACAACAGCGTCCTGTGTGCAGCGTCCTGTGGGCAGTGTCCTGTGTCCACTGATGAAGGACTAGAGGATGACCAACACTGCACTGTGCAGCAGCAGATGAGCTATCGTCTCTGACTGTACATCTACAAGGTGGACCAGCAAGGTAGGAGTGTCTAATAGAGTGGACAGTGAGTGGACACAGTGTTTAAACACTCCAGCAGCACTGCTGTGTCTGATCCATATGTACCAGTGGAACACACACTAACACACCAGTTAGTGTGTAACACCTCCTCGAGCAATACCAATAACAGCATGTCATTAACACCCTGCAGGTATTTATAGCCCCATTATCCTTGTGCAACACCAGCTTAAACACGCGAGGTGACTAATGCATATTGGGTGTAAATTGAGCCCTATACTGAACTGCTTCCATGCTGATTGGATGCGAGTGCTCCACCCGGTTTTGATTTGGTTGGTACCCAGTTATCCAGACATCACCACAGCCCTGGAGACAGACCGAGGTCTAGCTATTACCAGCTCTGATTAGAGTAAACCACAGATGAGCTCTCAATGAGTAGCGCTCATGTGGAACGTGAATTTTTATTAATGTTCACTGAGTAGGCAGTAAACACTGGCGCCGGTGTCGACTGCGCGTGTCGTTACGGTGTGTGCTGTGCATTCACTGCGCCTGGTGGGCAAATAAACCTTCGGAGCCCGAAGCACCCTGCTGTTATCACTAGAACATTGTTTGTCCGTTTGTTCCGAGAGACGGCGAGAGAGAAATAGAGAGAAAGAGAGAGGGAGAGAGAGAGAAAGGCGCTGACCACTGTCAGATGCGAAATGTACTTCTGACACCTCGAGGGAAGCAGAAGCTCTTTCACACACTGTGATCAAGTTGTCTGACATTTTGCCTGCATAAATTGCCTCTCTTTTCTGCACTCTCCTGTCACACATGCTCATGTATTAGGCCTCATGTTTCAGCCTGACCTTTTGTTTCCTGAAAGTGGGAACGGAAGTCAAGCCAGAAGAGTTCGGATTCGTCAGCGCATGAGTAATGAATGTCTGTGCGGTGATTCTCCTCGCCGGCACGCCGAGCTTATTACGGCAGACGCGCATATAGAAGATAATGGTTTACGCTGCACAGAAAATTGACTGTAGATGCTAAACGCAGAGCCACATGTGCTAAAGCCTTTTGCGACTGGTTTCAGGCTTGATCATGGCAGCGTGTGATGTGGTCTACTAGGATGGATTTGCAGGCTTCAGTTTTCCTAAAACACTGTGTTTTCCTCATACTGTACATCTGTATTCATCCTCTGTCTGAACACTGTTAGGGCGACTGTGTCTTTAAGCCCCACCAAAGACTGCAATGGTGTTGTGCCAGACTGTCATGGAGTGACTCAGAATGGCAGCGGGTCATCTTCAGTGACGAGTCCCGCTTTATTCTTGGTGGAGACGACCAACGAATCTGTGTGTGGAGGCACCGTGGTCAGCACCAAGATGAACGGTTTGTTGTCACTCGCCACCCGTCCAGAAGGCCTGGTGTCACTCCAGCTCCACCCCTACCGCACCATCTGCAGGAACTGTGTGAGCATATTCAAGCTGCATGGGATGGATTATCACAGGACACCATTAGGAACCTCTACAGCTCCATGCCGAGACGTCTGGCAGGTTGGGTTAGCAAACACGGCGGCCCGACGGCATACTGAGAGACAGACTTCTGTATGTGTAGCTCAATAAATATTGCCCATAAAAGGAGTGACTGCATTTTGGTGTGCCAAAGACCGCAGTGTGAAGGAAGTAGCTGAATCTGCAGTTGTATGGAAGCGTATGGTCATACGGGTCTACCAGCAGTGGCTACAATCCCAGCCTACAGGGAATTCTCCTCGGAATTGTGCCAGGGAAGGCATCCACCAAATCTGGCCCAACTGCGCAATTCATTGATAGGGCCTACATCCAGAAACTTGTCCAGTACATGCCAAATCCAATCCCAGCTGTTATTGGTGCTTGTGGAGGTATTAGATGCTAGTAGCTATGTTACAGTCACAGGAGACTCAGTATTTATATACTGTATATATGATCACCTCTATTAAACCTTGTGCCACGCCAAGTTGAGATGCATATCACTGTTGGATTAGGGCACTGTTGCATTAGGGCATTAGGAACGAGTGATGGGGGAGGGGGGTATAGACAAACGGACGAGTGCAGGTCAGACAAACATTGAACTTGTGCTCGGTTTAAGCTGATACTTGTCACAGTCCACCAGCTGTCCGTTCTGTGCGTGTGTTTTCCAGTGTTGGTACACAGTCCAGGATCTGTAAATGGGAAACAAACAAAGTGGCTCGGCTTGAGCATCACAACACTCTTCTAGCCAATCAGAAACAGGGGGTCTTCTGGCTCCTGCACAAGACAGGAAAACAAGGGGTGGGGCTAAGTGGCGAGACCACAGACAGCAGACGAGGCTAAAGTTGGCTTCCTATTCGCCAACTTCTTCTTGTTCGTATTTTTCCATTCCACCTTAAATGGTACACCAGTTATGTTTAGGGGCCGCAAGTGAAAGAATGTTACTGCAGCTTCATTTAAGGTGGAACTGCACTTGATATCACAATACATCCGGCTTACAAAGTCACATTTCTCAAACTGCAGAAGCGCAGAATCACAGAATCACAGAATTGCCTCCTCCTGAGTTTGCCTACGTACTCGTTAACCTTACATCTTATTATTTCTCTAATTCTCTTTATGAGTGTAGAATTACACCCCTGTAGAGTGTTATGGCAACAAAAAGATATTCATCAACAAATCAAACATCTCTTTGCCACTGATTTAGCACATTCCGTTTTTGTCTCAAGCTTGCTGGTGGCTCCATTATTTCACTGTAGCTTTGAAACGCTGCACCTTACAAGCAGAACAATTAGCAGGCTCTCCTATCGCAGTCTGCGTGATTAGCTACAGTACTGGTGAACCGGAATAGTCATTTCAGATGCATTGTTGGCACATATTGCAGCAGCAAGTCATATTTTATGCTGCATCTCCCGATGTTTCTACATCTGGCACTCCGTGTTCCACAACACAAGGCCTTCCTTTACAGCTGCACACAGAAACTAGGGACTGTAACCCGTAGGAGCCCAGTCTTTATGCCGGGTTTGATGTAGTCTCTCTAATTGGCTTCGCATTCTGGGAGCAAAGCCTGGAGCCTAGTAAACAAATGAGGAGAATTAAACAATAGAGCATAACTAGAAAAGTGCAGAGTGATTGCACAGCTTAGGCTTGTTGCTAGAGGGTTGTTAAAAATGAATGGAAGTCTATGGGAGGAACGACTGATGAGTAAACGACACATAGAGGAGTGCGGGTCAGTATGGCTGTGGATTAGAGTTTGGGGATCTGCCCTGAGTGAGTACGTGCAGTTTGGTGGCTGTAGGTTCGAATGGGGCTGGACATGAATTTGACTCTATGGGAGGAACGAGTGATGGGGGGATATAGACAAACGGACGAGTGCAGGTCAGACAAACATTGAATTTGTGCTCGGTTTAGGCTGATACTTGTCACAGTCCACCAGCTGTCCATTCTGTGTGTGTGTGTCCAGTGTTGGTACACAGTCCAGGATCTGTAAATGGGAAACAAAGCGGCTCGGCTTGAGCATCACAACACTCTCCCAGCCAATCAGAAACAGGGGGTCATCTGGCTCCTGCACAAGACTGGAAAAAAAGGGGTGGGGCTAAGTGGCGAAACCACAGACAGCAGACGAGGCTGAAGTTGGCTTCCTATTCGCCAACTTCTTCTGGTTCGTATTTTCCCATTCCGCCTTAAATGGTGCACCAGTTACATTTAGGGGCCGCAAGTGAAAGAATGTTACTGCAGCCTCATTTAAGGTGGAACTGGAAAGTTCTAACAAGAAACTGGACAGGTAGCCTGAGGTGCCAGCATGGAACTGCTGCAACAATTAAGATGGAGCAGGACAGTTTTGAACAAGATGTTGCGGTGCCTAAATGTACCCTAACTTCTACACTATTTAAGGTGGAACATTGCTGTGAGGATTTGATTGAGTATTAATGAGGTCAGGAACTGATGTTGGAACATTGCTGTAAGGATTTTATTAAGTATTAGTGAGGTCAGGTATTGTATACATTGCTGTGAGGATTTGATTGAATATTAATGAGGTCAGGTACTGATGTTGAACATTGCTGTGAGGATTTGATTGAGTATTAGTGAGGTCAGGTACCGTATACATTGCTGTGAGGATTTGATTGAGTATTAGTGGGGTCAGGAACTGATGTTGGAACATTGCTGTGAGGATTTTATTGAGTATTAGTGAGGTCAGGTACTATATACATTGCTGTGAGGATTTGATTGAGTATTAATGTGTTCAGGTACTGATGTTGAACATTGCTGTGAGGATTTGATGGAGTACTGGTGAGGTCAGGTACTGATGTTGGAACATTGAACAAGACACCTAAGTGTAAGCTAACTGCTGCAACATTTAAGGCGGGTCGGGGAAATTTCAACAAAAACTTAAGGTGTCTGAATGTAACTTCTGCACCTTTTAAGGTGGACCAGGAAAACTAGGAGGAGGGTGCTCTGTTTCTGCTGGACTGGTGGGGAACATTAACTCATTTCTGCTGTTTCACAGAACCAGGAGGTCATTATTGTTTTGTCCCGTCTGCTAATTTTTGTTTTAGTAACTGGTTAGCATAGCAGCAGCAACCGTAGCCACAGTTTGCCAACCAACAACCAGCTAGCACAGTTTTATCACTTGGCCAGTTGCTCTAACGGGTTTAATGACCATGCAGATCTACAAAGAGAAGTTTGCCAGCCCAGTGTCGTTCACTTTGGCAATGTACACTCATGTATGTACCGCCTGGAGCTTCTGAAGGAGCGCTGAAGGGATGAGGGGTGTATTTGTTTTGCTGTTGTGTTAAATTAGAATTGTAAGCTGCGCCTTTAGAACACTCTTTTTAGAACCTTGAGCTCTGTATAGAACCGGTTCTGTGCACTGCAAAAATGGACGCTTCTTTAGATGGATGGAAAATCTGTTGTATATGGGTCTACATAGCTCCAAAAAAAAAGCGTTCTTCTACTGTGCCAAGCTTGACATCTTATTGAACAATTGAAGAACCCATTTAGCTTTTAGATGGAACCATTTTCTATGGATGCTATACAGAACCATATTAACATCCTCCATCAATCCGAAGATATTTCAACATGCAAATAGCCATTTAAGCATGAATGTTTCTACACAGAGCGTTCCCTTTATTAAAGAACCTCTGAAAAACCATGTACCTTTATAATTGAAATGTTGGGGCAGATCAGGTAAGTAGAATTAGACCTATCCTTTCCTAAACCGTCCTGAAACAGCCACTCTGAGGGTGTGTGGGGGCTGGAAGCTACCCAGGACCTGCTCAGATGTCCTTCAAAGCAGATGCTTTGAACTCGGAACACGATGGCGTAATGATACCTGCAGAGAGTGCAACTACCTGCAGCAAGCCTGCGGCCTGGCCAAAGTCATACTGTTTACCTGGAATAAAGAGGGGACCTGGCACGGAGTTTCATCACTGTAAAAGAACGTCATTGGCTCCCAAAGAAAACTCCGTCCGGACCTTCAAACATAAAGATTCCATAAGGGTTCCTGGCCATACCTGTCAAGTCTCCCGGCCGGGAAACTACCGTATTTTACCCCTCTTTCCCGCCGTCCTCCCGTATTATTATTTTCCCGTAATTTCCCGTATTATATTATAATTTTAAAAAACATTCCTGTGCCTCTCCAAACTGAAATGCCACTAACCTCGCGGGAACTGCCACCCAGGCTGCTGCAAGTGGCGGTTCTCGCGAGGTTAGTGCGGACAGCGGGAGAGATGGATGGATGCAAGGAGAGAGAGGGCATTCCTGCCAAAAAAGTGTTAAAGGATGCAAAGTCTGCAACAGCTCTGTATAATAAGTCAGTGAATGCCAGAGAACCACATGAGTGAACATGAGATATTAAAAATGTGTAATGAAAATAAAATCTGTTTTACTTTAAGACAACTGATGTGTATATATGCTGAAAATATGTAAAATAAATAAACGTGCTTCAATTCCCTTTTGTGTTTTCATTTAGGCTGTATTATAAGAATTACATATGTAGGAATGTCCACAGCATTTCAGTGTCAACAAAGGTAGGCCTATCAGATTCTGATCATCTAATTGTAGTTTGTAAGTGGTTCACAGGTGGTTATTTTAGATTTCTTGTAAACCTGTCTTAAAATGTAAGGGATACTGAACCTCGGTTGGGCTGGTGGGACGGCTCGAAGCGCGCGGCGGAAAATTTCCCTTATTTTTAAATCCAAAACTTGACAGGTATGTTCCTGGCTTGGAGGTATCGGTCTTGGAAGCCAATCTTTGATTGGTTTATAGAATCTCTGTTGACCTTTTCAAGGTTCTTAACCTCAGTACACCTTATTTACAGAAAAAGAAGGTTCAGTAAAGACTCTTTGAAGGAGTCTTTAGGGTACCAACACCATGGCATCGCTCCAGAGTACACTCCGGGCACCTTTATTTTTAAGAGAGTGTCTTTATTTCAGAAGCTTGCTCCTTTTTCGTTTTTGGGTAGTGAGCGCTCTCTATTTCCCATCCAGAGCCTCAGTGGGACGATATTTTTGATACCTCTCTCCTTTTCACCCTGCTTTGTGATTCAGCAGTCATTTTATAAATTACTGTTGTTATTTTTTTTCCAGTAAAGCATTTTATAGTGTAGACTGAAAGACTATAAGCTAAAATCCCCAGAAGGTATTTTAAGCTTCTTTATTCAAGAGCTTTGGGCAAATACACTGACATATCAAAAGTCATGGGACAGCATAATGTGTGTAGACAGCAGAACGTATGCAGACTGAATATGAAGTGGTGTTACACTGGTCAGCGTGCTCATGGCAAGGCGACGTGAACTATCCGAGGCATCATAGTGGGTACCAGATGGATGGGGCATTCTGTTTCCGAAGTTGTGCAGGCATTAAACGTTCCTTGGTCTCATGTGTGTACCAGGAAAACATCATAGAAAGCATTACCACCAACAGTGGACAGCGCAGTGGCCGCCCATGGGGGTTTACTGATCGTGACCAGTGCCATCTGGCAGAAATCACATCCACATTCAATACAGGAGGCCTTATATGTACATCCCACAGGACAGTGCAGCATTCTTTAGCTTCCATGGGATATGGGAGCAGAGTGACTCCGTTAACACCACAACACCCTGGGCACAGCACCTCACCTGGGCTCGGGAGGTTGCTAACCGGACTGCCTAGAGGAAGCCATGGACCTCCGTTGGGCACTGTGCAGGCTGGTGGTGGTTCCATACTGGCATGGGTTGCGCCCACTTGTCCGCCTACACATGTCATTGACCAGTGCCCGCTGTGTTTCACTGCTTGGTGACGATTTGCAGCCCTTCATGGACTTCATGTACCCCCACAAAGATGGGATATTCCATCATGATAATGCACCATGCCATTGGGTCCAGGTTGTCCAGAATTGGTTCGAGGAGCATTCTGGAGAGTTCCAACGGATGGTGTGACCTGAACATATAACATCATACAGTTTATGATATATTACATATTTGCTTACTACTATTTGCCATCACGCTACCACCACCATGTTTCACTGTTGGTATGATGTTCTTATGGTGGAATGCGGTGTTGGCTTTAGGCCAGATGTAACAGGAACCATGTATTCCAACAAGTTCCACCTTCTCATTCGTCTCATCCCTGACTCATCCATCCACAGACTATTGTCCAAGCCCTTGTGTTCTGTTTGGTCAGCACTGGTTTTCCACCTTGCGACTCTCACATGGAGGCCATTTTTGCCCAGCAGCTTTTTATATTGTGGATTTGTTTGCTTCGACCTTAACTGAGGCAAGTGAGGCCTGTAGTTCTTTCGATGTTCGTCTGGGTTCTTTTGTGACCTCCTAGATGAGTCATTGATCTGCTCTTGGTGAAATTTCAGTAGGCTTGGGAAGGTTCACCACTGTCCCGGGTTTTCTCCATTTGGGCATAATGGCTTTTACTGTGGTTTGCTGGAGTTCCATAGACTCAACAATGGCTTTGTATCCTTTTGCCATGACTTTGATTGGCATCTGTATTGAATCTCTTAAGAACATGGTATCACGTGCTGCCGTTTGGGATCTCCTAGCTGCTTCACACTTCCAAAAAGGTCCTATTTAAGTGGTGTTCAGATTCAGCAGATCTGGTAATGATCATGTCAGGGTGTGGTGGTGAAACCGAACCTAATAGCCAATTGAATTTGGTTCAGTGGTTGATTTAGTATCCAAGGGGGTTTCACACAGGGCAAGAAGAGCTGAACAGCGTTTTTCCTTCAAAGTAGTTTGATGGTCTGAAACAATCAAGTGTGAAACATGCAGCAATAGAAGAAATCTGGAAAGGAGGTCTAATGGAAATACAAGGTGACCGTGGCAATGTGAAACAGCATCCTGTATACCGAATATTAAAAGACATAAATCAGTGCACTGAGTGACCCCGGTGTTTCTCCGTGAGCTGCATTTCTCTTTAATTAGCTTGTGTGTGTTTCTCGAGGCTGAAGGATGAGAGTAGAAGCCAGGGTGTGAGAGGGGGCGATTCTGACAGCCAGCATTACTGTGTGGCCCTTTTTCTTGTTCCATCGTGAACTCCGCGCGAGCCCACCATCCAGGACAGAGACAGATCCGGCAGGTTTGACCTCGCAGGGATCACTCGGGGGGCTTGGTTGTTTGGATAGTGAACTCTGATGGCTCTTTTCCTGAGCGTGACTCTGGGTCTCTCCGCAGCCGTTGGCATCCCGCTGGCAGCCCCGGTGTCTGGGGCAGGCTGCTTTACGCTGCCGGGCAAACCGCGGCTACTCCACAGGGAAGCTCAGCAGTAGCATATGGTCAGCAGGCTGTCATGCCATGCCTACACACAGGTTTCTCTCTTACTCTCAGACTCTGGGCACATGTAGGTTTTAGATACTGTCAGAGTCAATTTTTTTTTTCTTTTCTCCAAAACTGTAACTTTAAAGAACTACTATTAATTATACAGTAACTACTATGTACTTACTATGTAACTATGAAAGTGAGGTCTTTGGACTAATATACAGGCCTTTAGAGTTTTGGATGCAACTGTAGCATATCTCTTGAAGGGGCAGGTGTAAAATAGTCTGTCGGTTTTACCAAGCAGTTTGTAATTTTCGTTTTTGTCAAATTTGTTACTGTGGAGATGTTAACTGTTACATACGTAGCCTTTTCCAGAGCCAGATGTGCCTTTAGACCTCCTAAACAAATGACAATCACCAAACTTATAAACCTTTTCACAGTTGTTTCCTAGTTTTTTCAGACACAACTGAGGGTTAAAAAGGGTCTAAATTCTTTCTGCTTCCATCCACTTGTTAGCATGTCTGGGTCTGAGCCTCTACTGGGTGGCGAAAAAACAACTCAGTTATCATTCTAGCTCTTTCTATGTGAGAGAAGAGGAGAGTCTACAGCTGATAAGGTGAGTTACAATTCTTAAACCAATGAAGAAAAACAAAGTTTGGTGCCAGTAGGTTCTAATGTCAGCTAGCTAACAACACAGCTAATCTAGCTAACCTTGGCACGCACTGCCAAAAGCCAAATGGGCCATTTGCAGATCTTGTTATAGTTTATCGGGTGTTTCTTGCTGTGAACCCACATCTTCATGTTCTGATCGTCAGCTGTTTTTATGTGTGTTCGGCTAAAGCTAGGATAGCTAGCCCTCGCTAGCCAGGTAACCATTAGCTAGTGAGCTTAACAAGCTTGATAACCGAAACAAAAAGATATGGGTTCTTACCGAGAAACACCCTATAAAACCCACAGCCAACAGCAAAGGTATCCACAAAACCAGCTTGGCTTTGCCAGTAGCTGCTAATGTTAGCAAGGTTTGCTAACTAGTATTAGAGCCCACTGGGACCAAACTTTGTTTATCTTCATTGGTGTAAGAATTGTAGCTCACCTTATCCACTTCAACTGCATATGATCTTCTCTTTCACATCACAAGGAAAGTGCTAGAATGATAACTGGGTAGTTTATTGGACTCAGATCTACTCAAACAATGAGAACCTAAGCCAGTAGAATAGAGGCTAGGACCCATACGCCACAACTTAACAAGTGGATCAAGCTACCATACCGATATACTGTAGTTACTTTCACCACTGAGCTTCATTTCCATAGTATCGTCTTGGTATGAAGCAAGTCTTAATCATGATTTGACAGTTTCCAGTTTTCCACTGAAGCCATTGAAACTCTTTTGACTGTATTGAGTGCTGACATCAGTACAAGGAGGTGCATGGCCTTTGGCTTCATTCCCAAGGTAGAGCTTTTGTATTTACTCAGTTTTCCAGTTTTCTCCGTTTGATGGGGTGATTTATTTAAGATGAATGTATTGAATAGAAAATCTCATTATTTACGCATTAAATGCATATTACATATACATTATGGCCCAGCTGCTAGTTATATGGTCTCTCTAAACCTCATGATGCCACCAAGCTGGTACCTGAGATACCTGAAACTGAAAGATACCTCAACTGTTTCAGTTCACCACTAATGCAGTGAGCTTGAAGCTCAACACGCTTGAAAGAGAATGCTAACTGCTAATTCGTTTAGGTCAGCTAACGGATGCACACTTTGGCTAGCGCTGTGTTGAGTGATGGGGGGGGTGTTGGGTATGCTGTCTTGTACTCCCAGCAATGGAGGGCTGAGGGGCCAACACTGAGATGCTTGCACCACTCGGCAGCCTGGGCAGTGCATTTGTAAGGGCAGTTTTACCGGGGTACGTTCCCTCACAACATTCAGCATTCAAACCTTATTCGTGGATCATACCTGAGAGAGCTACTAATCATAGTTTATGTTCCGCCGTGCAGTACGCATTATTCTCACAGATTTAAGTCTCTATTGGCGCTTTGAAAACAGAGCAAACACTCATAAACATGCCTCCGAATAAAACAAAGGTGTGATTCTTCCGCTCCTCTTCTCGCGCTCGAGCGTAAGTCAACATGCGCGAACTCGCTAACCTCTTAACATTTGCATCAGGGATTTTAGGAGATCATTTTTCAGCTTTAATTTCACTATATTAGGTGCCTAGAGGAGATAAAACCGACTCACTGCAATAAATCTTCGTCAGCAACAAATGGGAAAACCGCATTATCCATTTTGCGAGAGCCGGAGTGCCCCGTTAATGCAGCCGGGGCTTTAATTCAGCCCTGAGAGCGCCGTCTTAAACTTAGGGGAGTGCATTTGGACTCTCCGTCAGCACTCGAGCTTTAATTAGGCCTAACGAGCTATATTAGCCTAATTAGATATGCTTAGACATGACTCTTCATGAGCTCCTTTGTTGATCAATGGGCTGGAGACGAGTCATTACATGCACCTCGAGGCAAAAGTGTCTGACGTGGGCTTTTTTTTTTTATTGGTTCCAAAGCTTTTGGGACCTACTGATGCACGGCTGGAAGTAGGAACTGCGTAGCGGGCAGGAGAGTGACCGCTTAATGGATGCTTTCGGCATTTGTCTTGGCTTGGACGGGTTTCCAAAGCAGAAGTCTTGTGTGGAAGCAAAGCATGGGTGTGAAGTCTTGGGATTGGTCAATCCATAATCCATGAAATTCTATCATTTCATTTTTCGTTTCGTAGCCTTCAGTTTTCGTAGCGCCTGGATTGTGGAATCTGCCTGAATCTGACTCCGTCATAGGTTTACACTAAAAGCCAAATGGGCCATTTGCAGATCTTGATATAGTCTATATGGTGTCTATAGGGTGTTTCTTGTTATGAACCCATATATATGTTCCAATTGTCGGCCGCTTTCACAACGTCCGTCAGTTTTTGTAGCGCCTGAATTCCATCATAGGTTTACGTCAGGATCATGGCAAATACAAGGAAAGAACAGGGAAAAGAAGTGCTTCTTGAATTTCATTCATGAATGCAATCAAACCTGTGTAGTGTGTTCAATTACAGCCGACATGCGTTCCACAGAGCTTGTTTTACAACCCAGCCACGCGTCCTGCTTCCTTCAGAATGTAAAGAACAAGAGCCAATACAGATTATGAATTATTCTCCAGTAGCTGGAAAAAACCCTCCAGTTCCGAGAAGCGCTTAACATAATGCAATGACCTCAATTACAGCCTTTCATTTGATGGGGCATTTTCTTCTGCAAGTTCTCTGATACACTGGCCTTTTCTGAGTGGTGATAGTTCTTTTACGGAGTGCTGAAATCAGCTTTGGGGACGATTTCAGCAGTCGAGTGGGTTTGCAAACTTGAAGGTAGCTGAAGAAAATGTAAATAGTGAATGTACAGAGCACTGAGGTAACCAATAACAACACAAAGCAGTTCTTCATTCATACTGCATGAGCTCTTTGAAAGCCCAGGCTTACTAGTGCTGCATTAACGTGTTGAGTTAAAAACACTGTTCCATGCATCATAGCATAAATGATGAAACCATTTACAGCACATCACTGACGGCTAACGTGAAGGCTGCCATAGTAACAGCACTACTGATAAAACTATGTACATTCATCATAAAAAGAAGAGCTGCCCCGAGAAGGAAGCAACCCACAGGAATGAAACTTGGAGGGTGGGTTTGACATCATGAGACGTGCGAATGATTCAAGTTTCATGCTCAGCCACGCCTGTGATGTAAGCAAGGATGAGCCTTATCGCTGTACCTGACTGACTATTGTGCATGCTTTCCATTCTGACTCGTGCTGTTGTGTTGGTAGCATCCTTTGCGAGTGAAGTCTGCCTTGAAAGCAATTCAACCATTTGGAAGAGTTGAAGAGGGGTCCCATCGTAGGCCTCCGGCCAGTGGGATGGTCTTATCGATGTTATCTGCGCCATACCAGTCATGCGGATACTACCATAGCATGCCATTGACGGCAATGGATAGAAGAAGGCTTGCACCAGTGACATGAAGGACCTGGGAGACCTACACGAAGCACGGAGAGAGAGAACAGAGTGACCGTGATTGTGGACATTCAGCGAGCAGTGATGTCCTCCATGAGTCATCCTGTTAGTGCAGCACCATTGGCAGACGGCTGCACCACGCAGGACTACATGCATGCGGTCTGTTACAATGACTGCCCTTAACACCACGTCAACGTCACCAAAGACTGCAATGGTGTTGTGCCAGGGTTTTTTTTAGCTTAAGATACCTCTGCCGATTGGTTGAGATGGCGCAATCTGGTGGAGTTAAACTCAACACCTTCTTTACTAAGATATAGTGACTCAAAATGTGCTCTACCAAAAAGTTGACCAATTTAAGGCCTTATCCTTCCCCTGAAGCTCATGTTGGGATGACTCTCGAGTAGTGATTGGTTCTGCTCACCCGAGGCTTTTGCATGAACTTGTGGAGTTGAGTTCAGCTATCATTAAGGCCACAAGGATAATAATTTGGATTTGTGTTAGAATACAGGATAGAAGCACTTTCTCTAGAGCCGTCCAGACTTCAGGACCTCACTGTACATATATTTCCCTTCATATCATTTGAAACCGGACACAGCGGCGACCTGGATAGCAGTAACGTGGTGATCATAAGCTCTACATATGGGGTTTAAAAGCATGACGAGGTCACGGGAGAATAGCAGGACCTAGTAAATGAGATTCTGCAGCACTCCCGCTGCTCGGGGTGCCAGCAGGCTCAGTCTGCTTATCTACACACTGCACCAAATAAGGAGACACACCGAGTGAAGCCCACAGTCTTGTTCACAGCACTCACTCATATTAGCAGAGCCCTGAACTTGGTGTGCGCCTGTGTGTACCGAGTAGGGAACCTGTTTTGTGACTCAGGACATAAGGTGTCTCCATGGACCAACGGCATACAGGCTGGACAAGCAAGCCGGAGTGATGCCATATTATACAGGTAAACATACCTACGCCAAGAGAACCACTGTAATATGAGAGGTACCCTCAGACTTGGGCCCAACCCCATTTCTTATTTTTACCTCTACCCCATGGGGTTTTTTTGAGAATTTTTTTTTTATTGTTTTCCAGAAATAAGACATAGAATAAACAAACAAACAAACTGACGCCCCACAATGAGGTTGAGAAAAAAAAAAAAAAAAAAAGTATATAAATAAATAAGAATACATTAAATGAGATACAATTTTGCACTACACACAGCTTCATGTCTGATTAGACAAATCTCTAACAAAGTCAATAGCATCGGACCACTGTCCAACAGTGGCTGCCCTGGCATGATGTAATCTGGCAGTAATTCGCTCTAGTATAAGAACATCCAAAAATGATGTATAAACACAGGTTTTAAAAGTACACCCTGCTCAATCCTGAATTTTAAGATTTTAAGATTTTTTGGCAGCCGTACTAGCAGCCGGATAGTCATATTAAAAACAGAATCCTCTCCAAACAAAAGTAAAGACGGAGAAAAAGGAAATTCCTGATTCAACAAATTAGACAACATGAGTATTACAAACCCCAAAACTGTTTGATTGAAGGACACTGCCAGAAAACATGCATGAACGTACCAGTAACACCCAAGGAGCATTTATGGCATCTAGGATCTAACTGCAGTACCATTTAAGGTGGAATGGAGCATTCTCGAAACATCTGGACATGACTGTTGTTTATTTGTGTAATGTGGATTTGTGAGTACACTTAACTTTGGCATTCGCCACTGTACTATATACTGCATACTCAAAAATTAGTTCGTATTAGCTGATGCAATATAATTGCCAATTAGTGTTCTCCTCCAAGCGTGTTGAGCTGTCCAGTAAGGTCAATGCCCTATGAATACATCTATCATGTCACGGCTTGTGTGTGTAACGTCAGAGCAAAATGAATTTGTGGGAAATGTGTGAAAGTGAATGGGTGGAAAAGCAAAGCTGAAGATGAGAGTCAAGACTTTTATGTGTCAGATTTGATTATCTAGCATTAGCTTCCTCTGAGAAGGTTGGGAAGGTTGTGGGGGTGTTTTTGACTGATAAGTAGCATAATAAATGACTAGGTTTCGCTAAACGGACATTTTTAGAAAGCTCTCGTACAGATCAGCTTCACTTTCATTCTGTTAGAGCCAAAAGATCGTGACTCGGATCTGGCTTTGTAAATTAGCCAGGTATTAAGTACAAATGTTCCCGTGTTCATGTTCTCAAAACATGAAATAGCTATGTTGCATAAGCCATATGTTCATGAAACATTCATGCTCTTTAACGTGCGTGATTTGCATCTACATGGCACAGGATGAAGAAAAAGGATTTCACAGGTTTGCATTTGTCTTGCTCTAATACACCTGAGTCAACTTAGCCGGTGATTACCACCCCCCTTTATGACCTGCGAAATCTGTTAGAACCTTAACAACACAGAAACGTGCAGTGGATGCAGTCCACTGCGGTGGACCATAGACGAGCCATCTGCTCAATGTGCCTGAGTGTGGCTGCAAAGAAACCGACTAGGCAGGCAACTCCTTCATTATGTGCAATGTTTCCAGCCGCAACGTTTCTGAGGACAACGAACCAAGACGTCCCATGACTCATCTGAATCATAGACTGAAGGATGTCAGCTTGGAATTCAGGCTGCTGCGTGTTCCTTCGCATTTGGTTCCAGTTCTGCTCCCTCAGAAGCCAAGTTAGCATTGCCGTTTTCCTGTTTGTTGGAGTTTGTGTGGATTTGACATGCCGGCCAAGCATGCTGCAAACTGCTGTCTATCAGCAACCCCAGACATAGGGTTGCCCAATCTGTTTCAAATCACAAGGCAAATAACACTTGTAGCATGGAGCTAAATTAGTCTACAGTTAGCATAGAAATTAGCATGTGTATTAGTGCTATAGGAGTAGGGCCCTTCCAGTTCTAATGCCAGATCAGTACTTCTCCAATCCTTAAATTATGAATCAAAGAGTCTTCCCCAATATCAACGGACACATACTTTGGCAGGTCATATACAGTCATCAAATCGGAGGTTCGGGTGGATATTTCATAGCTTGATTGCTAACAATGTCTCACCCTTTGATCTTGAGGCTTAGCCCTGTATGTAAGTCTTGTACGTAGTGATGGAGCAGTGGGCCGTTGGTTCTTTCCATCTGAAATCAGGAATTGCATCAGCCGATACCTCTAACCAACAGTGATGCTACGAGACCATACCTACCCAAAGGTAGCACGAAGTACACTTAGGGCATTTTTCCACTCCGCAAACAAGAACTGACCCAAACAGTGGGCAACAGAATTTAGGGTTCTAGCTCTAGTTCATTCTCTACCTTCTTGAGACGGATGATAACTGCCTTTTTATGCCACCTCAAGCATCTGATTTGGCTAATTCTACAGTAAATTAGCTACATTGCTAGATAGATAGCTCAGTGTAATTGAGCATTGAGCATAATAGTGTTGATTGTTCTTTAAATATCACTTTTTGCAAAGCAATAAATAGAACTACAGCATCCGCCGCATCAACAAACCATGCTAGTTGGCATTCTGGTACACGTATTAGTGAAGTAATAGTGCATTTGTTCACCTGGACAAGACCTCGCTAATTTATCATTGGCTTTAGCTGCCAGTGTAACAAAAGACAAAAGAAAACCCCATTGAATTCCATTACGCCCTGCTGGTACCGCTTGAGCAGGTCCCGAAAGCCATAATTAGACCCTAAAGCTGCTTCAGAATGGAAAAACTGTATTTACATTGTTGTAGTTCAATAAGGAGAGTTCAGTACATAGAACTGACATACCGTGAACCTCAAACACTGTTGTTCCCCCTTCAAATCCAAATCCTGCATTTCCAAAAGAGGACGGGAAATTCAGATTCCAAAATCCTAAACTGTTATGGAACAGACTTGTTAATGTTTACACCCCCAACATTTACATACAACTGCAACAGAGCTACAGAACCAAAATGGTGGACTATGTGGAGAAATCCAGTGTTCCAGGCTGGGAGGCAAGGAGCCCAAATGTCAGCGGTACATGGTTGATGTTCATCTTTAAACCAGGCTGAAGTTGCTTCATATTCACCAGCTTCTTAATCCAATGTTCGGTTCCATCTTAAATACTGCAGCTTGTACAGGTGCCAGAATTTAACTGTAGCACCATTTAAGGTGGAACGGAATATTCCCAAAACAAGCTGAAGCACAGGAACTTCAGCTCCCAGATCCCGGAACAACTTAAATCCTGCCGTCTGCACATTTCACTCCAGACAGTTTCCCAAACCTCTCTGGGCAATATGGAGCAGCTCCGCTCAGCGTTTGACACCAGAAGAGACTGAAGAGAGGAGCAGCTCCACCTTTATTAGCATCACGACCCCAACAACAGCCTGTAAGTAGCAGCCATGCTGTGTGATTGTATCCGTGTTTGCCGGTTGAAGCAGCTCATCTTAAACTGAGAGTTCCATAGTGAGGACCAACTTTCATCTACTGTGTGTTGATGTCCAGGAAAGCCAGTAGCTAGTACAGGTAACGTTAGCGACTAGCAAGCTGACTAGCATAGCTAACTAAATAGTATGAGGGTGGAGCTTATTTACACGAAGGGTCAATTTATTTAGACCGCATGTTGTTTCTGTGTGGTCGTTGTGTACGGTGTCTCGGTGTGAACCAGCCAATCAGACCACAGCTCATTAGATTATTCATGAGCTCACCATTAAAAGGGAAACCAGCTCATTTCATTCTAGGACCAAATCATAGGGTGTAAATGGGGGTGTAAAACCGCATCTGGCCCTTTTCACCACAGACAAAATCACATACCTTCTATGTAGAACATCCGAGAGCGATTTATACTGTCCAGTCGAAGACCACCGATAATTTAGCTTCATAAAATCTCTCTTAATATGTATGGAAATCTGTTTTCAAAGCATAATTCCAATGTTTAAAAGCTTGATAAACACATAGTAGGTGCTACATTCTTTTGTATTAATTGGTGACAGTTGGTGATATTCGTCTGTCCAGATGGTCACACTTGTTTACCTTAATAGCGCTGTGCAATGCTGCCGGAAGAACAATAGAGTGGAAGGTGAGGAGAAAGCAGATGCATATTTATAATTCTCATTTCGTTGATCCGGTATAGGTGGGTCATTGACGTGATGTGCATTTTTTTGTGTCTATGTCCATTATTATTTTCCCAAATGTAATAAAATGCATGACATCATTTCAAATTATTATCTCTCTCTTATATGTGTAGTTTCTTTTTGCCTCTAAAACATCAACAATGTAATGTGGTGCCACCGTCCCACCATTTATGCTGATTAAGTAGATGATCAATAAGGTATTTTAGTTATATGAAATTCTAATAAAATAGCTTGGGATGATTTCATGTTTACAGTCTTTAAAATACAAACCATTTTGCAAAATAAGGCAACTAAGTAAAGTTTATCGAACTCACTAAAAAAAACTTTTCTGTCGGCCTAAAATGTCATGCATCACAACTGAAAACAAAGGACTTTTATTTTGACGTGCTGCTACGAAGAAGGGTTCAAGGTACTTGTTGACCTGCTGGCTCTCTTCTCACCCCGATCTCCCGGACTCCATTTCCCATAACCCACCACCCGATGACATCACTGTCACATGTCCGCCATCTCCTCTTCTGTTTTCTAGTTCCGAGTCACCTGAGTATTGAGCCCACCTGTTGTTAATTTAGTCTGTTTGTATAAATACTCTCTCACACTGCTCATTGTGAAGTATTGCCACTCTGTACATACCGAGCGGGTCTCTCTGTGATTACTCTTGTTTGCTACTCTGGTTTTGACTTTATTCTGGTTCACTGATTTACTCTTTTGTCTTCGCCCTTTTGGTACTTTTGCTGGTCTGATTGTTTGCCTGGTTTTGACGTCCGCTTGTTTATCGACTCTGTCTTGCCCTTCTGTTATGTCCGCCTTGCTCTTGTTGCTGCTGTGGTTGATTACAAACCTGTTAAATAAACCTCGCCTTGATTTTAGCTCTGTTTGTCCATCATCACAGTACTGCACCACAAAGAAGACCCATTCATGGTACAATGCCAGAGACACCAGCTCTTTTACAAAAGTAGGTCAAAATATGACTTTTATTTCATTTTGGTTTAGAATGGTTCAATTTACCATGTCAGGTGGTACAACCTCCTCAGGTAAACCGTGAAAATGTATAATTATTATATTGTAATAATGTAGATTTATTTGAAAACTGCAAGGATAAACCCAAGCTCAAGGACAAAGGTTTTTAAGCAGATGCCTGTTTAATTTTGAAATTAGTCTGACAAGTCAGGTGGCACAACTAGCAAGTCAAAAGAACAGCTGCACCCAGAAGGAGGTGTGGGATCGCAGGTCTGTTGGGAAGGAAGATAAAGGTTACCAGGATCAATAAATTATGATAAATTTAGACTGATATGATCAATATTTATTGAGCTACACATACAGAAGTAGTGTCTCTCAGTATAAGCTAACCCAACATGCCAGACGTCTCAGCATGGAGCTGTTGAGGTTCCTAATGGTGTCCTGTGATAATCCATCCCATGCAGCTTGAATATCCTCACACAGTTCCTGCAGATGGTGCGGTAGGGGTGGAGGTGGAGTGACACCAGGCCTTCTGGACGTGTGACGCGTGACAACAAACCGTTCATCTTGGTGCTGACCACGGTGCCTCCACACACGGATTCGTTGGTCGTCTCCACCAAGACAAAAGCGGGACTCGTCACTGAAGATGACCCGCTGCCATTCTGAGTCACTCCATGACAGTCTGGCACGACACCATTGCAGTCTTTGGTGACGGTGACGTGGTGTTAAGGACAGTCGTGGTAACGGTCTGTGTGCATGTAGTCCTGCGTGGTGCAGCCGTCTGCCAATGGTGCTGCACTAACACGATGACTCATGGAGGACATCACTGCTCGCTGAATATCTGCAATTGTGGCTGTTGGGTCAGTCAGGTACAGCGATAAGGCCCGTCCTTGCTTAAGTCACATGTGCGGCCGAGTGTGAAACTTGAATCATTAGCATGTCTCACGATGTCAAACCTACCCACCAAGTTTCAATCCTGTCTGTTGATTCCTTCTGGGTGCAGCTATTTCTGCAACTGTTCTTTTGGTGATAAGTGTATATGCTGATATAAAAAGACATATCATGTTCTTTCCAAAAAGTTGTTTAAACTGACACCTCGTTTGACCCTCGTTGACCCGGGTGCCATTGTAAAGATAGTAGAAGGTAACGTATGCCAACCGTTCAGACTCATCTGTCACAAGGCCAAATATTCAGATAATATGAAGTGAGACAGTGCCATGCAGAGAGCTGCACAACAGCAGGATACAGATAGAGCGCTGAGGAAGGCATTGACTTTGTGTTAGTAGCGAAAATTGATTACAGGTCCGCTAAGCTTCATTTCATCACTTCGTGGTTTGTACACATTGGAATCATGATGAAATTCAGTCTGAAATTGGAAAGAGTTCCCAGTAAATGTGAGCATTCATCACCAACTGTGCAAAAGTCAGAGACCACCCTTCATTTGTTCGGTAACACTTACCTTGAAGGGTCTACATAAGACAATCATCACATCTTACATAAACACTTCATAACACATTCATTAATTGTTAAATCAGCATTTATAAAGTGCACATGTTTGGCATGATGTTAATATGAAGTACTATGTCATTTTATTGAGAGACATTTTTCAAAATAAAAGTCCCCATTTGTTATTTTGACAAACTATATTATTGTTTCTTTTCTGATCAGGCAAAATAAACATGACCAGGCTTTACCCCTTTGGACAGACAGTGCTTTGACACTCAGAAACTTGTTTGTTTAGACTTTCAAATTATTTGGCACTTCATTGTTCTTTCTCTTTTCTACTCTTCGTGGTTTTTAAATTGTTATTGTGCCAGAGGTTTCATTCACCAGCCCACACACTTGGTTTCATCACTATGCTTATCCTTATCTGTCCATCATTTTTACATTTACATGAATGGCATTTAGCTGACGCTCTTCTTCAGAGCCACTTACAAGGTTATTTGCATTACAGGGAGGCCAATGTAGTATTAGGAGTCTTGCCCAAGGACTCTTTTTGGTGTAGCACAGCATAGTCACCCAGACCGGGAATCAAACCCCCATCACTAGTCTCCTTAGTGGTGTTCGTCCTCACTTATGTGTTTGGAGAAAGCACATGTGTGCTAGCACAACTGTGCTAACTAAATAACTTAATAAGCTGCACAGTGCACATACTGTTGACTGAACCACTTTCTTCCCAAAGGGGTAAAATCAGGTCATTTGTATTGCCTGTCCAGAAATGAGACAGTTCAGTGAAAATGATATAGTTTGTCCAAATAAATAGGACTTTTATTTGGAAGGATGTCTCTCACTAATATATTAATGTCATGTAAAACATGTAGACTTTATGAATGTAGATTTAAACATTCATTAATGATTAATAAAGGGTTTATGTTGGATGTTATGAATGTGTTATGTAGACACCCTTCAAGTAAAATGTCACCGTCACTGTGTTGACTTCTCTGGCATTCTGCAAACAGTGATGGCTGAAACTGAGTGGATTATTTTGGAGTTGGAGCTAATAACTGTTGAACAGTTACTTTAATTTTTGTCCATGTTCATACAGTCTATGGTTCCTTCAAACTGAATGGCGGCAGAGGTGGAATGGCGATGGTACCGAGTAGACCAATGACTGCCATTGGAATCTGCAAAAAATAATTTGTAGTGTCATTTACATTGGAGAGATGTGCGTTAGGGTACGACATAGGGTATGGTGCGGGGTGCTGTGAAGAGTACAGCAAAGGGTATGATGTAGGATACGGGGTAGGGTATAGCGTAGGCTATGGTGTAAGGTACGGTGTAGGGTGCGGTGTAGGGTGCGGTGTAGGGTACGGTGTATGGTACGTTGTAGGTTACAGAGTAGATTACAGAGCAGGGTACAGTGTAGGCTACGGTGTAAGGTACGGTGTAGGGTGTGGTATAAGGTACGGTGTATGGTACGGTATAGGTGTAGAGTACAGAGCAGGGTACAGCATAGGGCATGAAATAGGCTATATGCTACCTACACCATGCTTATGGCATAGATTTGAGACAGAAGCATGAATTGGCCTTTGGTTTAATGTGTCTCCTTTTCTCTGTGAGGAGCTTCTTGAACATCTACACCTCCTTTCAGACCTCCATAGCGTTGGGGTGTCTTCTCACAGTGTAGGATGGACAGAAACACCTGTGGAAGTTCTCAGGTCTGAAGGAGTGGAGCTTGATGATCTCCTCTCAAAGATGAAAGTGCTCTGTATGCGATGGGGACAGTGATGGTGGGTCTACCAGGTCTTCCGGGTGGTTGTTAGGAGTCCAGTTTTCTTTGTATCTGCGTTCCTGCTTCTTCATCCAAGTAGATTTTCTAATATCTGATCTGCTTTTATTATAGCCAGTGATAACTTCAACTTCTTAAGGTTGAAAGTGGCTTCTTGATATGAAAGGGCAATGGATACTGAAGCTCCTAATATCTATCTTGTGAGGGTGCAGAAGGTCAGACTGACCTATTTTTATTTGATTGACTTAATTTTAAATGTCCATGTAGTTGATCCCTAAAGATGAAAGCAGTTTATCCAATGGGGACAGTGATGGTGGGTCTACCAGGTCTTCCAGGTGGTTGTTAGGAGCCTCATTTTCTCTGTAACTTTCTATCATTTTCAGCTGAAGTTGTTTTTCATTGATGTCCCTTTGATTTTCCCTATGTCAGGGAAGTATGTCCCTATAATATTTTTGGGAAGTAAATCCCAAAAAAAGGAACAGCTTGTACTTCATCTATAGACTGAGAGTGATCTCTGACTCCTCCACTGTGCTGCAGGCTGAAATATCTCATGCTAATGCTGGTGTATATGATGTGAGCTTTTTTTCCCTGCTCCAGATTGCTCGTGTTTGTCAGTGCGTCGGGTGAGGGTGAGACACATCTGTCTGATTCCTCTCCTCGCACCATAGCGCAATCCCAAGTCCTTTCGCTTTAATCATTTCCAATATTGCCTCTTACTCACTCGCTCCCACTGCTCCTCTCTATGCAGATGTGTGGCGAGTGATAAGGGAATTGCTGGCACTTTTTGTTTACTGCTAATTACGACTGCTGTTCGATGTGGGTCATCTTTGCCTCTATAACCAAGCACCGATCTGCCTACTGTTTCTATTTTCATCCACCTCTTCAATCAATTTTGTCAGTATGTGTAAGGTACAGTGTGGAGTATGGTGTACAGTACAGGGTAGGGTATGGCGTAGGTTACGAGGTAGGTTACGGCATACAGTATGGCGTAGGGTGCGGCGTAGTGTATGGAGCAGGGTACGGCATAGGGTATGTGGCTATGTGGCACCTACACATGTAATTATAACACCCCCAGAACATCACAGAAGGGACTCTTATAATGTTATAACCTTAAGGTTCTAGTAATGGTTCTATACCACCATTTTCAGGCCTAGAACGATCTCCAGACGTACGCCCTGACTGGATTACCATAATGCCTTGTATCTTGAGGTCAGTGAGATGATTCTAACATCTCCAAAATGCTGTGGCCAGACAATTAACTGGTATGAACACAAGCATTACTCTATGCTCTTCAAAAAGATGGTTCTTCAAGGGTTCTTTAGTGAAGGGATTAGTTCTATTTACAAACAGAAGCTTTAGCCAACTCTAATGCTGCACCTACACCTCTATTTAAAGTGACTAGACTTACGTAGACTTACATACTTGTACTGCTGCCTTCCAACCCAACACCACTCCACCCCTCTACCCAACCACACCAACACCACACCACCCCTCTACCCAACCCTCCCATTACCAACTTCTTGTTATAAGTTTGTTGTTCTGAACGTTTTCATGTTTGTTCCTACACGGTTTATTCATGACCAAACCCACAACCAGCGGATCTCAGGCAATAGAGCGGGTGGTCCACTACTCCACTAAAGCTTGGTGGTTTAAGCCCCAGCTCCTCCTGTCCACAGCTAAAAGTGCCCTTGAGCATGGTACCCAAATGCTGTCTGGGCGCTGCAGGTACGGATGCCCTCTCGTTCTATCCAATGTTGGAGCTTGAGGTCAACTCAGTGCTGGTGCTTGACGGATATCCATCTTTGATTTCCAACCCGAAATTTAAGGTCACTCCAATGTTGGGTTTCACTGTACAGTATAATCTCCATATAAAAGCATTGACCAATGGAGCACGGTGCTTTGAAGCAGCCGCACGTGAGCCTACAGTCAAAATGCCCAATGCCAAGCTTGGGTACATGGGCCATGGAGCTGTGCTCCAACATCTCACCTCACTTATGCTCAAGTGGCTGCCATCAAATCCTCACAGCTATGTTCCAACATGTACTGGAAAATCTTCCCAGAAGACCAGAGGCTCTTTCTGCAGCAAAGGTGGAATCATGAAGAACCATGTAGGAACCTTTATATCCCAACAGTGAAGTTCTCGAGCGGCTTTGGATTAGAAAGAGAACATCCGCATCTTCTCTCCACCCACCAGATTCTCTTCCGCGGTTATCAGGACGTTATTCGGGATCCCTGCGAGAGAAGCCGAAGAGGACCGTGGGCACTGAACCCTTATCTCTGACATGACTCTGAATGCTGAGGCAGTAATTGTCAGAGTCTGTTGCAAGGAAAGAGAGAGAGAGAGAGAGAGAGAGAGAGAGAGAGAGAGAGAGAGAGAGAGAGAATAGCCAGGAGAAGAGCAGAGAAAGAGGGGAGGGGAGAGTGTCTGCCAGGGTGCATGTGCATGTGAGAGCGCGCACGAGATCAAGCGAGGGAGGGGAGACGCAGAGAGAGAGAGTGAGAGAGAGAGAGAGAAAGAGAGCGAGAGAGCGAGAGAGATAGTGACTTCCACACTGCTCACTCCGGCAGCAGCAGCAGCAGCTCCCAGCGTCTGGGATGCTCGCACCGGAAGGCTGAACCCTCTTTTCCCACCCTCCCCTTCAGTTGTTTCACGCGAAATCCACCAGGCGCGCGGAAGAAGGCAGAAAACGCACGCGGGGATTAATTTCACGGTGTTACATTAGAGGAGAAAGGCGGAGGGGCTGTGGGGGGCAGCTCGCCGTGTGGATACTGCTGCAGTGCATGTGCGTCCGCGCGCGCGCGCGTGGGTGCGTGCGTGCGTGCGTCCGCGCGTATTTTCCGTGTGGAGTCTCAAAGTTGCCCAGGATGCTGAGAGCGTCNCGCGAGGAGCGCTCTATCTCTCCCCCACGTCTCTCTCTCTCTGTCTCTCTCTCTTTTCAATTTCTCTCTATCCTTTCCTCTCTCTGTCTTCTCTCTCTATCCTTGCATCTCTCTCTCTCTCTCTCATCTTTCCCCCCCTTCTTTTTAAACCCTTCCGGAACATTTCGGTGTCCCTCGCTCTACTACAGGGTGGAATACGGCAAGCAGGCGAGCGCGAGGAGCGCGAGGAGCGCGAGAATACAGAATAAAGAGCGGAGGTAAAGGAGAGCAGGACAGGAGACAAGCGGATATACAGCATCATCTCTGATAAGAGAGGAAGAAAAGAAAGACTTGATAGAAGGGCAGCAGATATCTACCGCGAGGACTTCTCGAGTGGGTGTGCAGCAGCTTGGTTCTAGCCTGGTTGTGGACTATACAGCGGACCCTCAAAAGGACGTCTCGTGCAGGTAAGGAAGAGGGATCGACCCCCCACCCCCCCATTCCCCTTCCCCTTACTGGATGTGGATGTGAGTTGATAAGCAGGATGAGAGGAGGAGGAGGAGCAGGGATGCTCCGCCAAGCTATGCATTGCATAAGCAAAGTTAAGTTCAATGTAGATCTAGTCTCTCCTTGTCCTCTCTCTCTTTCTCTCTCTCTCTCTCTCTCTCTTTCTCTCTCTCTCTCCATTGCACGCTCTCTCTCACATCAGTGGTTCTGGTGGACCTCCTTTTATCTTATTCTCCCCGTGAGCTCGAACAGTGCTCTGCTCTTTCCTGGAAGAGAAGGAGGGGTGGAGATAAGGAGGTGCCGATGTGCATGTGCGGCTGTGAGCAGCTAGGAATGTTAATTGCTCCGTACTATCCTAGGAAGCTCTCATAGATGCCTGCTCAGATGCTTTATGTAGATGCTCACCCTCATGCAAGTCCTCGGTAGGCAGACGCGTCCAGGTCTGATGCTGTTAAGGTCAGTTTTAGCCTTATGGAGTCCAGCCGTCACGTATTTACATGTGGAGGTCAGTCGTCATATGATTGTGGATCATGGCAAGTGAGCAGAGTGTTGGAGGCTGAAGCTGAAGGACATAGTGTGTGTGTGTGTGTGTGTGAGTGTGTGTGTGTTTGCGTCCTGCAGCTTCTGTGGTACGGCGCGTCCAGCCGTCCGTCCCTCCACAAGCGCTCAAGTGCTCCCCTTTGGAAAGGGGGGCTTTAAATATTCATGGAGCCATACACATCCTGTCTGTCCTGAAATATTCACAATAATTGAATAACAAATGAAGCCTCGGCGTGGGTCGTGCACGCGGTACCTTGCTCCTCTCGTTTTCGCTCCATCTGCTCGGGCTGGGTCCACATGAGTGACCACTAAATGACTTTGCCTCCAGATATATTCATGTTCACGAAGTCTCCTGAACGGTCCCACCAAAGGGGACGACTGCTGGGTTGGGATATGGGTTAAAAGGAAAAAAAGAAAGAGGGGGAAAAGAAGGAGAAAGGAAAAAGAAAGATGTGCTAGATAAATATTAGCTTGCTGGTGCAGATCTGTGAGACATTCCAGTGCTTTGATGTTGGGTGGATCTCTGAGATCCCAGCGACTCGTCTGTAATCTGGAGCTGCGCTTCTTCATCCCCCTATGCCTGACTACAGCCTCCTTTTTTTAGAACCACGATCGATAACACAGTTCTCTCCGTGGGGGAGGGAGACGGCTTCGGCTCCCGTCGCTGACGTCCCCTTGTCTGACAGTACAAAAGCCGTTTATTTTTCCATGCTTATTGTACATGGGTTTCGGAGTCAAAGGCTTGGGCTGAATTATGTATCTGATGATTCACTCTGTGCTCAGTGCTCGCTCTGTCTCTATAATGCATGGCTGCCGGTTCTAAAGGGTTAAATAAGAAATTAGAGCCACGAGCTGAAAAAGTCATTAGATGTGTTGCTGGAATTCAAACGCGGAGATAAAAAGCATGGCACAATCCATAAATGCCATAAATGATTCCTGAATGCAAGTTGGAGGGGGGTTGGTGGTGGTGGTGGGGGGTGCATACTGCTTAGAGGTGAATTCTGTCCATTTTCCCGCCCAAATTATTGCATAATTCAGTCACTGAGATGTAAACAAAGTCATTCAGAGTAGGCAAATATATGGTAGCATGATACATCAACATGACATAAAACATGCATCATCATATTTAGCTAGTCTAAGATATTAAAACTGCCAGTCGGTATTTAAGACTTATGCTCTCTGATGTTCTACATAGAAGGTATATGATTTTGACTAGGGTGAAAAAATGGCTGTATGCAGTTCTACACGCCCATTTCCACCCTATGATTTGGTCCTAGAATAAAACGAGCTGTTGAACTTTTTTTGGTGAGCGCATGAATAATTTAATTAGCTCTGCTCTGATTGGCTGGTTTACCACGAGACCACGCCCCCGATGATCACACAGAAGTAACATGTGGAAACAGACTAAATATAATGAGCTCCGTCCTCATACTATTTAGGTATACACGGATACAATCACACAGCATGGCTGCTACTTACAGGCTGCTGTTGGGGTTGTGATGCTAATAAAGGTGGAGCTGCTCCTCTTTTCTGTTTCTTCAGGGTAAAACGCTGAGCAGAGCTGATCCATATTGTCCAAGAGTTTGGGAAACTGTCCGGAGTGAAATGTGCAGACGGCAGGATTAAAGTTGTTCCGGGATCCTGTTAAAGATGTGGAAGCTGAAGTTCCTGTTCTCCAGCTTGTTTTGGGAATTTTCCGTTCCACCTTAAATGGTGCTACAGTTACATTCTGGCACCTGTACAAGCTGTAGCATTTAAGATGGAATGGAACTTTGGATGAAGAAGCTGCTGAATATGAAGCAACTTCAGCCTGGTTTAAAGATGAACATCGACCATGTACCGCTGACAGTTGGGTTCCTTGGGAGGGGAATGGAAAGTGCCGACATCCCCTTCCCAGCTTGGAACGCTAGATTTCTCCACATAGTCCACCATTTTGGTTCTGTAGCTCCGTTGTGGTCGTTTTTAAATGTTGAGGGTGTAAATATTAATGAGTCTGTTCCGTAACAGTTTAGGATTTTGGAATCGGCCTGTTTTCCAGTCCTCTTTTGGAAATGCAGGATTTGTATCTGAAGGAGGAACAACAGAGTTTCCTTATTACACTGTGAGATGTTGGCTGACACTATGGCAGTTTTACAGTCTATGGCACCTGTAATATGTGGAAACAGACAAAATTCAATATGTAGAGCACTAAATCCAATTAAACAGAGCAAATTATGTACTTTGCTGGGAAACATCCAGCTAGTCATGTTCTTTAACTGGAGTCTATATGTCTACAACACAATTATAGCCGTTTATATATCATCAAAAATCGCCACGGAGCTGTAGAGGTTCCTAATGGTGTCCTGTGATAATCCATCCCATGCAGCTTGAATATCCTCACACAGTTCCTGCAGATGGTGCGGTAGGGGTGGAGGTGGAGTGACACCAGGCCAGGACGTGTGACAACAAACTGTTCATCTTGGCGCTGACCACGGTGCCTCCACACACGGATTCGTTGGTCGTCTCCACCGAGACAAAAGTGGGACTCGTCACTGAAGATGACCCGCTGCCATTCTGAGTCACTCCATGACAGTCTGGCACGACTCCATTGCAGTCTTTGGTGACGATGACGTGGTGTTAAGGACAGTCGTCGTAACGGTCTGCGTGCATGTAGTCCTGCGTGGTGCAGCTGTCTGCCAATGATGCTGCCCTAACAGGATGACTCATGGAGGGCATCACTGCTCGCTGAGTGTCAGCAATCATGGCTGTTGGGTCAGTCAGGTACAGCGATAAGGCCCATCCTTGCTTACGTCACGTGTGCATTACATCATTAGCATATCTCACAATGTCAAACCTACCCACCAAGTTTCATTCCCATTGTTTGATTACTTCTGTCTAACTATTTATGCCATCTAACCATTCTTATGACTTCATATGAAATTCTTCATGTCAAACCACTTAAGTCTTAACCGTCTAATAATGCCGATATTTAAGAAAACTGACCGGAAGGCTTGATTGTTATGTATTGTTAGCATGGAGTTGCATTGACATACAGTGTCACAGGCAGCTCCTACTGGCTTCCTAAGATGGCTAAATAAGTAAATAACATAAATAAGAGAATACAAATCAATAAATATGTAATATAGCTGTAGTAGAGGACGCCTTGGGCTTAGCCTTTGGTTGTCTTTAGTGTTGCACAATGATATTGCAACCGTACCTGTAATAAATAGTTATGGCCCGTAATCACATTCACACATGAAAAGTTACCTAGCTTTACCTGAACAGGCTCCAATGATTAAGCCTCCAGAGCAGAGTGTCCTAGAATGCTTCCTATCATCTTGCATCAGCCTAGTAACTAAAAAAACGGGCCATTCTTTTCGGCATGTTACATGTGACCGGCAAAAAAATCCGAGAGGAAGGCCACAGATGTCCCAGGAGTCTGGAGCACTGCAAGGCACGCACTAGAGATGGCCTCTTGAAAGGCACTGCTGTTGAAGTACTGGGGAGTGAATTACCACTCCCTTTTAAATTGAGCTCGTGTAGTTAATAAGTGCCTTTTAGCTATTAATGAGTGGTTGCTTTCGACGTACAGCTGGATATAGACCCAGAAATTAAGTGTTACGAGATGTCCAAGCCTTTCAATTCGCCATTTGCAACCCTAAAAGTAGGGCAGTGGAGTGCTTGCAGTGGTATACAGTACAGTACACGGGGCTAAATCAAGCATGCATGGTGCCCACCTGTGCCAGATGGTGTCTTGGATGCTCTGATGTCACGGTGCTAGAGCACCTGGGAACGGTTGGCGCCTTAGGCATGTCTATGTCTATGAATCATGAGCGGAAAGGCAACAGTATGTTTTTAATATATGCCAATAGCTCACAGCTGCTAACGCTGTTGTTGTATCTTATACAACAGGTAGCAAATACTTTCAAATTCATGCTTCCACCCAGAAGGTGTGTGCTAGCCATTCCCTTGACCCTTAGATCTATTGCAGCCAAGTTATCCTATCATCTGGAACACAGGACACTGGGGCACACATTTGTTTCCCACCACAAGGAGGTGCAGTTTGTCCCCAGGACTCAACTAAAGGCTTTTCTCAACTGGACCAGTTGATGAAAGAGTTGTCATTGTCATGTGGCCCTCAGGCATGATAAGGATCCTTCTTGTATCAGCAACTCGGAATTCTTATCAGGCATCTTTGCCAGTATTACTCCTCCCGTTTTACTGCTACTATTAATTATAATAATGGATGCTGTTTAGTGTTAAAGTAAATGAGGCCACAGTAGTATTATTACAGGACTCTTATTATGATAGCGATGCCGCTCCTGCCTAAATGAGAGGTTCTCCACTGTTATGCAATCATTATGCCATGCCTCTGATGGAGATGATGGATAAATCTGTGCTCTCCAGGGATTCATTCATGTCATAATTCTGGTGATAGCGATCTGATGCTATTGTTGACACATCAAAACACATTTCCAAGCCACATTCTAGTTCACTTAGTGGTTGTGCATTAGTGTTTTAAGGCTTTGTCTTCACCTGGAACAGTGAAAATGATCTAAATGTGAGTCGTTATTACTTAGGATACGCTCACAAGGTTGAAAATACAGTAGATGCTGAAAATAGTACTGTATTCTATTGCTCTTATTATTAGTTTATGGTTTTTTTTGACCCATGGCTTCTTTCTACTATGTGTTTCCATCCGGGAAATGCGAGATGCGTGAAAGAATACCAAAATATCTCCAATAAAGTAAAATAAAACTTTTTTACTCGGGGTAGTTATGATTTTCTAACCCAACGTGCCAGACGTCTCGGCATGGAGCTGTAGAGGTTCCTAATGGTGTCCTGCGATAATCCATCCCATGCAGCTTGAATATCCTCACACAGTTCCTGCAGATGGTGCGGTAGGGGTGGAGGTGGAGTGACACCAGGCCGAAAAAACGTTCATCTTGGTGCTGACCACGGTGCCTCCACACACGGATTCGTTGGTCAAAAAGCGGGACTCGTCACTGAAGATGACTCGCTGCCATTCTGAGTCACCCCATGACAGTCTACCACGACACCATTGCAGTCTTTGGTGATGGTGACGTGGTGTTAAGGACAGTCGTTGTAACGGTCTGTGTGCATGTAGTCCTGCGTGGTGCAGCCGTCTGCCAATGGTGCTGCACTAACAGGATGACTCATGGAGGACATCACTGCTCGCTGAGTATCTGCAATCTTGGCTGTTGGGTCAACAATAAGAGGCCCAGGTTCGACAGTATGGCCCGTCCTTGCTTACGTCACATGTGCAGCCGTGACTTGAATGTCCAACCTACACACCAAGTTTCATTCCTGGTTGGTTGAATAGTTCTCTATTTATGCAACTATCCTTTTGACAATGAGTGTGTGTGTGTGTGTGTGTGTGTGTGTGTGTGTGTGTGTGTGTGTGTATATATTGTCACGTCCTGTCGTGTCTTGTCTCCGTTTTCTCTGGTTTTCTGTCTCTTTTTCTCTTGTCACTTCCATGTGCTTCTGTTTGTTTTGGTTATTGCTCCTCCTGTCTCCACCCTCTTGTCAGGCCCCTCACTTGTCCTTAGTTTGTAGCTCCGCCCCTTCCCAGGTGTTCCTCGTTAGTCCTTGTTCATTTATACTCCCTGTTGTTCCCTTTGTTCTTGCTTGTTTGTCCATGTACGTTGTTTTTGTTATCCTGTTCACAGTCGTTTCTTAGTTTGTTAGTTTCTTTGGTTTTGTTTTAATTCGTTCTCTATTAAAGACTTGCACTTACATCCTGCCTCCTTGTCCTGTCCCCACACACACATATATATATATATATATATATATATAATGATATCTATGAAAGCCATCGTAAATCAATATCTCCTACATCAGGTAGATGGTAGATGGATGTAAGAATGCTGAAATATCTCCAATAAAGTTTTAACACTGAACTTGTGTTAATTGGGGTAGAGTTCTGATTTTCTGGACTGTCATTAAGACCATGACTTAATTGTCTTGTGATCTCAAGGTAACAAAAGTTGCTTTCTTAAGACCACAACTTGTCCTGCGATCACAAGATGCATAGGTTACAGCTGTTGACATCTTGAGGTCACAAGACAAACTGTGATAAATGGTAATAACTGAGAAAACAGCTTTTGTCATCTTGAGATCACAATTAAGTCATGATCTCAAGATAACAGTCCAGAAAAGCCTCTTTGGACTTCAGCTTGCTGTGGAGACAGTCTCAGGTTCAGAGGGTGAAGTGGGACAACGACTTCAGGCCTCATTAAACGGGCTGCTGCCTGGTGCCTCTGAACTGTTAGGGCCACAGCCTTGTACAGCTGACAAGGCCTGTCAAAAACGCTCCAGTGAAGGTTCAGAGTCTTAGAATATATACGCCACACGCTGGTGACACTGCTGTATGGGGTGAGACTGGTCTTGGGCCATTGCAGGACATGTCACATGATCTTCAGGATAACCATATGCATAACCATAGTTGATGCGGGTGCTGGTGGTTAATTCTTTTACCTGACACCTGTGAAATGTGAATGGATGGAAACCCAGCTGATGAATGCATTCCGGCTTCCTTTCGTTGCTTGTTAGCTTTACATCGGTATGGTGGGTGGATGAACATGAATGGTGTATACTGGCGCATACTTCTTGTCTCTGGAGATGCGTTTTCATGCACGTATTAACAATGATCAGTTGGCCAATCACGGATCAAGTAGAAGGCAGTGTTGCTAATAGCCGTAAATGGCTAATAGTTTTACGTTTAGATTCACAGGACGTATCTGCTGCCACGCTGTTTGGGTATTACGCCAGGCAGCAACATCTGCGAGTAACAGTGGGTGGAGAATGTCGTTGACAAGAGAGGGAGCAGGAAGATGGTGAGAAACAGGAGAGGCATGAGGAAGGTGACCATGGTACCAAGGTACAGCTAACTCTCTCTTTCCCAGATTCGCTTTCTCTTTCCCAGTGAGCTGAGAGAGAAAGAGCTCAGCCACCGGGAATGAATGTCAGGTGTCGTACTGTGGCCTTGTTGCGGAATTCAGGGACTTAGGCATCATGTTTACGTCTCTCGTGTCTTTCTTGCAGTTGACGTCTTCCTCCTACTGTTACCTGTGGCTGTTGCTGGCGTGCAAGGTCCAGGCACCACTCTCGCCCTCTCTCGTACCGTGCATGACGTGCCAACTAATCATTTGTGGGAGTTTGGATTCTGTGAAACATTGATGGAATTCCTGTTCTGAGGAAAACCTTTAAAGTAGTTCTGAGATGTGATTATTCCAAACAGCTGAGTCTATTGTGACCGGGAAATCAAAGCGGGTATGAGATGTGAGGTCGAAAGTATCTGCAAGGCCAGAGACGGAGCTTGGAGGCATATTTTTATTGTGTCCATTAAGGAAGAAGAAGCACCATAAATCGGTGCTCAGCGTTCTGTCAACATCAGGTTTCAGCGTTTTGAGATGATGACCCTTGGCGGACTCCTCCGGCCTCTTGACTACGTCTGGATGGTTCGGGGCTTGGCAAGAAGAGATTCACTGATCAGATCATTAGAGCACATCAGGGTGATGTTGGCTTGGCAAGGACACCACTAAACTGTAATGACCATCTCTGCACTGCCAGTCTAAATAAAAGAAAATAGATCTAATTTGGACTCTGGCCTGATCTGCCATCTTGCGTAGCTTGTTGATTGGATCCCCCGGGCAAAGTTTTGCAACCGAATGGCCCCAGAGACGCTTTGCGAAGGGATTGATTCGTCATTGTTGACTTCGCTCTGGAACACGCTCAGGCACGGTAGAAGCCTATTCGTTTATGGTTGACATGCATGACACATAGGGTGGCCACCTTCATAACCCCAAGAAGGAGGACATCATAAAGGGTGGGGGGGTCGGGCACGATACTAGTACAGAATTTGAATCATAATCTAACCTATATAACACATACATGATGCTTTACTCACCTAACTGGGTGGAATGGATGCCATTCGTGAGTCAGACGGGAGCTTACTAATTGACTAGCATTTAGAGGGCTGGCCTGCGGTTAGCCGGTAGGCGAGTCACGATGTCACATGACCTTGGTAAACCAATGAAATGCAAGGCATGTCTTTTGACACAGACGTGAGCCAATGGCACGCATGATATTGTTTGCGAGTGAACATTTTAAATAGAAGACTAACATGCGTCCGTCCAGGTATTGCACCAGATGGAGGACAGGGAGTTGAAAATCCAGACTGTCCGGCCTAAAACCGGAAATGTGGTCACCCTAATGACACATCTGGGTGTGTAAAGACAGACAGATGGAGTCAGCTAAGCAGTTAGTCTCCAGAAAAGTCTGCTTAAGACAGCATTGACTGGCAATAACCTCATCATCTTACCTCGTCTAACATTCAGGCAAAGTTTGAAAGCATTCCAGAGTCAGAAATCGCTTGACTTCAAAAGCAACGAATGACGTCGGAACCCGGCACAGAACATACCATGTCCGCTGAACATGTGCTGAGTACATTCGACGACGATGCTACATCCATTTCTGCCCTTTGTAGAGCTCAAACCTCATTTCAGACTTAAAAGCAATGGATTATAAATGCATTTCAAACATTTCTGTGAGCACAGACTCAAGGACAAACTCTTTTAAGAACTCGCCTGTCCTCATACATTTCCTGTACAGTGCTGAAGTGTTGTTACATCACCTCGGAGAGCGACGTGGAACTGTTTGTCAGAAATGGTTGTCTTTGTTCATGTTAGGACCCTGTCATTCTGAATTGATTTTTTTTTTATTATATATTTTGTTCCAGCAGCCCAAATGCTCCAGGCGAGTCGCAGCCTCTCAATTAAAAGAAGGAAACAAGGGTCCTCTGGACCTGGTCTAAAACAAAACCCGTTCGCCTGGAGCACCGCTGACTTAACAGGACGTCTCGTGGCCTTTCGGAAACGTTCCATATCAAACGGAACAGCTCTGCCTCGCGGCTCTGGGAAGGGTGCAGATTGGCTGGGACGGCAGGTCATGGTTGTGGAAGGAGCTTAAGGCGAGTCCGGTGATTGGTGTAGAGGAGAGAAGAGGGCATCGTTAGCATGATTAGCATTATGCCAGAGGAGATACCCAGGCAAGATGTTGGCTGGAGGGTCGGCCTAGGAGGGACAGGTGCTGACAGTGAACCTGACACTCGACAGCGCCTCGGCAGACCAGCCCTAGCTTGACCAGTCACCTCTGGCTACAGCTGCCTTTGAACGTGTGGGTTGACACCAAGCATTAGCAAGGGTCATATGGGTGAGGTGCTGGACGAGAATCTATGGGTGTGAAGGTGCTGTACAATGTGGAGGAGGAATATATGGTGGGATACAGGCTTCCCTGTTCTCCTTCTCCCAGGGTGAGCCTTCCTCATGTCCTTGAAATGCCCCTATGGCTATGAGCTCCTCCTGCACTTGCTAGACAAGTGGAAGACCACATAAGCAACCAAGATGCCTTCTTCAAGGCCACTTAATAACAGTGCATATGAAGCTTTTTGGAGACCTGTGATGTTGATTTTTCGGTCTGATCTATGATGGTGAATTCTGACTAATTCCCCATGCAAATGGATGTAGATGTCAGATCAGTCTTGAGAGAGCTTCATTGCCGGAGCATTGTTTGCTCTAATACTCGTAGCCACCGTCCAAAATGCAATTAGCCGAATACGGGCTACACATCAGAAGCCCTTTCATTCTTTGATTTAATACTGGCTAACGAACCCAAAGTCATCTAATTACCCTTCTTGTGCTGCTTGTTATAGTGGCTGCATTGTGTTAATGGGGAAGTAATCACTGACACTAATCATTGGAAACAAATGATGACGATAAAGCCTTCATAGCTGCGCAGACAGCAAGCGCGAGGTGGCGGCTTGACACGGGACACCATCTAATGCATCCTAAAAATGGATGATTATGATTGTGGAGTGGTGTAATAATGCAGGTATGTTAACCAGGGAGCACACTTTATTAGCTTACCTCTGATTATCTTTGTGGTATTCCGATGCCGAGCAACTGCTGGGCTTGTTTTGTGCTGTTAACAAACCAATACGGATCATATCACTGGCCGGGAGTATCCTGACGGTCCTGCTGTGCATTGAGACTGATGTCCTCAATAGTGTAGAGTTGGCTCACTTAAGGCGGAACTGGTATTTCAAGTTGTTTGCATAATGGAATGCTTAAGATTCTAGAGAAGTATACAGAGCTCGAACTGTTCACAGCGGTGGTGATAGGAACCAGATGTCCACGTCTAAATGCTCCCTCACAGTAAGTTATTAGTCAGAATTGCCCTGCCTGATGCCCGAGGCCTTGTTTCAGGACGGTTTTGGGAAGGTTTTGGTCTGTTCATAGTAGAGAAGTGAACGCATGCATTCGTTTTTTTTGAGATTTGCAACTATTTCAGCATCATGAACATTACATATATAACCCCAGAACACTTGTGTAGGTGGTTTTAGATAAATGGAAATGGCTGTAATTGTGTTGTAGGCTTGGTTCCTATTAGCCCCAGTGTAAAGTCGTAGGTTTCCCTACAATCAAACCACCACAAATGACATTGTTTAACAATCTCCATCATACAATTGTGCAGAAATTGGTGGAATTCCTCCTTAAGTTTAGAAGTTCGTGGTTGTTGCATTGGTGGTCTATATTTGACCCTGATTCACCAGCCGCTCTTAAGAAGAAAAACCCACTTACGCGGTTTTTATGAAGATTCTTATTTGAGATTTGGTTTTAGGTAAGCACGGAATCTACACAAACTCAAGAGCACAAAATGCAATCTGAATCTGAATCAGAACAAAAGAAAAAATTTAGGCAAAAATCTGGAGTAATATTAATGTATTAGGCCCATTGACAAGGGCGTAGGAGTGAGTTCGACATGGTGGGGGCGGGGAGGGGGGAGGCTACTACATTTGCTACTATGAATCAAAGCCCACTCCGTCCATTAAAGTATTAGCTGGCTATAAGCTGATATTATATCACTGTGCCCTCATTGCTGACCCCAAAGCTGGCGAACTAACTAACTAACTAACCAACTAACTAGGCAAATGCTGACAAAACATTTATCTGAAAATATCAGAGACGTAAAGTGGTTGGTAACAGTTGGACGTTTACCAGTGCGATGTATTGTAACATGGAGCTGCTACCACAAAAAATACCCTATAATGACTCGTTTTGAGGAAGAAACGATCAAGCATTTACTTATTCATTGTTCTAGAACAGCTGGGATATGGGAAAAACTGCATAATATTGGCTTAACTTTTAATATTAATCTTAAATGTATTATGTATGGAATTATTGTAGAAGCTTTTCAAATTTTTTTTTTTACTGGTTTCTTATTTGCATTATTAATGTTAAAATTTGGAAAATGTGACGTAAAATGATCATCGAACAATATTCAACACCTGCAGACACTGTTTTTAAAACAAATTCTTTGCGAATTGAGAAGACAACGGATCCTTGATACTCATGGGGAAAAATAATTTCCCTTAGACTCTGCTGAACATGTGAAATGGCGCACAACTATTTCACATGTTCATTAATTTAATTTCATTAATTTGCACATGGTATAATTGTATTTGAATGATTTCGTACTTCTGAAATTTGTGTGTTCTTGCTCTGTTTGAATTTGTATTTGTACTGACCACAATTTTCACACAATGAAGTTTGTTATGAAAAAGCAAAAGCTGAGGCCAGTGAAGCTGGTGACTGAACAAAGGCTAAAGCCCCAGCACCACTTGCAGCCAAAATGCGCTGACTTAGCCTCGTGCTTCGTGTTGCACTTTCAAAATAGTTGCAGTTTTTTCTCCCTCTGCTGTATCATTTTTGAGTGGGACCTGTCATTATTGGGTGGGACCCACTTGGTTCTTACCCCTATGCCCATTGACCTTTTATTTAGCTATTAGGTACGTCTCCCGTCATACTGAGCACAATACGTTCCTCTTATCCTGTAATCCTGCATCACTTGTAATGACTCTTTTGCTCTGTCTCTAAAATGTCCTATGATTTAGGATCATATCATCTCTGTCCAAAGACAAACATGGATCTCCAAATGGCAACTTTACAGGACAGACCAAAAACCTCATATAGTTTTAATGTAAGTCAATGGAACCAGACTTTTTCCCAAGCAGTTTTGGGCCATTTCTGTTGGTCCATTCATCATAAAATTCTCACACAGTGTAAACGGCAGCTGCTGTGTTCACATGATACATAAAAGTGAAAATTGACAAAAAATGGAGATACAGGTTTTTCATTGGGCAGTGCCGATATTATGGTGTGTCAGCGGATGGTGCTAAATAATATTACCCAATCATAATATCATAATATCACCCACGAACATCTCATTTTCCAACCACCCCCACTTGTAATCTAGAGGAAACACTCAGCTAGCCCAGAGAGAGCTTCCCTGATGCACGGAAAGAAGGAAAATGCATTATGATTTCCCATTCACGTCGACTGGATTGAGCTAATTGGCTAATCCTAGCCATTATATCTTAGTCAGCAGTTTGGAAAAGGTTAGACCAGGAATGTGTATCACTTAACATTCAGGGTTGGTTTCCTGGATGGCCCTAGACTATAGTTTCCTCTCAATAGAGAATCTCCATTCAGGATGGAGGAAGAAATCAACCCACAGAGTGGTGCCACTGAGAGGCCAACGACACTGTTAGAGCAGAGAAATAAATTACTCATCTGTTTCTTTATAAAAGGTACAACTTGCTCCCTGACAAAACTGTAGTCAGTCATCCATTTATCTATTCATTTATCCTTAATAAAATGTCCATTAATGCTAAAACTGAGTCCATTTGCAGATAGACTTTTCAACTATGCTGTGCAGAAAGCAATGCTTGGTCCGCCCAGCAGTCTGGGTCTGGGCTTTGTTAGCATTACTGAACTCCAGTTAACCAGTAAATAGAAATCCCACTCATTTTTAAGGTTGAGTATGGAACTGTCTCGTTAACCTAGACCTATGCTCAATGTGACGCTCCGTGTGACGCTCCGTGTGACTGTATGCTGATTGAAATGGAAGAATGCGATTCCCAGCTACCAAATCATACAATCACCCGGGTGTGCAGTGCACTGCTGTCAGTTATGTGGTTCCTTGATTCAGTCAGGTTCCACTCCACCGTAATGCACTTGCCTCAGTTTCAGTGGCAAAGTTCTCCAGAACTGGAATCCAGGAACTGAATTACCCTACCAGTCCAAAGTCTAGAGACGGATCCTCACAGCAGGTTCTCCTTATGTTTATCTTAATGCTTTACTGTAGAATAAAACTGAAGACATTTAAACTATGAACTGTTTGCTATGAGCATCTAGGACACGAATAGACCACCTATTTTCCAGCGGAAGGAAAGGTTGCTGGGTAGAGAGAATAGATGGAAAAGAATGAGTGAAAGAAGAAGAAATCCCAAGTGACAGCCGTCTCGTAAGCCAGACTTCTGCAGAGAAGTCTCCAGAGAGTTGGACGGGATTTATGTCCCTCAACGAGGCCAAGAACAGCTAACTTTGACAGGAACAGGCCGTTTGGCTTATATTCAAGAAGCAGCGGCGCTACAACGAAAACACAGCAGAGTAAAACAAAGCAGTATCAGTAATTACCTGTACAACTGGCATGAACCGGAAAATACACCTGTTTCATGTTCTTGTCATCATCTGCAGGGTATTTCAGCCACAGTCCTCGGTTCGGCTCTTTGTGAAGTGTTGCTGACTCTTTCGTTGCATCCTGAGCCTTTCTCTGTTCGTTGTTGTTTTAGACAGCGCTGATCAATTCATTCATTTCATTTTGCAACTTCTGCACCATTGCATTAAACTTCTGCACCATTGCATAAATTAAATAGGCTGCATAAAGCTTGATTCTGATTCTGATGTATTTTTTAACCGAAGATTTTAACATCCCAGCAGACATAACAACAAAGCACAATATGATTTAGCAATATTAGCAATAAAAAAAAACATCCCAGCCGACATGTCTGCTGCATTCACAGAGAGCGCCTCGCTCCATGCTGGCCGCGTTGCTGTAAAATTGGGGTTTGTACTTCTTTAAGGAGGATGCAGGCACCCGCACCCAGAGAGAGCGCGATACAGTGAGTGTGTGGGTGTGTGTATCATTGGCTCTAAGGAGCTAAGGAGTAAACGTTCCACTCTGGTTCCTGTTTACATACGGGAACTAGAAAAAGGCAATAGCGTCATTAAAAACGTCATTGTTCGGTATAAATGATTCTTTCAGTCTTTTCACTTATTCAGCCGAACACCGAAAGTGTTTTTCTTCACCATTATCGGCTGAATTATTTAGGCTGTCAAACGTTCGGTCCATCCCTCATATATATATATATATATATATATAAAATTGTACAACAACGTGGCCAGCATAGAGCGAGGCGCTCTCTGTGAATGCAGCAGACATGCCAGCTGGGACGTTTTTTTATTGCTAATATTGCTAAGTCATATTATGCTTTGTTGTTATGTCTGCTGGGATGTTAAAATCTTCGGTTAAAAAATACATGTAGCCTATTTAATTTATGCAATGGTGAAGAAGTTGCAAATTGAAATGAAATGAAGGACAGTTAAAAACCGTGTTCGGTATTCGACCTTCGGGCAAATGTTTCATTGTGTTCTGTTTTGGCCAAAAATGTTAATTGCGGTGCATCCCTCATAAATACAAGTACATGAAAACCACCACGACTTCTGTGTTCACATATGCATATATACAATATTGTGGCCGGGTGGGGTGGAGACGCCATTCCCTCTGAAGTGGGCATGTGCTCCCCACTGATCACGCACAAGTGTGTGTAATCTGACAGCGGGGCATGGTGTCCTTATAAACTGGCCCTCTCTCCAGTTTGGTGCGAGCCAGAGAGAGACTGAGGGGTGAAGTACCAATAGAGAGGACTTAGCCTCGTATTTAAGGTTTGGTTTGGTTGCTTTTTCATGTCTAAATAAACCACTCTGGTTCAACCGGGCTGGATGTTTGTGTGCGTCTCTTTGGGTCTTGTTGAGGTTTCTGTGGTCAGTGTGCTCGGCCCCCTTCCCCCCCGGCCTTTGTTTATATATAGACAAAAACATAGAAATATATAAAGTATATGTTGTCCAAAGAAAAACAAGTATCTCCAAAATGGCAACTTTACAGGAGAGAGCAAAAACCTGATTTAATTTTAATGTATGTCTATGGAACCTGAGTTTTTGGGCCATTTCTGTTGGTCCGTTCATCATGAAATTTTCACATAGCGTAAACAGCACCTGCTGTGTTCAAATGATGGATAAAAGTAAAAATCAACAAAAATGGAGATACATGTTTTTCTGTGGACAGCGATGACATGTTGTCCAAAGAAAAACAAGTATCTCCAAAAAGGCAACTTTACAGGAGCGAGCAAAAACCTAATTTAGTTTTACTGTAAGTCAATGGAACCAGACGTCTATCCAAGTGCTTTTGGGCCATTCTGTTGGTCCTTTCGTCATGACATTCTCACACAGTGTAAACAGCAGCTGCTGCATTCAAATGAGGCATACAAGTAAAAATAAAAAAAATCTGGAGATACATGTTTTTTTTTTTTTATTGTGATGATTGTGCGGTGACGATCGGTGGGACCTATCCGCAGGGCATTGTGTTTTATTTGTCCCCATCACTTACATGCAAATCTGCTCCACCTTCAAGTGCAAAGTTGTTGAGGACTGTGTTGTAAAGACTACCCCGCACCACGCCAGTGAATCACCGTCATGATCTGACCCGATACAAGAAATATCAACAAGGAAAAGGCCAATGTCAGCGAACGCCACTCCGTGTACTTCCACCCACTACACATTTGTCATCTCCCTGTCTGCAACGATCAACGATACGCAACAGTGGCTGCCATAATCCGAGGCCGCTGCCTCGTTATGATGGAGGACCCGGCCAGTGTATTAGCTAACAGGATGCACCGTGGATGTTAATACGTCGTTTGTCTGAGAGGGCCCCGGGAACGAAGCCGCGGCATCTAAATGATGACCTTTACCTTGTCTAGAACAAGCGGCGCTCCCATTGTCAACATATGTAATTCGTACCCTTGGATGGCAGCGAGGCGCTGAAATATAAATCAATGAAGCGGCTTTACAGTGCAATCCTGCGGCCCGTGGGCACGGCGGATGACAGAAGAGTGGGTGGAGAGGGGTCCGAAGAGGTGAGGCGGTGTTGGCTTCCCGGGGACGGCGCTTTTGTGTCCGGCTCCGAGCAGTGGTCAGATGCTGGCGGCCGTTCAAAAGGGTACCGTGGAGAGAAAGCGGGCCCTTATCAAACTATTGCAGGCACACTGGCATTCAGTCATCCGTGGGTGGGTTTGTATGGGAGCGAGAGAGAAAGAGAGCGATTGTATGTGGGTGCTTGTTCTGTAGATATATGTATTTATAGAATCAGTCCCAGTGTCACAGATAATGTTCTGAGCGACTGTCAACAGAAAACATGGTGTACAACAGTTTGTACTGTAATACTTTGCATGCATCAGCACCGGGGAGACCAAACAGCACCAGCGCAACCATTAGCAGCACTTGAGAGGAGCGCAGAAGCTCGAAATGCATCTTTAGGAAATGCTCCCTCTTAAAGGATAGCATCTCCGACTCTGTAATTGAATGTAAAGCAGCTTTCCGTCTTGTTCTCCAGCTTCGAGTGCTGGGGAGTCGGGGCGGGGGGACTCAGGCCAGGTGGTCAGATATTGAAAAATAGGATTTGATTTCGATCCAGGTGGTCCTCAGACAGGCTGTGAATTGTAAGTCGCGGCAGTAATGGCCCTTCCAGGCGCGCACAGGCTTTTTGCATTTGAAAGAGAGAGTCGTCGCCGTTAAATCGGAGAGAAAATGTGTTTAATGAATGCCAGCGACTGCGGGAGAGATGTAGGAGTCCGGGTGTGGAAATGTGTGGGAGCTGGATGGAGTGAATGCACTTGTATGCCAATTCTGTATACGCTTTGATTGCAAGAGACACGCGCGCTGCTCTTCTTACTATTAATACATCGGTGTCATTCTCTTTACGACAAGTTCAATATGTAGCCTGCAATGCTGGAGCTAAGGATGCATGTGTGTGCAACTGAATGCAGGAAATACTGTTATCATAGCTGCACAAATAAGGAAGGAATCAACCTGCAGGAATGAAACCTGGTGGGTAGGTTTGACATCGTGACACATGCTAATGATTCAAGTTTCCATGTGACGTAAGCAAGGACGGGCCTTATCGCTGTATCTGACTGACCCAACAGCCACGATTGCAGACTCTCAGCGAGCAGTGATGTCCTCCATGAGTCATCCTGTTAGTGCAGCACCATTGGCAGACGGCTGCACCACGCTGGACTACATACACACAGACCGTTACAACGACTATGCTTAACACCACGTCACCGTCACCAAAGACTGCAATGGTGTCGTGCCAGACTGTCATGGAGTGACTCAGAATGGCAGCGGGTCATCTTCAGTGACGAGTCCCGCTTTCGTCTTGGTGGAGACGACCAACGAATCCGTGTGTGGAGGCACCGTGGTCAGCGCCAAGATGAATGGTTTGTTGTCACGTGACACGTCCAGAAGGCCTGGTGTCACTCCACCTCCACCCCTACCGCACCATCTTCAGGAACTGTGTGAGAATATTCAAGCTGCATGGGATGGATTATCACAGCACACCATTAGGAACCTCTACAGCTCCATGTTGAGACATCTGACATGTTGGGTTAGCAAACACGGCGGCCCAACGCCGTACTGAGAGACACTACTTCTGTATGTGTAGCTCAATAAATATTGATCATATCAGTCTAAATTGATCATCATTTATTGATCCTGGTAACCTTTACCTTCCTTCCCAACAGCACTGCAATCCCACACCTCCTTCTGGGTGCAGCTGTTCTTTTTAATGATGAGCATGAAGGGACAGCATTCATGACAACCGCATGTGCGGATGCAAGGCAGTATTTAGCGCATGCCATCCTTCAGACCTGCTGGTGACCTTGAGCTGGCAACATTAACATTCAACCTGCACGTGCGCATCTGAGCTTCTATACAATGACTAATATGCTCCCTGTTTAAAGCTAAACCTGATCCATTAGGACAGATCATGCATGACAACAGAAAATAGCTCCCTCTGGCTTAGCGCTGAATAAGTTTCTGGCAGGTGAATTATAGAAGATCACTGCACATGAGTGCGTACAGTAATACTCAGTGTAGGATTACATTATTTAGGAATCCCTTTGCCAACTGCATCAGTGACACTGCGGTAATACTATATCCAGGCATGTTTTGGCCTGCAAATAGGCCTGGGCCTAATTTGCAAAATGAGCAGAGAAGACTGGTGTTCTTTGAATGTACAGTATTCGGAATTGCTTGGGGTGCATTCGAAATGGCACCCTACTATTCCGCACACTGCAGACTACAGTAGTTTGTACTGCACACTGTATACGCCCCCTGTGTGTAGTACACAGTACAGTAACAAGTTCTGACCTACAGTGTAGTATACTAATACAGTCACATGACCAGTTACCTCACATTTACCTCAGAGCTGTTATTACTGTATCCACTGTTTAGAGCTAGCTGCTGCTAACGCTGCTCAGTTCACCTGAAATACGTTTAGCCTAGCTGTTAGCTACCCTCGGCTATTTCACTCTAAAACTGATCCTCTAAAGCGAGTTCATCTTTTATTAATCTTCAGACCTGTATATTTTAACTTTCTGAGGCTCATTCTGATGAACACACACCCCACTACAATCACTACACCCACATTTACACTCGGAGTGGGCTGCGTTTAGCTCCCCAGTGTTGAGAGCTGGTGAGGCCGCAGTGCATGATGGGATGCAGTACACCATAAAGATAGCTGCCCCTCTGACTGGAGTAGAACACCATCTGGGTATCTCCAGTGACCTACAGATTTCCAACTTGGTCACATACTGCATACTACAGACTACGTTAAGGCAGATTTAGTACCTGAGTAGTATGTAGTATGCCATTTCGAATACAGCCTTAGATTTATGAGAGCCAGAAAATGCAACCAGCTTCTGAAGCCCAGTCCCAAATGGTGCCCTACGCCAGGGGTTCTCAACCTCAGCCCACCTGATAATAACTACAAGCATGGCAGCCCACCAGGAAACTAAAACCAGCTTTTATAAATACAGCATAGGTGTCCCAATACTTTTGGTCAGTTGTAGAGTTTTGATAATATAATACTTCATGGCTATTCACAGGTAGTCATATGTTGCTTGAAGTATAACTCATGTACTGCACTTGTGAGCTTTGTCAGCATGAACCCAGACCAGCAGGAGCTCACAAAATACCTGTTTTGCAGTACCAGCTTCACTCAAAAGGTATTATTTCATGTCAGTTCCATAAAAGCTTTTCATTGAGCTGATATTTAAAACAGGTATAAGCTAAAAGTAGTGGAGCAGAAATTGAGCCATGAGCCATGAGCTGGAGCAGATCATATGTGCATGTTTGCGACTGCCATCTTAACCACCATTCCATCTCTTGTTACTAGGACAGATGATTCATTGCTGTATTGTCTTTGTTCTGGCTGAATAATACCGTAGTACATCACAGATGTGCCTACAGTAATGCTCAGTAATGGGTTACAGTGTTTAGGTGGACTGCACTAATGACTCGGCAGTTTTGAGTAATACTGCATTCAGGATGGTGCTAATGCTGTGAGCGGTGAGTGGAGCACTTGGTGCTGCTAATAGTGTGATTAGCATTATCAGAGCCGCTAACATGTTACAACTGCTAGAAGGATTTCCATCAGGCTGCACTGTGATTCAGGCCCTTGTCCTCTTCCATATGGATTAATTGCAGTAGCTCGTTTCACACCAGTACAGACTATAAGGATGCAGTGCTGGATTGTAGATGGCATAAACCATTTTTGAGGCATGCAGTGATGCCCAGGAACTCAGTAATTCAGTAATTATGTCAGTGATGCATGACCTTCACATCTATCTATCTATCTATCTATCTATCTATCTGTCTATCTATCTATCTCAAGTTAGTACACAAGCTCACTGGACTGGACAAGTTTCTGGATGTAGCCACATCAATGTTCAGACACTCTTACATCAGAATTGGTCAGTTGGGCCAGATTTGGTGGATGCCTTCCCTGGCACAATTCCGAGGAGAATTCCCTATAGACTGGGATTTTAGCCACTGCTGTCTTTGGCACGCCCAAATGCACGAGACATTCCCTGCACTGTACCACCTCTTCTCAATCTATGGATCCCGTCACTCACACCCCGCAGGTATTTATAGCCCCATCATCCTCATGCAGCAGTGCCATCTGCAGGAGCCTGAAGTTACTACCGCCTAATTCTTTGTCTGGGTGAGCTTATATTGCCTTCTATATTGCAGGTCTGTCCTTACACATTATCTAATAATCACATACCCTGACTCAAAACCTTGTGTTTGCGTAATCAGTGGCTGTGGCCCAGCGCTGCTGAAACATGTTTCTTACTCCCCCTCTGCAGCAGCGTGGCTGAAAATATCACTGCCTACCATCTGGGACTGAAACCTGCATCAAGCTGTGTACAGGCAATGCAGGAACACATCCTTTACTGTTCCCATCGGCACGCTTTATGAGGTTATGTGACAATAGCATGCTAGCAGTCTGCTGGAGAGATGCATTCTGTCTTAAGCTACCGCTTCTGAACTGGTATGTCTCAGCAAAGGCACTTCCACAGATGTTGGCTGGTGTGCGGAGGCATTTTGTGCGGTGTGCAATGTGTCTCTGAGGGATTTCTCTGAGGCGAGGCTTTGCATTATCTTAGCAATTAGAGCCCAGAGAGATGAAAGCTTTTACCTTGCTGCTTCCTGAGGCACAGACCATATCTGTAGGCACAGTGCATACAGCCTAAACACCGGTGGCCACATTCTCCAAACCCATGCTGGTTTCTTTCTCTCTGTTTCTCCCTACAAATATGCATTTTGAAGCTTAAAGTTGCACACTACACTCATCATCAAAAGAGGTGTGGGACTGCAGTGCTGTTGGGAAGGAAGATAAAGGTTACCAGGATCAATAAATGATGATAAATTTAGACTGATATGATCAATATTTATTGAGCTACACATACAGAAGTAGTGTCTCTCAGTGTGGCATCGGGCCGCCGTGTTTGCTAAACCCAACATTTCAGACGTCTCAGCTTGGAGCTGTAGAGGTTCCTAATGGTGTCCTGTGATAATCCATCCCATGCAGCTTGAATATCCTCACACAGTTCCTGCAGATGGTGCGGTAGGGGTGGAGGTGGAGTGACACCAGGTCTTCGGGACGTGGGACGTGTGACAACAAACCGTTCATCTTGGTGCTGACCACGGTGCCTCCACACACGGATTCGTTGGTCAAAAAGCGGGACTCGTCACTGAAGATGAGCGGCTGCCATTCTGAGTCACTCCGTGACAGTCTAGCATGACACCATTGCAGTCTTTGGTGACGGTGACGTGGTGTTAAGGACAGTCGTTGTAACGATCTGCGTGCATGTAGTCCTGCGTGGTGCAGCCGTTTGCCAATGGTGCTGCACTAACAGGACGACTCATGGAGGGCATCACTGCTCACTGAATGTCAGCAGTTGTGGCTGTTGGGTCAGTATCTATCTCCGTCTGTTTCCAACAGTTTGCAGGCAGGTCTTCTTAGCATTTCTTGTACACGTTAAGTGTCCCGATACTTTTACTCAGTTGTCAATTTCTGAAAATAAGATATTTCATGGTTTCCCACAGGCATTCATCACTCAACTCTAGAGCTCCTCCTCTAAAACAATAAAAAAAATTAAAACTCATTTATTATGCATTTGTACAAAGGAGATCGCACACAAGTTAGCATGAACCCAGACCAGCAGGAGCAACATTTGGTCAAGGGTGTTAATGAGGAAGTCACTCCCCCCGACTAACATTGTTGCACTGAGCCAAATGGTAGGACAGGTGAGTCCAGAGAGCAGAGCCCAGAAACCAGGGAGCTGAAATCTTGAAATGATGTGATTACCGGGATGCTCCAGGCAAACCCCCAGAGAATGCAGTCGCATTGCTCCGCAGCCCAGTGCTGGGGCACTTTAACCATCAATCTACACTATTTGGCCAAGGATACTGATGCTCCACTAAAGCTGAGGCTCATGTTTAGACATATGCTGCTCCAGATTGTTGACCGCGGGTGCATTTTAAAGTGTCTGAATTTACTAATTAGTAGGGATGTATGAATATGTGCCATCTATCTATCTATCTATCTATCTATCTATCTATCTATCTATCTGCCTTCAAAAACACCTCCCCATAAAAAAGGCCATAAATTATTCATGGCTCGGATGTGCCTGCCCCCAGATCAATGTGAGCTCAAAGACTATCTACAATGGCATTTGGCTCAAGGCCATATTTGATCACTTCCTAGCCTGGCTCCGGGTCTTTCGTCTCGGCCCAGGGAGACATCATTATCTCCAACTGTTTGTAAGCTATTGTTGAAAGAACAAGAGAGACACATACTTAAAGTTGGGGGGAAAGATTGGAAAAATCTTTGATGATACATGAAACCGGGCGGATGGTGTTACAAGCCTGCTAAGCAGGCGAGGAAGAGACAGCCTGCGAGGGGAAAGAGAGCAGGAGAGAGAGAGAGATTCGGAGAGAAGGAGAAAAAAAAAAAGAAAGATGGTATTTGATTCACCACTCGTCTCCTCGGAGAGAGGCTGCCGGAGAGTCATGCATGACAATAAGCCAGCTTGCGCCATGATCATATTAGATGAGGCTTGAAAGATGCGGGCACATTATCAGGCATTTGCTATTTTGCTCCAGTTCCGTCAGCGGATCGACTGGCAGCACTGACTCTGTCGTGACTCATTTCGACAGAGCCGAGACCGAGTGTGAACTTTGACGCACTTTGATGGCGGGCAAGATTTACATTTTTAACTTCTTACGTCAGCCATCTTTCTTTCTTATCATCTTTATTTGGGGGCCCATCAGAAGGCCGAGCTTAAGCATTCCAAATCATCTCAGCCCGGGAGAATTCGCTGAAGGAACTGACGTTCTTTTGGTTCCCAGCGCCAGGCTCGTCTGAGCGGAAAACGGGACATGCATCGTTCAGAGGCCTTTTAAATAACAACACCCAAACACAGAGGCGGAACTAGCCTAGCGGAACTAGCCTAGCAGAACTAGCTTTCTCACGGAGGAACCCAGGTTTTCCTCCACCCACCACTTCCCCATGCTGTCTCTCTCTCTCTCTGCAGCCCCAGATGGTCGGGGCAGATGCCCAAGACTCACCCAGGATGAGCAGCACCATCCTCCTCCTCCTCCTCCTCCTCTTCTTCTTCCTATTCTGACGCTCTTTGGGGCTGCCAAGCAAAATCTCTTTTTTTGGCTAAGCCAGGGAACGGAGCTGATTGGCCACGCTCTGCGGCCCTGCTGAGCCAGGGTGAAGGGCAAGATGCCTCAGCTAAATTTAGATCAAAAAGGTCCTCCATCACCACAGGCAGAAAACAGAAAGACAAGTCAGCTCCGGCGGCTTTTCTGCGGAGTTAGCAAGATTCCGACAACAGGCCGCACGCTATTCCTCACACAAACACAGATGCTAGGGATGCTACTTCACTGTCATTGCCTTGGTGGTCATTCATTCAGTCTACGGAAGATGCCCTGCGTGTCAACCCGGTACGATCCACAGCTAACGACTAAACAGTATATGCCTTATGTTCAGTAACTGCTACCGTAATTAAACCTCTTATCTCCAAAATGGCAGCTTTACTCATTGACTTTTTTGGCCACGCCCACTTTCAATAGTTTGTTTCTTGCGCCTTTGTTCAGCTACTTAGAACAACTTACAACAAATTTCACTATTTTAAATGACCAGGAACAAACAAATAAAACAAGAAACGTACAGAGTGATTGCGCAGATTTAGCTTCATGCTAGCCAGTTGTTAAGGTGTTGCTGAAAATGAATGGGGGTCTATGAGAGGAACGAGGGATGAATAAACGACACGACGAGGAGTGCGGGTCAGTATGACTGTGGATTAGAGTTTGGGGATCTGCCCTGAGTGAGTACATGCAGTTTGGTGGCTGTAGGTTAAAGGATACAATAGGGTTTGAATGGGGGTGAAAGTGAATGGGACTCTATGGGAGGAACGAGGGATAGAAGGAAAAACGGACAAACAGACGAGTGTGGGTCTGCCCTGAGATAATGTATGCGAAATGTCTGTTAGATAGGCATGTACTTTTCCACCCTATTAATTCATTTAATGTCGTTTTTCCGACATTAACGGATCAACAAGCTGTATCACACCGAATATTCAAAAGTTGGAACGGTGTTAGTATCTCTGTGTCAAAAACTGGAAAAGTCGGATCAACAAGCTATATCAGACCGAATATTCCGAAGCTGGAAAAGTGTCAGTATCTCGGAAAACTGCAGAGTGTGCCAAAAAGATGAACCATCCAAGATTCATATTCAGACTTACATTCCCTCTGAGAGATCATGATCGTGGGCAGCCTTATTCACACAGCACTGGAACAGCGGAATGGGTCTAAACCACCTTAGGAATATCCGGGATTGATGCGACAGCAATACTGTGGAAGATAAGCTTCTATACACACCGACTGGCCACTTTATTAGGTACATACGTTTCTACACTGACTGTCCATTTTATCAGCTCCACTGACCATATAGGAGCTGTATGTGTAGTCCACCTGCTAACACAGTTCCACTAATCAAACAGCCGACCAGGTAAACAGCATCTCGCTGGGTCAGTACTGCAGGCCACATCACAGGCTCCGCCTGATCATCACACGGTCAGTCTGGTCATGACACGCTCGGCCTGATCATCACACGGTCAGTCTGATCCTCCACATCATACAGTTCAGCTCTGATCAGCAGGCCGATGTAGAGACGCTGCTGATCGGCCGCGAGCAGGAAGTGGAGCGAGCTGTCAATCACACACTGGGGGGTTATAGAGGTGAGAGACGGCCCCCTCCCCTGCCTCATTACCAGGGCACCGTGTGGGTGGCTGGGGGTGTGGTGGTGGTGGGGGGGGGGGGGTGTCTGGGCATCAGCCACGACTAATTGAAGTACGCTGTGTCTGGCGCCTGAGTCTGCCCTGCTGTCCCTCTGCAGGAGAAAGAAACCTCACACATGTCTCTCTCTCTCGCTCTCTCTCTCTCCCTCTCCCTCTCTCTCTCTCTCTCTCTATCTCTCTCATCCTCCCTCTCCCTCTCCCTCTCTCTCTCTCTCTCTATCTCTCTCATCCTCCCTCTTCCTCTCCCTCTCTCTCTCTCTCTCACACTCTCATTCTCCCTCTCTCTCTCTCATTCTCCCTCTCTCTCCCTCTCTTTCTCTCATCATTCCTCTGTCTTTCGCTAATATCATCC
>CM067485.1:32767431-32778463 GCA_034552555.1 Semaprochilodus insignis
CTACTGACCGTGATGAGCGCCACCTCATTCCAATGTCCCTTAACCACTGTAAGATGACCTCAAGTGACCTACAGAGAGACTGGCGAGCGGTGGCTGCGGTGAAATGCACAGCGAGCATGGTTCTAAAAACAGGCTTCTGGAGGGTCATTAGTGATTTTCTAAATAAACAGATCTAAATACAATATTTGATCTGGAATTTGGGAGACGTGTTTCCAGTAGTGTATAGAACAAAACAGAACTGCTCATTTTGGTCCAACACAAACCCAGAAACTGTACAACTAGAGAGACATTCACTGCACTGTAGCTCCTCTTCTCAGTCTATGAATCTCGTCATTTATTGATATTATATATATATGCCGTATTTATAGCCCCATCATAATTGAAACACAAGTGTCTTGAAATGTCTTTTCGCGTGGTACCGAGGCTAAGAGACTGTGAGAGACTTCGTGGCGAGGTTGATCCTCTAGGTGAGTTTTCCCGAGTGGATTCCACATTTGTTATACATGCAGGTCTTTCTCACTTTAGTGAGGCGTGGATCTTATCCCTCAAAGCCATTCTCATCTGAGCCTCATCCCGCTGCTTTGATCCGGTCGGAGTGAGCTCGTACTCCACAAGACTGTACCAACATCTTGTGCCGGTGTGTTTGCTCTTAGCGTGATTCTGAAATCCATAGCTCTGATCCTTGCGCATGATTGTACGCCTGTTCTGGCACATTCTCATGGCCATTCTGTGCCTGGATGTCTGCAAGTGTGGGTGATTTCTTGGAAAGACTCTTTCACTTGCATTCTAAGCCAGTTATTTTCATTTCACTACAGCTAGGGAGAATAGTTTCCAGCCGAGCCTGAGTGTTACGGCATGGTTTCACACTGGTTTCACTACATGATGTATTGTTGGGCCAATAAAATCAGCAATAGTTGCACAGCTATGGGAACTGGTAGCCTAGTCTTTTGGCCTTGCTTAGATTTCCAGCTGCTCAAAATAGCCAATTGTAATGTTCCAAAATATCATTTGTTTATTGGTGCTCCTCTGATTTTGGTGGGCATCATTAACCATGGCAATAATTATACAGCTGCATGCTGCCATCAGTCGTACACTGAAACAGTTCTACACCAGTTCTGCAATGACGCAATGGAATGATGCTCATTGAGTATTTCTCCGGACTGTGGGAACTTATTTCCTACACTTACCCAATAATCCTGCAACTGTGTGACGGGATTGTGGCGGGAAAATGGCTCCAAAGCAGATGTTAATGATTGGCTAAAAGGAGTGACTGCATTTGGGCGTGCCAAAGACCATAGTGTGAAGGAAGTAGCTGAATCTGCAGGTGTATGGAAGCGTACGGTCATACGGGTCTACCAGCAGTGGCCAAATTCCCAGTCTACAGGGAATTCTCCTCGGAATTGTGCCGGGGAAGGCATCCACCAAATCTGGCCCAACTGAGTGTCTGAACATTGATATGGCCTGCATCCAGAAACTACATCCAGAATCCAATCCCAGCTGTTATTGGTGCTGGTGGAGGTATTACCTGCTGTTAGGTAAATTTCAGCCACAGGGGACTTATTATCCGGGGAGTTTAGATTGTTAGCATTTATCGCATTGAATTTTTATAGTATAGACCAATGAAATCCAACCCATCACACAGTTGCTCACTGTATCTTTGAAGGACTGAAATGATATAATGGATTCTACTGTTAGGATTTTTGGCTTGAGTGTAAGACCACTTTTCAAAATCAACCTGAAGAGGTTGGGTTCCTATTTTGAGTCTTGGTTCCTCTCGAGGGTTCTTCCTCTTGCTCTAAGGGAGTTCTTCCTGGCCAGTTCTTCCCAGATTCTCTGTAAAGCTGCTTTGTTAACACATCTGATGTGATCTGATTCTGACGGACCCTTGTCAATCAAACTGTTTGGCGGTGGTAGAGTGAGTGGAAGTAAGAAATGAACAGGCGATGTCTAAACCACTTAGAGTTGGAAATGTTAAGGTAGGTAAGTGGGCTGTAACGCTAGCTGTAGTGGAGAACCAGCCAGCTAGCTTAAAATGGCTCAGAGCTTTAGCAAAAAAGTCCAATAGAATTCACGTGCGCTGAGCTGAAGGCAATGCATGGATTTATTGTTAACAATGCAGCAGTGTAGTTGAACAAGAGAATCCAAGCAAACATATCAAAAGGAGAAGGCTGAGTCATGAAACCAAATGGACAGGCAAGAGTCAAAACCAAGATGGACAATAAGAAGGGCAACCAAAACAAGAGGGCAAAAGACGAAAGAGTACACGAGAAAGGTCCGAATCAGAGTAACAGTCAGGGATCGCTAGGAAGACCGCTCAGTAAAGGCACAGTGTGGCAATACTTCACACAGAATCCGTGTGAACCAGAGGCCTATATACAGACAGACTAAATGAGTGACAGGTGTGGGCAATCAATATTCTGGCGCCGTCGAACAAGGAAACAGGGTGTGATTGGGCGATGGCGGACATGTGACCATGACATCATTGGGTGGTGGATTCTGGGAGTTGGAGTTCGGGAGCTCAGAGGCAGAGGGGAAACACGGACGCGTGACAGCCCAAGTTGTTTAGAGTCGCCTGTTCGTCTCTTTCTTCCGTCTGCTCTTTTAAAAACCCTAAAGACCTTCCACAGGACAAACAGAAGCGTGCCAGCTGGATAAAACGCGTCCACAAAATGTCCATCCCAAACTCCACTCACTCTACCACCGCTAACAGTGACAAGGGTCCGCAACAAGCACTTCCTGTGTCTTAGACCCGCCCTTTCCGTCAGAATTCGCAGTTTGTAAAAGCGTTTCAGTACTGGTAAAGGTGTTTCACGTCTTGTAAATTTGTTTTTACTTTTGTAATTTTGTTTTCTGAAATGTTCATTTGTTTCGCACTTCTTGGCCACCATATCACATAGACCAATTGACAGTTAAGGTCGAGGTAGGATCCCATCCCATCTTCATTATGTAGTACCATTAGTAGGATTCAGTACTTTTGGAAAGAAAGGTAGAAGGAAGCAAAGAAAGAAGGTAGCACTGCTTTTTGAGAGCTTTAGATTAAATACTGGACTGTTTACAGGGACGCGGGGGAGGAAAATAAGCGCATCTTTCTGTGACAGCGCTACAAGTGTTGCTATTTATGATGTGACCCATTTTCAGAGGGGCCTTTATATTTGCTGCGGATAGGTCAATAAATTCCCCACATGGGCTTGCCAAAGATAGATACGTCCGTGCATGCATACGCTCCCAAGACTATGGCTGGGAATTATCATTTAAATCAGCTCTGCTGCCAAATGCCTCCGGTCCTTGTGTCCTTGTGCACCGTATGCTGCCATTCACAATAAAACCGTCTTCCTCCCTGCTGCTCATAAACAAAGGAGAACACATGCGCCGCTATTGTGCAAATAGAACATGAATGGAAGTCCTACGGCAAGTGGACGGTCAACGACTTCATATTATTCATGTCAGAAAGTACGAGGCCCCTTCTGCCTTGCTTGTAGACATAGCAGCGCGTTAATGATAGCATCTCGGTGGCCTGAGGTTTGAGATTACACATTAAACAAAGCACTGTCTGCAGGTGAGGAGCAGATGGTAGGTGCTGGCTCTGTCATTAAAGTAATGATCAGTCAGCTGTTGTAGGATGAAGCCATCGTCCTTAATGATAAGTCTATGGACAACATTATCCCCATAAGAGAAAAGCAAGCTAGGACTGCACATTATACTCAACGGCCACTTTATTGGAAACACTGTGTACAATACAATGGATTTTAGTCCATCTGTTGGTCAATTTCTGACCACTGGCTGGATATTTGTGGGTTGTCAACCACCCACACTAGTGCTACACATACTACCATGCTACTGCTATATGGCTCACCACCACAGTGTTCCTTTGGATAGAAGCTGGCCAGTGATGAGTGGGTAGTGTGTGAGGGGGTTCTAGTTTACTAGTATCCTATCACACACTATCCACTCATCATTGGTCAACTTCCAACCACAGGACCACTGTGGTGGTTGACCACCCTCAACCCCTCAGAAGGGCCTGATACACCCATACCAAGGCTACATATACTACCATGCTCCTACCATGCTATGCTGAATATGGCCCACCACCACAGTGTTCCTTTGGTTAGAAGCTGACCAATGATGAGTGGGTAGTGTGTAAGAGGCTTCTAGTTCACTAGTATCCCGTCACACATTACCCACTGATTGGTCAGCTTCTAACCACATGACCACTGTGGTGGTCAACCACCCTCAACCTCTCAGAAGTGCTTGATACACTCATACCAGTGCCATACATACTGCCATGCTACTACCATGCCACTGCTATGCAAGGAATGGTCCACCACCACACTGGTCCTGTGCTTAGAAGCTGGCCAGTGATGAGTGGGTAGTGTGTGAGGGGGTTCTAGTTTACTAGTATCCTATCACACACTATCCACTCATCATTGGTCAACTTCCAACCACAGGACCACTGTGGTGGTTGACCACCCTCAACCCCTCAGAAGGGCCTGATACACCCATACCAATGCTACACAAACTACCATGTTATGCTGAATATGGCCCACCACCACAGTGTTCCTTTGGATAGAAGCTGACCAGTGATGAGTGGGTAGTGTGTGAGGGGGTTCTAGTTTACTAGTATCCTGTCACACACTATCCACTCATCACTGGTCAGCTTCTAACCACAGGATGACTGTGGTGGTTGACCACCCTCAACCTCTCAGAGAAGCCTGATACACCCATACCAATGCTACACATACTACCATGCTACTACCATGCTATCCTGAGTATGGTCAACCACCACAGTGGTCCTTTGGATAGAAGCCAGTGATGAGTGGGTAGTGTGTGAGACATTTCCAACCATTGAACTGCCACTAACTAGAGATCAGCAGTTTTTCAAATGCTCTAATTATCTTCTCCAGGATCAACAACCATCACGCTGCAGGCAAACTGTTCCATTGTGATGCTAGATATGAAAATCAGCTATAGGTCTTCACCCATGCCTGCATGACGTGATGCACAGAGCTGTTGCCTCAGGGCAGGCTGGTTAGATAATTGCATGACTGAACAGATGCACAGGTTTTCCTAATATAGAGGCTGATGAGCATATATATCGCATATCACTATCTGTCCATATTGCCCTAGAGCCAGCATCGCACCAAGGGTAATGCATCAGAGGCAGCGCATTTAAATTAATATCCTGATGTACCCTCAAATGAAACAGGCTTCCAAGACAACGCAAATCTAATTCTCTAACCGTGCAAAACACGGGCCCGCACACTTAATATTCAGAAACTTCCCTCGTAGATTTCTCACCGTAACTTCTGCACGACAGAAACATTTATGGCCAAGCCGTAGCGCTCATTTGCATTCCAGCTAACCCGGAATGCGACTGAGGTCAGCGATTTGACGTCAGTTCCACTGATCTTCACGCTGCTTGTTTTCACCTTTCCCGTCTCCTTTGGCAGACTCGTCTCAGACCATCGGTCTCCAAAGCCTCTTCTCGCTCTCTTCCTGGCCTTTGTCTGGCCAGAGAGTCAGACAGAGTCTTTGTGTTGCACTCTAAACTGTGCTGAGACTCCACAGGGGCTTCAATTACATATTCAGCCACCGCAACCAGTGCGTCCTACTTCCAGCGTCAAAACACACCCACATTCTCTGCTCTTAGGCAGGGGGGGGAAGAAGACTAAACACTTGACACATTTGGTTTCCAGCAGAGATCAGGAAAACACGCTCTATGCGAGTGACTATGCTTTTACTACCTTACTGTACAGTCAGTTTCAAAGCAGGCAAATATACAGAAAGAACAATGGGCGGTAATAACTAATCTAGTCCAATCAGCAGCCGACTAACAGTGATAATTGGGATAATTCCAGTCAAAGCTTCATGCTGATTATTCTGTGTACTGGTGTGGAGTGGTGTACACAACTCCAGTACTGATATACACCCACCATCCAAAGAATAGGTTTACCCAGAAGGAGGTGTGGGATTGCAGTGGTGTTGGGAAGGAAGATAAAGGTTACCAGGATCAATAAATGATGATAAATTTAGACTGATATGATCAATATTTATTGAGCTACACATGCAGAAGTCTGTCTCTCAGTATGGCATCAGGACGCCATGTTTGCTAACCCAACATGCCAGGCATCTCTGCATGGAGTTGTAGAGGTTCCTAATGGTGTCCTGTGATAATCCATCCCATGCAGCTTGAATATCCTCACACAGTTCCTGCAGATGGTGCGGTAGGGGTGGAGGTGGAGTGACCCCAGGCCTTCTGGACATGTGACGCGTGTCAGCAAACCGTTCATCTTGGCGCTGACCACGGTGCCTCCACACACGGATTCGTTAGTCATCTCCACCAAGACAAAACGGGGCTCATCGCTGAAGATGACCCGCTGCCATTCTGAATCCTGTCACACATCTCCCGAGCATTTATAGACTCCCAAGCGACTGCCCCTATGACTGCCCTTTTATACTGGAGGTTCAAACTTTTTGTCAGGAGATGGACAAAGACTGACCAAACTTCTTGGCATGAGATGAACTGATCTCTTTGCCGCTAGTCTGAAACCAGACAGAATGCCTTTTGGCATCTGGAAAAACTACGGAACTCTGAAACAGGCATGACACAGGTAAGGTTCCAGCCTGCTGTCGGATTTGTGTTGTTGACCTGTTAGTTGTAAGACTGTTTTACATCCTTTTATCTCTTCTAACTCTCATTAATGAGTAACAGCCAGAGATTAACCCTTGTCCGGTCTCTCGCTTGGTCATCCTCGCTTCCTTGCTTCCTTCAACAAGGTCTTTTTCCATCTCTTCTCAGCCACTTCCATGACAGCCATAGTGGGAATACCGAGCCAGCTGCTTCTTATAGCTGCTAAAGATCCATTGCTGTTGCTGTGTGATGTGATGCCATCAAGTGTTTTCTCATGCACGGTCCTCCAAAGACACATAGCGCTACAGCAGGCGTTCCGAGCCCGGAGTGGCAATGATGGATACACCATTCTCCATATTATAAGCCCAACAAAATCATTTAGAATCTGTTATTACAATGGAGAAATAGCTATTTGTTTTAGACCTAAGAAAAAACCCTTTACCATAGGAATACTGGATCACTCTGAGCACAGTCTTGCTTGGAGGAAGTCAAATGAAAGACTCCTTTACGTTGTTTGCCATGTTTTTTGCCGACACTGATGACAACTAATGGAGAAAATCCAGCAATGCCACCCAGTTCCGAACCTCACCATGTGATTGGCTGGGAGGCATTCTATGAGTGCCAACAACTCCGATCAAGGCCCTTGAATCATTTTAAGTATCACTGTGCCATATGCGCCTGTAACCCTACAATGACAAGCAGCCATTAAGAAAGTAACAGTCACAACAAATGTTATAATTTATTGATCCCATAAGGGAAATTTGTCATTTAGCTGCATGACTATTCCCAGTCTGGGAGCAGCACAGACTTAAGAATCCATTCGGATTCAACAGCTTTTACTCAAAACAAATGAAACAGATAAATATGCTTTAGAGAAGTGTCCAGACTCGTCTCTGTCCTGGAGCCCAGATGGTGGAATGAACTTCCACTGTCTGTCTGAACAGCAGACTCCCTTGCGGTCATCAAACCCATCTCTTCATATAGCACTTAAGAGGGCCCTAATAGATGTGTATATTGAAATGCATTGTCAGACACTGATGCTGAGCTTAATTCATCTCTCTAGGTACGAGCACTGGCCTGGGGTTGCCAGGTAGAGCACGTCTGCTGCGTTTATCTCTGTATTCTTCTTTCTAGGTATCAACACTGGCCCTTGTTCAGGCAGCCTCTGAGCTCAAAGCGAGTTTTAGTCTCCAACCTGTTTGTACTAGCTAGGACACATACTCTGACTGAACACTAAGCACGGTTGTAAGTTGCCCTGGATAAGACTGTCTACTAAATTCCATAAATGGTAACGTAAATGTAAATACATATTATTTGAATATTATAATACAGTTAATACAATCTAACTTGGTCTTTCAATTTAATTGATTATGAGTATTACAGTATATCAGTATAACATGGAACTCAACTGGAAACTAAAAATAAAGCCTGTCTTGCTGTTTATCAAGAGCACTGAGCACAAATCAGAAAGACTACTGTATATATACACATGGCCAGCTTATGCTAATCATTTATAGTTGCTTAATAATTGTAACGTTGGGCAAACACACCAGACACTTTTGGGGTTTGGGGTTTAATCACAAAAGGACAATCAAGAAGAGTAGTCAAAAAACCAGGCCAGGTCAAAGTCATGAGTATCTACCAATACCAGATAGATGGGGAAGACAGAAAGCAAAAGTGAGAAGACAGAGTGGGGTCAAAACCAGGAGAGCAAACAGTCCAAACCAACAAAGTACAACGCAACAATCACAAGAGTCCAAAAACACAAGTAGGAACTCAGCAATACCTTCCAAAGACCTGTCTGCAACAAGCAGGTATATATGCCCCCAAGCAAATAGACAACAGGTGAGAGTCATTAGTACTCAGGGGAGAATGATCTGTGGACTGATTCCTGATTACGTGGCTGTGGGACATGTGACAGGGATACACCAGTGACTCCTGGGAGTTGTAGTGTGAAGGCACAGCAAGAGCAGATAGAGAACCAGGAGGTGTGACAGTAATAAGCAACAGAATGAACCACCATAAATCAAAATTCAGAGACACAATTTCTGAAAAGCGTTTTGAGCTGGGCCTTTATTTTCAAGATCTGTACAAGCAAAAAATTGCTCAATTCTGGAAGTACATTAGTGTACTTCCTAATTTGTAGAAATATGAAAATTCTGTTCTGTGAATTGTAACTGTACTTGAGCTCACGCTCAGCCGCACAAGTGACATAAGCACAGGTTCGCTGTACCTGTCTGACGCAACAGCCAAGATCAGCGAGCAGTGATGTCCTCCATGAGTCATCCTGTTAGTGCAGCACCATTGGCAGACAGCTGCACCACGCAGGACTACATGCACACAGACCGTCACAACGACTGTCCTTAACACCACGTCAACGTCACCAAAGACACCATGACTGTCATGGAGTGACTCAGAATGTCAGCGGGTCATCTTCAGTGACGAGTCCTGCTTTTGTCTTGGTGGAGACGACCAACGAATCCGTGTCTGGAGGCACCGTGGTCAGCACCACGGTTTGTTGTCACGCTTCACACGTCCAGAAGGCCTGATGCCATTTTGAGTCACTCCATGAACATTGTGTAGCTGTCTGCCTATGGTGCTGTCACTAACAGGATGACTCATGGAGGACATCACTGCTCGCTGAATGACTGCAATCGTGGCTGTTGGGTCAGTCAGGTACAACGATAAGGCCCATCCTTGCTTACGTCACATGTATGGCTGAGCGTGAAACTTGACTCAATTGCATGTCTCACAATGTCAAACCAAAGTTACCTGACTGAGTGGATGGTTTATATACAGTAGCTCCTGGACACATGCTGAGCAGCTGCACAAGGTATTAAAGTTTGTTGGCTTGCAGTGAAGGACGTAACTGATTAATACTTTAATCACCTCTTGGCAATGAAAAAGAGCAGTTAGCGCTCTGAATACACCACTCTGGAATCATCAGGTTCATCCACTTATAAAGATGCAATTACACATTCTCACCAGAGAGGTCGCTAAATCCCCAAATCCACAGAATTTACCGACCGCCACTTCAATTATTTCATTCTGTAGTGATTAATAATGATCACAGATGCAATTAAGGAACGGAAATCCAGAGCCATGATTCCAAAATACCAAATCACATGATTTCACTGGGTACACGGTCCCGATAACGTATACTGTGTGCACCGACATGCAGACCAGTCTTTTGTAATGCTGCACTGTGGATCTCTGTAAAAGGTGCACAACCTCCATTTGCTGTTTCTTACACTCCTTCTCCTCTTTCCTGAACAGCTCTCTATGGAAATCTACTGCAATTCCTTCAAGCGGCTCGAGGTGCCACGCTCTCGACGTGTGCCCTACATTTTAATACCACTCTCACAAATAGCCATTGTAAGAGTAGGCAAATGAGCGTGTGCTCTTAAGAATAGAAGGCTTTTTTAACACCTTTCATAGTCCCCGCCCCCTCACCCATCCCTACCCACTCCCTCACCCATCCCCACCCACCCCCACAAGTACAAAGCACCAGACACAGACATTCCCTTATGCGCTTAGATCAAATCACCTAATAATAACTCACAGCAGCTAAACTGGGGAAACGGTTACAGAGGGGCCCTAGAAGCCCCTTTTCTCTCCGGAAAGCTTTGGTCCTGTTTCCTGATGCTATCTTCCCAACCATTCCCCCTCCTCTGATTAAGGCAGGGTTGCTGGGTGCTTGAGAATTCTCAAGGTTAATGTGGCTCCTGACAGAACAAAGAATTAGGAAATTCAATCTTGAGCTCGAGCTAAATTACTTATTTCCGAGCGCTCTCAGAGCCATGAGTCGATTTGAATAAGCTCAGAAACAATGGCTGCTTTTTTGATATGGGGTTGGGTGGGGGGTCAAGAAACCTGCAATTACTTGACAATAGTCTTGTATGATAAGATTCCTCTCTCTGCTCACCTTAAATTAATGACTTTTGGGCAAAAGTGCCTCAGTGTGGAACATCATCGCCCTTAATTAGGGGCTAAATTGGCCACACCGGAGCTGAAAGGCCAGTATTGTAGTAAATGTATAGCTTAAATGATTAATATTAGACTAGCCACGCAGATCAGTACGGAGCAGCAGGATGGTTTCTCCATGAAGACCTGGTCAGCCACACACAAGTAAACTTTAATTGATCTTTATTTCTTCTAGTTTCATCTAGGTGAAAATGATCCCTTTTAATTGTGAGACTATAGAAAAACACAAAGCTAGTTTCTGCTAGCATTAAATGGGAATTCTAATTCCATGTTAGCACTAAGCTAATACCAGGTAGTGAACATTTTTTTACGACTCTTAATCAGCTCATTTTAGGTGAAGAGACTCTAGTGTCTCTCAGTCCACCAGTCTTTAATAGAAGATCAGTAATTAGTCTGACACTGACGTCTATTCAAATCATC
>CM067485.1:32778739-32790128 GCA_034552555.1 Semaprochilodus insignis
GTACACCGACACGCTACTTACAGCACACTAACGCATCACACTTACCGAGTCACCGTACACCGACACGTTACTTACAGTACACTAACGCATTACACTTACTGAGTTACTGTACGCTGTTGCAGTCTTTGGTGACGTTGACGTGGTGTTAAGGACAGTCATTGTAACAGTCTGTGTGCATGTAGTCCTGCATGGTGCAGCCATCTGTCAATGGTGCTGCACTAACAGGATGACTCATGGAGGACATCACTGCTCGCTGAATGTCAGTGAATGTCACTCAAGGTACAGCGATAAGGCCCGTCCTTGCTTACGTCACATGCATGGCCGAGTGTGAAACCTGAATCATTAGCATGTCTCACGATGTCAAAGCTACCCACCAAGTTTCATTCCTGTCGGTTGATTCCTTTCGGGTGCAGCTATTTGGGCAGCTATTCTTCTGATGATGAGTATATACAGTATTTGCATTATTTATTTATTTGGATTCTCTTCATCTACTGCATTTAATGAAAATCTGATCATAGTTTAGGTCACATTTACGACGGAATGTGGACACAAAATGTGGTTCCACTGTCAAGTTCACATGTTGAAGCTTATCTAATGTGTATCCAATGTGATTGGCTGAATCTACCAACATACCATAGAAGAAAGGCCGGTGGCTTTGTGGCAAACTTCACAGAGAAAGGACTCTGGTTACCGAACCCAGGCCCTTCTTGCTGCAAGGCAACAGCGCCACCCTGTTTTAATACCTGGAAATCTTCAGGCTTTCCCTGAATACCTAGAAGGCCCGAAGTGTTCGCCACTGATTGCTTGATGCTTCTTTCTTTTCTCCACCTTCAGAGGCAAACAAACCTGTGTGTGCCTCTTAACCATACTCTGATCATCAGTGCTGTTAAAGATATGTTTCCTGGTCAGATGGCAGGACTGCAACAGCTGTCATTCACTGGGCATGGCTTCAGCTTTGAAGAAGAACAAGCTAATGCAATCGATAGCAGGCACTTTGACTCAATTAATCAGCCTCAGTCTGGAAACTGCTGCGAGATCATCTTTGATTTTGTCATGCTGTGTTAAGTGTCAAATAAAGAGACCCCAATCCGGTTACAAAACTGTCACACAGTCACTGCTATTCATTTTTTTGTCTGCTGTAAGAATGAAATATGGGCCGATAGATGTACTTCTCCATTGGTGGTCAGGCCTATATGCTCACTGAGCTGCCCTTTCTATTATCCCAGTTTGTCGGTAGTGCTATGGTACTCGCTGTTACATACATGTATACGCTGTATGTACCTTTGGACAGGCTAAGTGGTTGGTATAGTGTAGTGGGGAAAGCCTCAGACTCTCATGCCATAGGCTGGGGTTTGATCCCTTACCTGGGCTAGCACCCTGCGCTACCACAATATGTGTCCTTGGGCAAGACTCCTAACCTCACACTCACCTTCCTGTGCTGGAAATGATCAAATTGGTCTGGGTCTGCTTTGATGGAGCCTGTTTTCATGCATTAGTACATAGTGCTTCAGGGAGTCATAGCAAGACACAGCAGCTTTGTAGTCAAGGAGCTGTTGGAGTTGAATGAAACTATATGTGTGAATGGAATGGTGGTATATGTAAGTGATTACCGTATTAGAGTGAAAGGAGAAGTTCACTGGGGAGAACTGAACAACCGAAAGTAGCTCTAGTGCCCTATTGGGCTGCCTCTAGCCTGGATACAAGAGGGACACGGTTGGGCGGCATAGAGGCATACAGGTTCTGTATGGCATCCTGCAGGCCACAGATGTTGCAGCTGGGCCTGTAGATCCTGCATACCTGTAGGTTGCCAATGCTGGTGTCCCAGCTGGTCCCATAAATCCTCAAAGGGTGATAAATCCGGTAACCAGGCATGCCAAGGAAGGGTCACAATCTGGGGGAGACATTACTGGGAGACCCTTGCCGTGTGTGGGCGAGCATTGTCCTGCTGAAGAATGCCAGTTGGAAGCCATGAGAGGCAACACGTGTGTCCTGCACATATCGCTGAGCTGTTAGTGTCCCTGTAACACTACTAGGGGTGACCGTCGTATGCGATGACATCAGAGGCTGGGGCAGTGTGTGTTGCTCCACAGCAAAGGCAGGATTGAAGTACTCAAGGCTGACTGTCATTGGATCCCAAACAGAACCTGGATTCGTTTCTAAAGGTGACACAGTTCCAGTCCGTAGCAGTCCAGGTTTCTTGTTCACGACCCCGCTGCAAACGAAGGCGATGGTGGCTGCCTGTCAATAGTAGGACACGTAATGGGGCCGTGACATCAAATTCCCTTCTGCTAAGAGGCTGGAAATGTTCCGTGCAGAAACAGGAGTGTGTAATGAAGGTGCCACCTGTGTCTGGATGGTGCACAAGGAAACTGTGGGAGCTGCTCATGCTTGTCGGCAGATCAAAGTATCCTCTCTCTACTGGTGGTCTGTCTGGGCTGTCCAGAGCCTGTTAGCCGTGTGTGTGCGCCTTCACGTAACCCGACCACACCTGTTATCATTTACATATCTGCCTGAGACATAACTGCATGCAGAGGTTTGCAGCAATCCAGCATTTCAATCTGGATGTCAATGAGTGTATTATTCATGCACGGTCATACATATGAATACAGCATAAGCTAACTAGCAATTTTAGCATCAAAGCTAGAAACATCATAGCAAGCCATATTATGTTATGAGAACAAAACAAGATCATCAGTAGTTTGATTAGCTTCCAAAGTGAGCTGTAGGGGGGAAAAATATCCAACGCCTGAAACGAACGCCACAAGACATCCATTAGCATGAGACAGATTAGCATGCAGCTAAAGCTGTCATGTTCTTAACTGTTTGACCCGAAACCTACTGGGGCTGGTGGGTCCTTTATATCATCGTAGCCCAGTCACAGCCTGCTGCTGTCAGTGTCAGCTTCTGTTTGATATGCTTTCTTTCATTAGTTTGTTGATCTCTTTAATAATGAATTATTTTAGGCCCGAGGCTAATTTAGGCCTAATTAATTCATTAGTACAGGCCTTCGCAGCATGTCCATGACACACTTGCATATTCGTTTTTGCTTGTGGCTCAGCCGAGCAGTTTTTAAAACTCAACTAACTACAATCAGGCAGAAAGATTACTGATGAAGAAGTATAGTTTAATTTATTTTAGCAGGCTCTAGCAGACGCCTTCTAGAATTAAAATTACTACATCTGTATTATTCGTGGTGATTAGGACTAATCACAGCCAGGGGGAGGTCTCAGAACATACAACGTGGTAATTAGGAGTTCTGTTTAATATGCGGCGCACACCACACCATACAAACTCAACCCACCACACGTACACACCACTACCAAAAAGACATTGCTTCAAAACGACATTTTCGTATGAAGTATATTCAGAGCCGTCTCTGACCATTGGGATGCCCTAGGCAACATTTTGGCTGGTGCCCCTTTGGATGGTGAAACCCAGGAATTAATAGCCCCTAAACTAGATTATAACCTATAACACTCTAAACACAAACCAGAGTATATCACACCTGGCATTCATATTCAGAACTGGCAATCAGGGCCAATCACAAACAGGGGAAGCTCTCAGAACAAATGACCTGGGGATTAGGACCTATCACAATCAGAGGGAGGTCTCAGAACAAACAACAAGGAGATTATGACCAATCACAGTCAGGGGGAGGTCTCAGAAGCATTGACGTGGGGGATTAGGACCAATCACAATCAAGGGGGAGGTCTCATAAGTAATGACATAGGGGATTAGGACCAATCACAATCAGGGGGAGGTCTCAGAAGTAATGTTGTGGTGGATTAGTACCAATCACAATCAGGGGGAGGTCTCAGAAGTAATGTCGTGGGGGATTAGGACCAATCACAATCAGGGGGAGGTCTAAGAACTAATGACGTGGGGATCAGGACCAATCACAATTTAGGGGGAGGTCTCAGAACTAATGACGTGGGGATTAGGACCAATCACAGTCAGGGGGAGGAGTTTGCCTGACTTTTACAATGCTATAGATCAACAGTTATTGGAAGACTTACTACAAATTTCTGCTCAAGGTCCAGCATTGATCATCTCCTCACTTCGCCTTCCCAGTTACAGCGGTCACTTCACTAAGCTCTGAATGAAACTGCAGAAGAGTTTTGATGTGAGGAATAATTTTATTGATTGCTTATTGATTGTTTTTGTCCTAAACTGTGTACTAAGGGCCAATTATACCAAGAACATTCCCAAACTCTACACACGGTGGGAATTACCTGTGGGGAATTAGGACCAATCACTACAAGGGGGAGGTCTCAGAAGAAACAACATGGGGATTAAGACCAGTCACAATCAGATGAATGTCTCAGTACAAACAACAAGGGTGTCAGGACCAATCACAGTTTAGGGGGAGGTCTCAGAACTAATGATGTGGGGATTAGGACCAATCACAGTCAGGGGGAGGAGTTTGCCTGACTTTTACAATGCTATAGATCAACAGTTATTGGAAGACGTACTACAAATTTCTGCTCAAGGTCCAGCATTGATCATCTCCTCACTTTGCCTGCCCAATTACAGCGGTCACTTGACTAAGCTCTGAATGAAACTGCAGAAGAGTTTTGATGTGAGGAATCGTAATTTTATTGATTGCTTATTGATTGGTTTTGTCCTTCTCTGTGTACTGAGGGCCAATCATACCGAGAGCGTTCTCGAACTCTACACACGTGGGAAAAACCCGTCGTCGGCTCATTTGCGGCCGTGTTTCGGTGCAAACAGAACCGAGCGGGCCGGTCCTTGTTCCAGTGGGTTTGTTGTGGCTCTCAGCTGGAGTTCATTGATTTGCATGGCGCGAGATGAAATGGATGATTCCTGCGAGCTCATTCCACAGCTCTCAGCACAATTCTCCCGCTCATTCGCTCTTATCTCAGCCGGCTCCTGCTTTTCTAATGGCTCTCATAAATTTCCCAAAACAAAAGCCTTGCTCCAGATGTATTTTAACTCTCACTTCACGGTGACGTGATATATCACGGCGTGGCGTGGCGATGGTTGTAGGTCTGCATATGGCGGCTAATAACCGTATACCTGCCTTAATGAAACAGACCTGCTGGGATGCTTTATGATGATTGAATAGATTTGCTGTCCTCGTGAGCCATATTGGAATATTGAAAGTGTCCTGTATGGATGTTGTATGGAACGGATTGGGATTTATGCTTCTCCAGGCTTCCACACTTTCTCAGCTTACTCTGAAGGATCTTGGTGTACCAACACCTATAAATGAACACTCAGCAAACCTATCAGTGCAATGTCATCAATTTTTCTTTGTGGTTTATTTATGGCAGATTTAACAAATCATCACATCATATGTGATATAATGTGACACGTTGTATTGTAATGCTGCGTTTAGATGTTGGCAGTAGGCAGACAATGCCAATATATATTATACCTTTGTCCACCTTAAATCCATGCATGCTTCACGCCGAACGCTTCCGTCCATCAAGTTTGCTTACTTTTTAACTGAAACTGAAGTTAAACATCCTTAAATATGAAATATGGACACGCTTAAATATGGCATTTGACTGCTAATTTTAATGCAATGGATTGGTGGCCTGTCCAGGGTGTTTCCTGGCTTCCTCCCAATGAGCATTGGGATAGGCTCCACCCCCGGACAATGAAAGTGTCCACTGTAACTGAAACATTCCACAAGCACCAATAGCAGCTGGGACTGGATTTGGCATGGACTGGATAAGTTGTTCAGACACTCTTGCATCAAAGAATTGTGCAGTTGGGCCAGATTTGGTGGATGCCCTCCCTGGCAGAATTCCAAGGAGAATTCCCTGTAGACTGGGATTTTAGCCACTGCTGGTAGACCCGTATTACCGTACGCTTCCATACACCTGCAGATTCAGCTACTTCCTTAACACTATGGTCTTTGGCCACGCCCAAATGCAGTCACTACTTTTAGCCAATCATTAGCATCTGCTTTGGAGCCATTTTCCACACATGGAATGGGACATTCCCTGCACTGTCCCTGCTGAAGGTCATAACTGAAAACAGTCTCTGAAGAAAATGGGGTTGTTCTGTTGGTTCACTGTAGGTTTTTGAGAGCAAGTACAATCGAGCCTATATGCGTGTTGCAGACATGGTGAGCACTGGTTCTCATCACCACCACTGGAAGAACATCTGTGTTTCTCTACAATCAACCATTTCACACCAAACCACTGCCGACAAGGTTTCAGCAGAGATAAGGTCAGTGGGCTGCCCATATGATGCTAATTTGGCTGCTACTGCACGGTAACTGTTTGCGGCTAGGCAGTATCATGGACTTCAGAGACAGAGTGAACTCGGTCGTGGTTGCCACTGCGGTCTGCGGGGAGAGTTTGACTCTGAATGCACTGCGAGAGTCGAGTTTGCCCGGTCATAATGAAGAGCACCAAGGTATGCCTTGACAGGCCAGAGCGTCCGGCGCTAATGAGCTCATCAGGTACCGCACGTTAACTCAGAGAACCTGCAACTCAACACTAAATGATGCAGCCTCATGAATTATTCAGCTCACATCTGCAATGCACAGACACAGGGCAGTGTTTTTTAAGTACAGCACATTTGACATTGCTGTTGTGCGGGAAGACACCGGTTCCTCTAAGCTCCCTAGAGCTTTGGCAGTAAACACATAGCATATTTCCTGCAATTTCAGATACAAAACTATAAAATATTCCTTCCCGATTGCTGACACTTTGATTTAAAGTGGGCATTTCCCTCTTCGGCAGGTAGGAGAAGCGTGCATTCTCAGTCATCGGTCAGCTGCGAGCATTATGCAGCTTTTTCTGCTATCATTAAAAGTGCGGCTAATTGGTATTCCACCGCGCTATCGCTTATCTCCCCTGGATGTTAGCGTCTCCATAAATTTTAATACATTCCGCCGCATTAATGAAGTCCATAGCATCTCCTGCATCTGACCTGCTCCATCTGCGTGCGGTCAGGTCTTTGAGCGCGGCCTCCGTCTTTTGAAACCAAGGCACAGGTCAGAGATTACAAGCACCGGAGCTTTCTCCAATTATAAAGTGTTCCTTCACCAGCTCGTAGCAGTGTGAGGAAAACACAGCTGGAAATGTGCACCTCTGGTGGCAGCGATGGCGCCGCATTAAGAAAGTGTTTAACTTGAGCAGACTCTTCAGGGAGCTGTCCAAACAGCCTACACATATGTCCCTATTCTGATATTCATTAATTGCTATTGCTGCTCGGTCATTAGCCATTCGCCCTCCTCAGTCAGACACTTTACAGCAAAACACAGCTTACTTTATGTATATAGATATTTCATATCCTTTCATTTTATGTACACTCATCCTCAGAAGAACAGCTGCACCCAGAAGGAGGTGTGGGATTGCAGTGCTGTTGGGAAGGAAGATAAAGGTTACCAGGAACAAGATATGATGATAAATTTAGACTGATATGATCAATATTTATTGAGCTACACATTCAGAAGTCTGTCTCTCAGTATGGTGTCAGGCCGCCGTGTTTGCTAACCCAACATGCCAGACGTCTCGGCATGGAGCTGTAGAGGTTCCTAATGGTGTCCTGTGATAATCCATCCCATGCAGCTTGAATATCCTCACACAGTTCCTGCAGATGGTGCGGTACGGGTTGGAGGTGGAGTGACACCAGGCCTTCTGGACGTGTGACGCGTGACAACAAACTGTCCATCTTGGTGCTGACCACGGTGCCTCCACACACGGATTCATTGGTCATCTCCACCAAGACAAAAGCGGGACTCGTCACTGAAGATGACCCGCTGCCATTCTGAGTCACTCCATGACGGTCTGGCACGACACCATTGCAGTCTTTGGTGACGCTGATGTGGTATTAAGGTGCAGTCGTTGTAACGGTCTGGTGCATGTAGTCCTGCCTCGTGCAGCCGTCTGCCTTTGGTTTTGTGGCTGTTAGACCTTTCTGCTCCTAAAGAACAGCCCCTCCCATCACTCAGTGGGCTGGGGTAGCTCTAGCAGGGCTAGCGTTTAAGGAATTGGCTTGATGGGAGCATGGGATTCCAGGACAGTGGCACACTAAAAGAGATGCTGATGATTCAGACTGATTCTGCAGCCAGCAAGATTTTGGACGGTGGCATGCATATTTTGCTGGGCCAAATGCTCTGGCTGAAATGGACAGCAATTAGCAGTTAGCATCCACATTGCTATGCTCATGTGTATATGTTAACTGGAATTGGTCGTAGGAAATGGCACTACTACTATCTGAACACGATTCTGCCGCCCAGTGAGTTGCTTCAAGCAATACTCTGCTCTGACTCATTTGCCTGGGTTAGATCTCACGCCTGGTGCCTTTCGGGAAATAACACGGGACGGTCAATGAGCTCCATTCAGAGTGGACTGCTGAAGTGTGCTGTGTAGCGAAGGTGAAGGTCAGAGTGATAGATGATGTTGCTCTGTTGCCCTCTCTCTCTCTCTCTCTCTCTCTCTCTCTCTCTCTCTCTCTCTCTCTCTTATTCTCTCTCTGGGTTTGACAGCTGGAGCAAAGGCAGGCTTGCAGCACCCCTGTATCCAGAACGTTAGCGGGACACTGGAGCAGCAGCTGCGGCGGTGTGCACTGGAGTGTTGCGTGGGATGCGGTGTGCAGCGGTGTGTACTGTGCGTGGGATGTGGCTGCAGCGTGATGCCATAAGCGGTGCGCGGGAGGACGACGGGTTGCTTTCTGCTAACTATCTCAGCATTTCTCAGGCTAAACAGCTGGACTAGAGGAAAGTGACTAGCCAAGCTGTCACACAATGCACCACTGTCCTAGATGCTCGTCCCAGATCTGCTGCTTATCCGCTGCTCTCGCTCTCCGTAGCCTTTCCCTCACCCATATCTTTCCTTTGGCATTTCCCATCCGTTGCTGCTTGTTTGCTTGCTTGCGTGCACTTATACCGCTATACGGGTGACTCCTTCCTAATATGCATTAGGAAGAGGATTAAGGGGGCTCACCGGATTACAGCACCTAATGCATAAAGTGTTGCGGTACAATCAGACATTAAATATAGCATCTGTTTGTGGAGCAGTATGAATACCCGTATTCAAAACTAATTACGCAGTTTGGACTCAAGACAGCCACATTCAGCTGAACTCCAAAGCTTATTTGGACGGTACGCGGGAATAATACACAGGTCTAATCCCGAGGGGGATATGAACGCACACCCTTGTGCTGACATGTCTGCTTTCTAATAAGCTCTCTGCTATCTGGCCTAATGGAAAAAGCTTTGAGCCAAGGCTCATATAAAACCATTCTTCATCATTCTCTTTGAACTATAATAGACCTTCTCTGTGCTCGGGGTAAGCTCACAGCCAGTCCCTTTGTACTCTCCGTATCAGCTAGCATGTGTGTGTCATCATGATTGCAGGCTCTCCGAAGAAACAAGGCATTTTATTCTGTCAGTTCAGCCATTTTAGAGATTTTCAAACCAAACAAATGCGAGAGAGAGAGAGAGAGAGAGAGAGAGAGAGAGAGACTGCAGGGAAATCTAATTACTCGCGCTATTAAATTGCACGGCTTCTTAAGGACAAGAACGCATGTCTGAGGCTTTAAGACTTTCAGACCAGGTCATGTAGATTGACTGATGTATGTGATACAGATTTCACAGAGAACTATAGAACATGATGGAATGCCACTCGGAGTTACACAGAGATGACAAACATCAATAAGTAAGTTACAGTCAAGATATAAAAGCACAGGGCTGAATATTATGGGCTGGAAATCACTTCTGATACATCCTCTTTTCCTACAGGACATTGTGTAATGTGATTTGTGGGATTTGATTAGCTGAAGTATCTGTGCTGTTTCCCCATATTCCCACAGACTGAAAGGCCATAGACACACTCAACAGCAATAACAACACTCCTCAGAGTCATGTCTATCAGCTGCTTTTGTTATTCCATTAGTGTGATATGGAATCATTCATTCTATAACAGTTATTGCACACGCTGCAGATTCATACCGGATAAAAACAAGCAATCCACAGTTATTACTGTCAGTCTGTATAAAAACCTGCACACTCTGCAGATTCACGTTGGATTAAAATCACTCCACAGTTATTACCGTCAGACTGTAAACACTACACACGCTGCAGATTCATACTGGATTATAATCGCTCCACAGTTATTACCGTCAGACCGTAAACACTACACACGCTGCAGATTCATACCGGATTACAATCGCTCCACAGTTATTACCGTCAGACCGTAAACACTACACACGCTGCAGATTCATACCGGGTTAAAAAGTCTCTAGAATCGTGTATCGTGGCCCCTCAGGTGAAGCTAATCCCGTAGGGCTTTAGACTCGACTTGATTTGAAGGTGAGTGACTTTACTACAGCACTGACTGCTGTTTAATGTTCTCTCGTAGCTCCTGAATGTGGAGCCTGTTGAGGCACTGAAGTCTGCTTCAGGCTGCCGTACGCGAGCCTCAGTCTTATCAAAGCTATACGTCCTTGATCGATATCTTGGCATTATCCATCAGCCTGTCTGTTCTTCCAGACGCTTTGCAGGGCTTTTACGCTCCGTTTGTATCGATCTAGAACAATGTGAGGGAGTGTTTTCTGCTGAGCTATGATGCAAAACTCCTGCTTGAAAGAGTGACTCTGTGGTACGGAGGGGTTGTGCCGAGGTGTTCTCTTGCTGCTCAGGATCAAAACCGATGTGATTTTTCATGAATAAAAGCCGGAGCTGGAGGACACGGTGATGATGAGGGTGATGCAAGCAGTGCGAGGGACTAAAGGTAGCAGCACAAAGTCAGCCCTGGCTGGCTGCGTGCCGTGCTGCCTCTCTTATCTGCACTACATTACAAGCACCCTGCCTGGACCCTGTAGGAACCCCGCCTTGACCCTGTATGAACCCTGGCCGTGCTAAGGGTCAGCGATGCAGACTGGTGGAGACCTTCTCATGCGTTCTCTCTTCTTCTTCCCCTCAGCTGCATTCCAGTATGGACCGAGGCGACGGCCGCACCAAGTACGTCCTGAAAGGCGAGGGAGCGGGGTCCGTGTTTGTGATTGATGGCAAAACTGGAAACATCCATGTGACGAAGCCTCTGGACCGGGAGGAGAAGGATCAGTACCGCCTGATTGCCACAGCGACGGACAGGCAGACAGGCCGGCCGTTGGAGGCGTCGTCCCAGTTCATTATCAGAGTGCAGGACATCAACGACAACCCACCTGTGTTCCCCCACACGCACTACACCGCCACCGTACCAGAGATGGCCAGTATCGGTACTGCAGACTCATGCATGTCTATCTATCTATCTGTCTATCAGTCTATAGATCGCCTTGTATCTACACTCGCTGTCCACTCCATCAGCTCCACTGACCATATAGGACACTCTGTAGTTGTACAGGTCCAGACTGTAGTCCATCTGTTTCTCTGTATACTGTATTACCCTGTTCTTCAATGGTCAGG
>CM067485.1:32795188-32832114 GCA_034552555.1 Semaprochilodus insignis
GCTCACTTTTGCATGTCCAGCATTTGTCCAGAAGCTGGCTTGCCAGTCAGCAGGGTGTAAATGTAGAGGACATGTTTTTGGACAGCGGTTGTGCTGTCTGTCTTTTTAGACCAGGCTTTTAGTCTATGGCCCGTCAACTTCTCACTATGTGCAGTGCATACACAATATACTTTATATATAAGCTCCCTGGACAAAAGCTCAGTCCCCTCTGTGCTGTTCTGGGGCTGTTTTAGTTATGTAGAAATGGGTTCTTTGGTTATGGTGACAGTGAAGTTGACCCCCAGTGCCTACACTGAGCTGCAGGAACAACCAGGTTTCCCCTATAGCTCATCATCTTACTGAGGAACATTCCTATCCCTGTATTCCAAGATGACAGTTCTCGGGTTCACAGGGCTGCAAATGTGACTGATTGGCATGATGAACATTCAGGAGCATTCACACATCTGGAGTGGCCTACACAATCCCCAGAATTGAATCCTCTGGGATATCTGTTGGAACTACCTGGAACAACCAGTAAATGCCTAAGAAGACATCCACCAAATCTGGACCAACTGCACAATTCTTTGATGGAAGAGTGGCTGACATTGATGTGGCCTACATCCAGAAACTTGTCCAGTACATACCAAATCCAACCACAGCTGTTATTGGTGCTTGTGGTGGTATTACACGCCATTAGGTCAAGAATTCCACTTAGAGACAGCCGGAAAACTACAGAACCAGAAACGAACGGACTGTATATAGTTGAGCATGTGCCCCAACAAGTTCAAATTTTGACGTCAAAATTTCCGGGAAGGGAACCTGCAATCTCAGCCTGAAATATCCTGTGGACCATGTCCGACTCTTTCTGATGTAGCAAGGAATATCCTCTCCTTCCTCTGCTGCCAGAATGACAAGACGGCAATAAGAAGCACAGGTCAAAAAGGCCCTTGAAAGAGCCACATTGATTTTTGGCCTGGAAACTGATTCATCGTCGCCACTCAACGAGGAGCACAACTTGACCTGCGAGGAGAGAAATCACAGCATGTTCCCTCTTTCTTTAGTCCTCTTGACCCTGCATTATGGGGATTTCTGAATAAAGGAAGCTGAAATCAAGTTCATTTCTTTCCTTTCACTCCCTTCTGCTGGTTTCTGTTCCCTCGGACGTCAACAGCGAGTTTCCCGATCAGGAGAGGCTCATTCTTCTTTTATCAGAGATATACTGGAGCAACAAATGTTCCCTCTTGATAAAATGAAGGCTGGGAAGACTCTTTCTTTCTAGCTTTCGGACAACAAAGTGTGTTCTCTGTCCTTCGGCTTTCCATCGCTAACTCGGAAATCTAGTTGTACCTGTCTGTAATGAGTCAGGTCAGCCAATTTCACACAGGGATGATGTAAACTGAAGATGAATTCAAGCTGCAAGGATAGCTAGGAATGCCAAACCAGCCACATTAAGTTATCTGTTTGAAATTCCTGCTAAACAAGAATCCCTACACATTTAAGATCCCCACGTTTGAATCCGGTGGTGATCAGGAGAGGCTTGCACATCACTCTTACAAAACGATAATAAAGGCGGAAATGCCCAAACTCAGTTTTCTTCTCCTCTGGCTCCCTACTGTTGCACATTCCTTTGTCACTCAAGGATGCGCGGAGTATGTGTAAGCTCCAGGAGGACATGTTGGCTCAAGGACTTACCCTGGAACAACAGCAACAGCTAGCAAGGCACAACCCAGAGACAGCATGTCCATGAGTCTGTTGTAACAGAGCCAGTCTCTCTCTACATCCAGTCCCAGATACCAGCTGACTGCTGGTAATCCACCTTGTCCTTTACCTTCTTAGAGCATTATTCTACCCTCCATATGTAAATCTACCTCACCATATATGATGGGTGCCTCCCAGAGTATATACTGCAGTGTAATATCTACTTCTACTACAACCCCAAATCAGACGAGGGTGGGACAGTATGGAAAATGCAAAAATAATAAAAATAATAAAATCTTTTGGTTGCAGACTGTATGAAACCCAAGATATTTCATGTTTTGTCTGGTCAACTTCTTTTCATTTCTTAATATACATCCGTTCTGGCATGTCAGACTTGTAAACTATTCCAAAGTAAAGTTGGGACGGCCACTTTGTAACGTTCCCACTTCTTCTGAAGACACTTAAAAGACATTTTGGCACTGCAAACAGGTCCTAAAGTCTGCAGCAGTACGGGATTCTCCACACATTCACACAGGGGACAGGCAGATCTGCAGGCAGGCCAGTCCAGTACCCTTACCCTCTACTTCCACAGCCAAACCTTTGTAAAGTGTCCAGCAAGTGGTTCTGCATTGTCTTGTTGCAAAGTGCATGGAAGTCCCTGGAAAAGACGTCTTCTTGAAGGTAGGACACATTTTACAAGATTTTGTATTAATGCTGCATCACAAATGTATAATTGACCAGGTCAATTATACATTTGACACAATGATCCCAACACCATGACAGACCCTGGCTTTTGGATTTGCTGCTGAAAACAATCTGGAATGTCTGAGCACACGGCATCCATTTCTTCCAAAAAGATCTGGAATACTGATTTGGTGATGGTGATGGTCCAGCCCAGATGCAATATCCTGGGTTCACCACTGTGTTTTGCTTGTATTTGCATTCTCCCTACCGTTCCAACTTTGTCTGATTTGGGTTTGTAGATAGATAGAATTACATCCAGGGCCAGACTGGGATTTGTTTGCAGACCGGGAGTCACATGAGGCAAACCTGCCCACGCTAGTCTCCCAAATGATATGCAATGCCATTATTTACGGCTATAGCTATTTTATAGCCTATTTCTGGCCACAGTGAAGTCATCACCATACAAATTCCCACACTTTAGCCCTGATACCAAACAACAGCAATCAACCTGAATACAGCAACACAGACACAACTTCTGTCCAGAGAAGATGGCAAAACTGAGTTAAAATTAGACAGCTGAGACGCACACAGAGGAGGACCAATCAATCAATCGATCAATCAATCAATTAATCAATATTTATTTGTATAGCGCTTTTTACAACTAACGTTTTCTCAAAGCAGCTTCACAGAAAAGCAGTTTATATAAAGGAAAAGAAAAACACGGAGTCCATGTACAGACATAGGAAAGGGAATCCGGGTCCAAGCACCCTACGAGCAAGCCAGAGGCAACAGTGGCAAGGAAATACTCCCTTGAGTAAGGAAGAAACCTCGAGAGGAACCAGGCTCGAGAGGGGAATCCATCCTCCTCAGGTCGATCCCGGTTGAGGAGAGAAAGACAGAACTAACAGGAAAAGGAGCTCGGAACATCTATTAGATCCAGTCTGATTAATCCAGGAGGCAGTGATTGCAAAGGTAGAGCCGACCCATAGGTTCTCAGTTTAACTGTGTGTTCTCTGTGAGTTCATGATCAGAGCCAGAAGCTGGCGGCTCTGTTGTGGTCATTGTAGTCGTTGTAGTCATATTGGGTGATGAACTGGAGAAACCAGGGCAGGAGACAATCCAGGGCAGGAGACAACACCACCGCAAACTTGAAAAACTAAACCTTATCAGGGAAGTTAAAACATAGACCCAAAGAAGACGACATAACAGTTCAGATCAGACAGCTGAGCAAGTATATTGCCACAGCAGACAAAATGAAACCTGTTTATGGTCCATTTATGACTTAACTGGAATGGCTCGGTGCACTGAAGATGTCTGCACTGGTAACGGTTTGTCTTTAGCCATTGTATGAAAATAGCACTTTAGGTACCAAATTCACAGAAACCCGAAGACTGTGGTTTTACATTTGATTTTGGCGGGCTGAAAACGACATATTTCAAGGGAGAGATATTCTTTTATCCAAACCAGTTGACCTAAATGCTTTATCCGCATCCGGAGCCTTGAATTCAAAAACTGGCAAGTGAAGAACTGCAGTGATAAACTCTGTAGAGCACAGCCTGTATAACATGGTGTCCAGATTCACACAACTGCACTGAATTCAATAAACTATGGACTTAAGTTAGCCTCTTATTCAAATTTCAGTTCCACCTTAAATAGAGCAGCAGTTGCATGCATCCATATAGGCATCTGCACGTAACTGCTACATCATTTAAGGTGGAACGGGAAATAAGAATACGAAGCTTCATCTAATTTATACCCATGGTATGAGTCTCAGTTATAAGGTCAGTGATGCCTGAGCTGTACCACTAAAGGTTGAGGCCACTGGCTCAACCTCTATGGATATACGCTTGGATGTAACCTTGTTTACATGAATTGGCTTATACATGAAGGCACAGTAAGCAGCCCAAAACTCTCACCACTCTCCAGATTAGATCCCCACTCTAGATCACTCAAAAGAAGCTACTTCCAGACTACTACCTCTGAAAGTGCGGTCTCTTTCACTGTGATGACTTCTGCTCTTTGGATGTTATACTGTTGACCCTTCCTATGACCCAGTCCGGCACAGGGGACTTCACTCTCCCAGGGCAGAGGTACCACTGCACCATTTGTCTTAATCACTGACCCTTCTTGCTGGGTCCTGTGTTGTGCTTGTCTTGCTCTTTCGACCTCTATCACTGACCAAGTATCTCCAGTCTTTGTCACTGACCCAGCTTCTCCAGTCTCTGCTACTGATTGAGCTCCTTTGGCCTCAGTCATAGCTGAGCCATGCTGTTTGGCCCCCTGTACTTCAGTGACCATTACTGCATCTTGCAACATCTCTGGGCTCTTGTCTAGCTCAGAGGTTGGAGGTGAGTCTCCCTCGGAAATGCTACATAGCTCCAGCTCTAGTTCTTGATCATTGTTCCAATTGCATTACTCACACATCTATACATTTACATGGTTAATATAGTAGACCTTCTTATACAGAGTAAAACTAATATAGCACTGTGCAGTCCACCGTTTATTTACTCAACAGCTGTTAAGTTCAGGAGGAAAAGCAGAAGACATTGGAATAGTGAAAGTATGGACAGAAATAACTGTGGATTTTTTTTTTAACTGTCAAAGATGAAAGTCCTACCTGCCATTTAGCCGACTGAACTCCAGTTTTGTAAACTATTTATTTATTTATTCATTTGTTTGTTTGTTTATTTAATTTTTTTGTTTACCACTTTTGACCTTCCTCTTCTTTATGCAAGTCAATTATCCAACCTTAGTGATGGGGAGTCGATTCCAAACGAATCAATTCTTTTACTCCAAGTTTTGGGCAATGACTCAGAGAGTGACTACATATTTTTGTCCACTAGCTAGTCCCGCCGTTTTTGAGATATCAACACCGTTCCAACCCAAATGGTTCTGTGTGAATGGGATGGTGTGCTTGTATACAGCTTTTTGATTGGATGCACAATTTTTTCCCCTTTAAGAATGAATGGGATGGACAAGTACATTATTATAGTATTATTCAACCATTCATTCAATCAAATTATTGATACATTAATTGGATTTTTTTTGTCTCTACCATTGTCCTCTAATTTAGTCACTGAAAGATTAATTGATTCATTCACTGATTAATTGAATCATTCATGTATTCACTGTATGCTACTCTGCCCAAAGTCTGGCTCTATGTTTGGCTTTATAGAAGTATCAGTTATTTATTTAGTTCATGTATTAATTCATTCAATCAATCAATCAATAATTAATTAATCAATAGTATGCTGTTCTCTTTTCTTTTACAAGGATTTATTCATTCATTGGATGCTATTAGTGTCAATCATGCCCACCTACTGTAATTCTGCTCAACCCAGAGATACCGTTGCTGATACACCATCTCAGGGCAGACCCCCAAGTATGAATTCCACGCTGGTTCAAACCCTTAATTGTCTGTTTGTCGTTTTTTCCATCCTCTCCTCTATTCAAATGATCGTAAGCACAGAACACTGAAGGAGAACCGTGTCCATTAGCTAGAACCAAGCTCTGTCCAACAGGTCAAAATAAGCTCTAAACTAAGTGACCGCTGTACCCTGATTGTTGGGCTCGCTTTAGGCTCCTTCCCTTTGGACATGTTATGTTTATATGCACACATGGGCCAAAAGCAAGGACAGATATGTTGCGTGTAATGTACTGGAGTAAGACGTAAGACCCGTTCATGATCACCTGCACCTGTTTCTAGGCAATGGACCCACTAGTACCCAGGACCCTTATTCTCCTGCGCTTCTTTTTTGGCCAGTGTCTTTTGTCTGTTTCCACCACAGGGCTTACTCATCTTTCGTGTTCTCCTCTTTTTCCGAGTTCCGAGTTTCTAGCAGTTTCTGCGGTTTTGATCTTGGCTGCTCGTCTCCTGTGTTGCAATTACGGATTCTCCTGGTCTTACCCTGCCCACCTTTGTTTTGGCCCCTCCATGTTCTGAATACAGAGTTTTGAGAGCATCCTAATAAAGTTTACCCACGCCTGCCTGTCTTCACACTGTTATAGCAATCGAAAATGAGAACCTTTGTTTTCCGTGACCTCCCACTCAGCGAGCGAGGAAATAATTAAGACCAATAAGCTGTTCCTTAGAATTATTCAGAAATACGATGCCATTCTCTCTCTCAAAAACACAGCGCTGAGTAGAACACATTCTGAGTGGGAGGAGGAGTTTGGAATGGAGATTTCCGATGAAACCTGGGATAACGCATTAAGCAGAATCAATGGAACGTCATCCTGTGCCCGGCTCAGTTTAATTTTCTCCACATTACAGTAAATTATAGTGAAGCTAAGTTGGCTAAAATTAACCCTGACGTTTGTGATACATGCGACCGTTGTCATGCTGCTAAGGGTGACCTGACACATATGTTCTGGGCGTGTCCCAGATTGTCAGAGTTCTGGACAGCCATATTTAAATTTTTATATGAAGCATTTGTTGATGTGCAGCCTAGCTTGGAAATGACTAGTTCTGGGGTTCTGGAAAGTGGTGCTTCAGAAGGAGCCTGACCGTGTTTCGTTATACTGTGCAACCCTGTACTGGTATAATGACAAAGTTGAATTGAATTTAATTGAATTCAGAGAAAGAGGGATGCCTGGGCCTTTGCTACTCTCCTAGCATGGAGAAGAATTTTGCTAGACTGGAAATCAGTATACCAACCTGAATTTACACACGGTGCTCAGTGACCTCTTAGTATTCCTTAAATTAGAAAAGATATTTATTAAAAAATATATTCAGAACACACCAACCAGTGTCAAAGTACACACTCAGTAGACACTTCAACAGGCACACTGTATCTACAGTCACTGTCCATGTTAACAGCTCCACTGACCATATAGGACACAGTTCCAGACTGTAGTCCAAATCAGTATACCAACCTGAATTGACACACTGTGCTCAGTGACCTCTTAGTATTCCTTAAATTAGAAAAGATTAAGTGTTCACTTAGAGGATCAACTAAAACATTTGATCAAACTTGGAACCCTGTGTTAACCCACTTTGAAAATATGCAAACCATCACATTAGGCTAAGTGAGATAAGCTCCAACATTATCTTAATGACACATGTGGTGTGGTTAACCAATACCGTTCACAGAGTTCCCCCTTTGCATGTTTTTATTTTTTTTTTATATATTAAGAAAATAAATAACTATATATATATTTTAGTGTATGTATGTGTATGAATGTGTATGAATATGTATGTATGTATGTAAATGTACATATTTTGGATATGTTTATTGTATATGTTGTTTTAACCTAAAGGCAGTTTGAACAGGGTATTGCGGAGGGTTGGGGGAGGGCTTCTGGGTAATAACAAAAATCGAAAAAATTATTTTTGATGCTTGTATGTCTAATACATGTTCATCTCAATGAAAAAAATATTTATTAAAAAAATATATTCAGAACACACCAACCAGTGTCAAAGTACACACTCAGTAGACACTTCAACAGGCACACTGTATTTACAGTCACTGTCCATGTTAACAGCTCCACTGACCATATAGGACACTCTGTAGTAGCACTGCTGTGTCTGATCCACTCACACCAGCACCACACACACTAACACACCACCACCACGTCAGTGTCACTGCAGTGCTGAGAATGATCCACCACCCACATCATACCTGCTCTGTGGTGGTCCTGTGGGGGGTCCTGACCATTGAAGAACAGGGTAATACAGTACACAGAGAAACAGATGGACTACAGTCTGGACCTGTACAACTACAGAGTGCTCCTGTATGGTCAGAGTCATTATAGCGCTAGTTGTGTACAAGTACCGACGCGGAGTGAAGAGTGGTCTGTTTGAGTGAGTTTAGTCTCCCACTGACTCGAGGCTACTGAATAATCCAGCTCATCTAATTATTCTGCCCAGCTGGACATCTTGATACATCCTTTTCAATCTCTCTCGCTTGATTAGGCCTAAATGCACACTGACTCGCCCTTTGCCATGCGTTGATTGGCGTCTTGTTGCGATGGATGACAACGGGCCAATTAATCCCATCATTATGCCAATTAAGGAGTGTGAACGCTCCGACGCAGCCAGAATTCCAGAAGGCGTGAGCGGGTGGGGGGGGGGGGGGGGGGGTTGTTTCAAGGGTGACTTAACACCCACAGGAGCCGCCCAGTCAAGGTAGGGGTGCAATAGCCATAACAAACCCGTGTCACGCGGGGCGGGTGGGGGGAGGTGTGTGCCGTGCCTTCAGCCGAAGGGTTAACGACTGACCGCGAACGGGAAACACAAGGAAACGCTAGTTTAATGGGAAATAAGCTATTGGTTAATAAGAAGTGGCATTTCGGGAGCGGCTACCGCTGCCTGGGAGTTCCGCAAGGCTCCATTAGCACGGCTTGTTAGCGTGGGTCACATTGGAACCTGTTGGGGGGGGGTGCACAGGCTACGTTAGCGGCAGCGGTTAGCGGTGGCCGCTAGCCGTCTGTGAGGAGAGACTCAGTGAGCTTGGGCTCCTGAGGGGAGCCGGATCACATTAGGCTGACCTCACCGCTGCCTCTGTGCAGAGGGAGGTAAGCCTGTGAGAAGCCCCGCTGCTCTTGGCCTCCATCCTCGCACTCACTCTGATGTGGGCAATTTGAGCTCCTCTCCCTCACTCTCCTTCAGAACGCACTTCTTCTTCAGCTTTCCGCCAACACGTCCTCCTTCTCATCTGTCCTGCACCACTTCTCTGTGTTCTCCCAATTATTCATTCACTGTATGAGAGCTTCTTTTCTGCAGTTCTTCACTGATCCATTCATCCAGTGATTCATTCATTCATCAGTCAAATGACTCATACATTAACTGGTGTCTTAGATTCTGACTTTACCATCATCCACTAATGTAGTGACTGGTAAAAAAAAAAAAAACGTCTGTCTAGCTTTTTTTTTTTTTTTTCATTCATTCGTTCATTTGTTCATTCATTCATTCATTCATTTGTTCGTTCATTGGATGCTATTATTTATTAGTGTTTTACTGAATCTCTTTCATTCTCCAGTCATCCAATCACTGACTGTTTGAGAGATTTATTCAATCATTCAACCATTCAACCATTCAATCATTCATTCATTCACAAATTGGATGTTTTTGGCCTCTTTTCCATCAACCGCTAATTTACTGAGTGGTTGAAACATTCACTGATTAATTAATTAATTCGTTCATTCATTCATTCATGTTCATCTGCTGTGTGCTACTCCAGTCCCCCACACCTTCTGAGTTAATGTTTGGCTTTACAGAAGTATCAATCATTAAACCATTTATTCAATCAAATTATTGATACATTAATTGGACGTTTTTAAAACAAGCTTTTTTGGCCTCTCTACCATCATCCATTAATTTAGTGGGTGTTTGAAAGGTTGACTGACTGATTGATTCATTCATTCATTGTATGCTACCCTGCCCTCCCACTCTGTGGCTTTATTTGGCTTTATAGAAATATCAATTGATCATTTCATTCATGTATTAATTCACTCAATCAATCAGTTATTTATTAGTCAATAGTACGCTATTCTCTTTTCTTGTACAAGGATTCATTCATTCATTCACTGGATGCTATTGTTTATTAGTGTCTGGCGTTTCATTCTACAATCATTCATTCATTAACTGCAATATCCATTCTATTATTCAATCATTCATCCATAACCCATTTATTTACTGTTTCATTCATTCATTCATCATTTAGATCACACTTCACGTAAATCTAAGCGTCATTTATCATGTTTTCCTTTCTTTATCGTTCCCATCTGTCTGTTCGGTGACTCTGTGAATACAGAGCTTTTCGACACCTTCTCTCTCTCTCTCTCTCTCTCTCTCTCTCTCTCTCCTTCTCTCTTAGATACACGCAGACACAGAAACTCTGAATAAGGTCACCAGAATTGCTCAGAGCATTAGATATCAGCTGTGTCCTTTCCGTGCAGGCCACCGCAGCTCTAGTTGCTGGGCCAATGTTTACCTTTCTGACAGGACTGACACTGGCCTCAACACTCCTGTTACATTTTGGCCATATGCACTGATGCAGCACCGGTGATACACTCCAGTTCTGGGCTTGAACTGTAGTGAATAGAGCACTCTAACAAGCTCCAGCTCTGTTGTTTAGAGTACTATGTGCCAGGAACATAGCTGATCATAGTCTACACCAGCGCTCCACACGATAACCTCAGCCTCACCTTTGTACTGATCCAGTGGACTTTTTAATCGTTTATAGGTGTCATTTTTAATANAAATGAGGCAGTGCGCGCAGACACATGTACCGTGTCTTCTCTCATTATCTTAGAGAGCGCCGCGTTCCTCCACAGCCCCAGTGGCATTGCGCAGCACACTCCAAAGGCTTTTGAAAAGGACCAAACAAAGACAAAACACTAGAACTAAAGCCCGACGCGAAAAGACGAGCACTGGGGGAGGCTTTACAAGCCGGGCTAGGGAGAGAGGAGGTGGGGCGTAATTAGCTGGTGGTAGAGCAGATTCCGCCAGCACTGAGCTGCTGCAATAACTGTGTGAAATTTTCCTCCCTTATTCTTTGGCAAACACAATATATCAGCACTTTCTGAAGTACATAATCTCGAATCCCCCAATTCAGCAGAATGGCCTGATGCAGCCTGCAGGGATGCGCGCTGCGCGCCCGGCCTTTGTTGATGCGGCAGGCTCGCGTGTTTGGCTTTTGTTGGGTATTAGAACATGTGTTCAGGAGATCATTACACAAGCATAATGAGCTTGTTGTAAGGGGGGGTAGATTAACCCCTGGGCGGTCAGGGGGGAGCATTAGCGCCTTCGCTTCAGGCTAGTTGTGTGTTCTCTTTACAGTTTCTCCTATGATGTTTATCGACCGGCCCGTATTTAATCACACTGATCTTCTCAAGAGCAGCTTCTTATGAATACTTCAGCATTCGCAAGCACTTTCTCTTCTTCAGAAGGCCAGAATAAGCCTCTTTAACCTCCAGGCATGTGATTTATCCATGAGCAGCACATGAAACATGCAGGGAAAAGGAATTCGGGGAAAAGTAAGAATCCTGAACCAGCACTATGTCTTGCGAAGGGCCAAGTTAGCCAGCTAACGCCGACCTGACCTCGGATTATCTGTCTCATGGTGGAGGACCACCACTTCTTTATGTGTGGCTTCATTCATTCATTCATTCATTTACTGTTATTCTTTTTTTTCCTCCTTTTCCTCCACTGTCATTCACTCACTCACTCACTCACTGTATGTTATTCTTTTTTCTGTTTCTTCATTGTCTTCTTTTATACGTGGCTTAATTAATTAATTAATTCATTCATTCATTCATCCATTCATTCATTCATTCATTGTATGTTATTCCCTTTCTCCATTTTCTCCACTGTCTTTCTTTATACATGGCTTGCTCCATCCATCCATCCCTCCATCCATCCATCCATCCATCCATCCATCCATCCATCGGTATACCAGCAGTGGCTAAAATCCCAGTCTACGGGGAATTCTCCTCGGAATTGTCCCAGGCAAGGCTTCCACCAAATTTGGCCCAGCTGCCCAATTCTCTGATGTAAGAGTGTCTGAACATTGATGTGACCTACATCCAGAAACTTGTCCAGTCCATGCCCAATCCAGTCACAGCTGTTATTGGTGCTGGTGGAGGTATTGCAAAGCAATCTGTCTGGTTGCCAAATATTGCTGAACCTCACATCTTACTGGTTACTCTGTTCTCGTCTTCTCCGTCAGTTAGCATTAAACCAATCAGCTTCACCAGACAGAACAGGTGCCCTTTTTATTAATGTTGGAACTGCATATTAATTATTTTTAACCTGTTTATGAAGCCATTAATAAACTACCTTTAAACTGTTCCCAACGGAAGTCTTATAATAAAATTAGCTTATTATTTTTTTATTATTTTTCTCATAGTAAAAAAGTCCTAGGTATAAACACAACGTAGAACCATGTATTTATGTTCATACAACCCCAGAGATGATGATCACTGTTGCTTTGTGTTCTCAACACAGCCGCATATCTAATGTCAGTTTCAAGTTCTCTCTCGTCTCTGGAATGACAGCTTGGCAAGCAACACCACTCCCATTCCAGCTCGTGGCTATGGAGGCAGCTATTAGTTATGAGTGCCAGCGAATTGAGATTCATCTGGCATCTTGTCTTGCTCACTTGAATCTATATTCAATTTTGAAGCATCTGTTATAGCCGAGGCAGTCCAGGACACGCTAGTTTCACCGTGGGGTGAAATTGGGCTAACGTAAATAAAGTTGTAGAAATCAGTGGATTGAGTGGAAATACATCAGAGCTTCGGCATCACAAGAGCCATAAGGATCTCACAACCAGTTTCCAGGGGAAAACAGGAAACGGCTTCCTGTAACAATGCTGTCAGTCATGATCATAAACCTCGTCGGTCAATTTTCACTTCGCTTCTGTTGCGGTGGCATTAAAAGTGACACGAGTCCAGTAAACACGGCCATGACGAACAATGGGATACCATATGTATAATGAACAATGTGTATAACCCATGCATAATTTAATACAGCTGTTAAGATGACTTGAAGTCACTGTGACTATTAGAAAAAGGCTTTTAGTTCAGACCAATCACTGTAAAACAGCAGCAGACAGTGCAATGTTCCAACTACAGTGTCCACTGGTTTGATCAGCTCGGTACCCCACTGACTTTTTGCCACTGTTGGTCCACATAGACACACCCAACAGCCACGATTGCGGACATTCAGTGAGCAGTGATGTCCTCCATGAGTCATCCTGTTAGTGCAGCACCATTGGCAGACAGCTGCACCACGCAGGACCACATGCACGGAGACCGTTACGACGTCTGTCCTTAACACCACGTCACCGTCACCAAAGACTGCAATGGAGTCGTGCCAGACTGTCATGGAGTGACTCAGAATGACAGCGGGTCATCTTCAGTGACGAGTCCCGCTTTTGTCTTGGTGGAGACGACCAACGAATCCGTGTGTGGAGGCACCGTGGTCAGTGCCAAGATGAACTGTTGTCACGTGTCTCACGTCCAGAAGGCCTGGTGTCACTCCACCTCCACCCCTACCGCACCATCTGCAGGAACTGTGTGAGGATATTCAAGCTGCATAGGATGGATTATCACAGGACACCATTAGGAACCTCTACAACTCCATGCCGAGACGTCTGGCATGTTGGGTTAGCAAACACGGCGGCCCAACGCCATACTGAGAGACAGACTTCTGTATGTGTAGCTCAATAAATATATCTTTCTATCCTTTATCTTCCTTCCCAACAGCACTGCAATCCCACACCTCTGTCTGGGTGCAGCTACTCCTTGCAGTACCTCCCAACTATTGCCCAATAGATGTAAAACCACTGAGTTGTTGTAATACAAATATCATGTAGTATCACTCTTTCAGTGCTGTGTAGGACTTCTCCCAAATCAGGTTTTCAGTAGTTTTGCCACGCAGGTGTCCTGAACCCATGATCTCCTGAGAGATGCTCTCTCCACCACCCAGCTGTAGATCTTTTCCAGGCATGAAACCACTAGAGCAAGCAGAAAAAGCCCAGAGAGCTACACGATCATCTCCGAAAGCATAAGCTTGTCTAGTTCTTTGGTTTGTCTCACGAAATAAACAGCCCATTAAACGTAACCCTGTACTACATAGACTCATTCAGAAACTTCCACCGCGGCTGCATTACCGAGCAAAACAAACACATCCGCATGAGTTTTATATTCATGAAAGGGTTTTCCCCTGGCTCTAGGCAGCGAGACCCTCTTTGCTATGCAAGGATAGGAAACGAATAGGAAAGGCTTTGGTTAATCATTAGTAGGCAGCGATGCGGAGGGAACAGCGGAAGGTTACGACACACGATTGTAACAACAGGACTTACAACGGCGTGCCCCAAAGGCTCGGCGAGAGACGAGAAAACATCTTCTAATGCATTCAGATCTGATGTGAAAGCGGAATTCTGTTTGGAACCGGTGCTGACCTTGATCTGAAGAGGTCCTCCTCCTTCAGCACTCGTGGAGGATCATATCCTTATCGTGCCGAGGATTTGAAATTACAGGTTCGCCAAGGAGGTCACCGCGGAAGGCCATGTGTCAATCTTCTTGACGCATATATTCACTGCGGACTGCTATATAAACATCCTTCAGTGAGGGAAGGATGCTTTACAAGTGCATTCCAATGGAATCATATGCGTTACCAAGGCGTGAACCCTTATCTAACATCTTATCTGTGATCCAATCAGAGATTTCATCTGTAACAGGTTAGAATGTGACCCCAGAGTAGCAGGTGATGATGATCTTGATAGCTTCTGAGGCATTCCAGCTCTGCTAGTTAATCTCCAGCCCATTTGGGAGACAGCTGGGACCGTCCTAATGCTTTAACTGATCAGTTTAAGCCACACTAAACTGGCAAGTTTGGTTAATTAGCTACTTTGATTGCTAGTTAGCTTAACATCTTGGCTGATATGAAATTATTTACTTCACAAAATCTCTACACAAACACATGTGGGCTTAGGTGAAGTTGCGCTGGTAATGGTTTACTGGAGGTGAGCATTTATAAGGCTATATGACTCCTACATAAGCCTTTCATGACATCTGACATCAAACATTCATAAACACTAATTCCAAAAAGCATGAGTTAAACATATGAATTCAGTTTTTGCCCATTTTGTCCATTAGCAAGTGCTTTTGAGATCTGACACTTGGTGGAATGAGCTTTTATAAACACTCATATAGGGTGTTTATGTCATTGTCATGAAAGGCTTATGTAGGCATCATACAGCCTTGTACACACTGCTCTTCTGTAACTTTACCTTGAAGAAAATTTCATTATTTAATATTCAGAATGAGACCTAGTGCATTAACTAGCACGCTACTAGTTATCTTAGCTTTCATATAATGCTGCTAAGGATTTGCAAGACATTCACTCTGCGAAGCATTTACACTACTTGGTATAACCATGGAGGCAGACAGGAAGGCAATGACTACTGAAGCTGCAAAGACAGCCACTAGGTGGCTTCAGATCGAGACGCCAGACACATGGGCAAATGCTGAGGGGATGCAACATAAGGTATCAACTCCAGCTGGGTCGCTTGGGCATCAGTGTCTCATGTTACAAGACTGAAACACCCAACGACCCCTGAAGATGCTTCCCAGCACATCTACAAGATCAGTCTATCACCTGCTGACATTAAACGATACTGTACATAGAATCATGTGCCAAATGAAGCATAACAACATAAGCAACAACACTAATTTTGTGCAGACTAGCATGAATGCTAATAAAGTTAGCATTAGCTTCTAGCTTATGACACATCAGGAAAGCCCTAATCCTAAAAGTAGCCATCAGCACATCCACATTCCATTAGGGTTTTGATTATAGTGCAGGTGTTGGTGGTGCAGTAGAGCTTGGTGACTTCATGCTCACCTGGAAGATTAAAGAATTCACCACACTGTAGATGCTACAGCTGAAAGTGCTACCAAAAGAATGTGCTTGAGTACTACTAGATCCTTTTAGCCCCAGCCTTGGGCAAATACCAATAAACAGAGTTCCATGATGGAAAAATGGCCATTCAGAATACACTTTACCCGGGAATATACAAGTGTGCACATACATATAAAAAGGTCCATTGAGGTCCAAAAAAAAAATATTATGTATTATGTGTATATATATATATTCATCAAATTTACCACACAGTGTAAACAGCAGCTGCAGTGTTCAAATGATGTATGAATTTTAAAAAAATGGTCATGAATATATATATATATATATATATATATATATACACATATACATATACACACATACATACACACATACATACACACACATACATACACACACACACACACATTAATACCTTTCAATAAATGCTTTTATTATGTTATATGGTATGTCATTGGAAATGTACAGTTTAACAACTGTAAACTCAAAAGTTAAAGAAAATTATATAAATAGGGGTGTTGGGAAATATTGAGACCCTTTAGTATCACTATTATATTTGATACTGTATCAATTCATAAAAACATTGGGATGGTTTTTAATTAATAGTGTAATATAAAGAATGGTTCAATTTGTAAATTGCAGTTTTTAGACTCTTGCTCGCCAATGTAAACAGCAGCATAAGGGTGCACCGCTAATGTTAGCATTAGCAAACTTGCGCATATGGTGGTGTGTTTTTATACTTTAACAGTTTTCCTAAACTGTCAGGGGCATTGCCTTGCTTACAGTATCGCAGTATACTGAATCTGTAGCTCTGTATCATGATACATACCAAATCACCAATACGCAACCTTATTGATAGTCATATACACACAGACAGACAGACAGACAGACAGACAGACAGACAGACAGACAGACAGACAGACAGATAGATAGATAGATAGATAGATAGATAGATAGATAGATAGATAGATAGATAGATAGATAGATAGATAGATAGATAGATAGATAGATAGATAGATAGATAGGCTTGCTTCAACCTGATACAGTGTCACCAGAAGGTCTCCTACGCCATGCAGTCATAACAACTCCCCGTTTATGGTTGGGATACAGCAGCCCAAACCGTCCCGGTGTGATAACAATAAAGTGCATGAAGGCACAGACCAGCTTTCCTGCCTACCTCATGACCACTTCACAAACTACACATCATCTACCGAATGGTGTCCAACGTGAAACTGACCATCTTCAATGGACTCCAGAGCTCAAGGCCCTGCCACAGACCTGCGTTAGTGTCAGGAGATCTCCGCAGGCTTTAATCCTGCTGTGGAGATTTTACTGCATGAATGCAGTATTTCAGGTCAGTGCTGACGGGGCCCATATCCCTCTTTTATTAGCAGGGTGTGAACAATGAGCCATGCTAGTTGATAGCGAGACCCTCAGAGCTGCCGGGGAGCGTGGGAGCTGGCGAAATGACAATCAATAGCCACGCTTCATTTAGTTTATATCCATCCAGTCCTCGCTTTGCCGTGATAACTGCTGTTCCCCTCGCTGAACCCCACTCACAATGGATACTTGAGCGGAGTCTGTTTATTTAGCGTATTTAGCTTGGCAGCCGGCCCTCCCTTATCGACTGAGTGGGGGACGTCTAAACAAGAGCCGAAAGTATCTGGGCCACGGATCTTCGCCCCTCTCCTCTGGAACAAAGAAGCGAAGTCGTCTTCCTCGGTAGAGTCGACTGCACTAACACAATGCGCTATATTTACTCTGAACGCAATTTATAGGTAATATATTGCCTTGTTCAGCCGCCGTGTAAAATCATGAGACCGGGTCCTGCGGCCCTGAGCGTTTCTGCGTTGGGGGAGAAAGCAAAGCGCGGTGCATGTTCCTGTCTCTTCTGATGAGCGGCCTGTTCAGTCTAGAGGCTTAAAGAACCGGCGCTGCGCTTTGACGTTTGCTTGGCTCGGAGCGTGTTTTTCTTCTGGAGGTAGATGATGTTTATTACCATAGCGCTTGGTACCAATTGGACTGAGAAATCTCATTCCCTCTGCCATTCGGAGCTATTCTTCAGAGCATCAAATGTCAATCACACGCCAGGACGTGTTTAGGTACATCTGCTCAGCCGTACGTGCCCTACCGAGCCCCTGTAGATGGAGTCACTGTGACTACATCCATCTCGAGAGTTCTTGTAGACTATTTTCTTTGAAGATATTTTTTTCTTCTAGCGCATAAAAACAAGCAGATGCTGCACTTTTAAAGTTTTGGCATGGAGTTGTAGAGGTTCCTAATGGTGTCCTGTGATAATCCATATGCAGCGTGAATATCCACACACAGTTCCTGCAGATGGTGCGGTAGCAGTGGAGGTGGAGGACCTTCTGGACGTTTGCAGACAAACCGTTCATCTTGGTGCTGACCATGGTGCCTCCACACACGGATTCGTTGGTCATCTCCACCAAGACAAAAGCAGGACTCGTGACTGAAGACAACCATGTGGGAAGACGTGTCCTGTCTGGAAGGGTCAAATTATTGACCTGCATCAAGCAAAGGAGAAGCTGAATGACTGGAATTGGGCTCAGAAATGTCCAGCATAGTATTAACACCTGGAAGGACAGCGGAGCGCCATCAACTTTCCGGAAGAAATGTGGTTGGAAAAATATCTTGAGTAATATTGGCTTAGTCGAAAGGCAAAAGCAGACAATAGACTTCACAGCTTTGTTTAACAGAGACAGCAAGAGTATTGATTTCATGATGTCAACCCTCAAGAGCTGTTCTTTTTGACTGCTGGTGTGATTGGAAGTGCACTCACAATGCCATGTCCAATGCAAATCAATAGCAATACATTGTATGACTAACTTTAACTACATATAGCAAATCCTGATGTATTACTGTGTAATTACACATATATAACCATGTCATATATATACTACATGTTAAACCCCACACAAATCAAACGTGCATGCTGATGGGACCTGAAAAATCAAAACAGCTCTGTAAAGTTAGCTCCGTTTCTAAGGACTAAACACGGCAATTGCCAAACTATTCCAGTGCGATTGCAGAGAAGCCAGAGAATGCTGTGTTCTAACGAGGTGACCCATTTGCCGTGTGCCCGTTCGAAGGATTGATGCTGATTGGCTCTGCCGGGAACCCATCTGCATAATCAGGGCATACGGTGGGCGTCTCTGGGAAACGCTGCAATGATCCTCGCCATCCACTCGCGCGCTGCAATCAAGCGGGCGATTAGAGGTCTCGCTACAGATCAATCCTCCAGCACTGCTGCTCTACACTCAGAGTGGGGCTGCTCAGTGTGTGGGCTGATGTGTGAGAGAGAGAGAGGGAAGGAGAGTGAGAAGGAGAGGAAGAGGGGCTTCGCAAGCAGTGGAGCAAAAGGAAGAAATCAGATCAGTCATTTCCCCTCTCTCTTTCCCAATCTTAATCTACGGTCCGCACACTGTGAAGGTAACGCTGCAGAGGAAAGCCTATTACCATGGCACTGCCTTCTGAAGCACATGCATTAGACTAAGCAGCAGATATGAAGCCACATGGCTCAAGCATGTTAATACTGATTAGCATGAGAGCAACGGATCAAACGGTAAAGAGGGAACATGGATTTTGCGTGCAGGTGTCCAAAGCTTTGGAGTACCAATCTACAGGGAACTGGTTGGTAATCTGCTGCAGGCAATGCTGTCAGCTCATGTTTCAAGACATCCAAGCACCTAGCATAGATAAACCCAACAAATTAGCCTTACATCACTGGACATATCATGTATTTAGATGTTCTCATCATTGGAGATGAGCTCAAAAATGGTTCCCTAATAGCGTGTAATACTTCCACGAGCACCAATAACAGCTGTGATTGGATTTGGCATGTACTGGACAAGTTTCTGGATGTAGGCCACATCAATGTTCAGACACTCTTACATCAATGAATTGCACAGTTGGGCCAGATTTGGTGGAAGCCTTCCCTTCCTGGCACAATTTCGATGGGGAATTTCCTGTTGGCTGGGTTTTTAGCCACTGCTGGTAGACCTATATGACCGTATGCTTCCATACAGCTGCAGATTCAGCTACTTTTAGTAAGGATTACGAATGACATTTTTAAAACTATTACTATATAGTAATGATTATTAACTGTCTTAAGCATCATTAATAGATGTACCCTTGTTGTAATTGTTACCCATTTATTTACTGAGGAAAATGATGCCAAAAAGCACATATCTAGGACAGAACTGCAACTAAATGTTTCCGGTAACTGTTGATTAATCCTGCACATCGGCTTGAAGGAACTTTATCCTATTCCTCCAAACTGTTGGATATTAGTGTTTATGTATAAGTATGTATGTATATAAGTGTGTATAATTTTACCATGTGGGGAACAGCTGCATTATACCTTTACGAGAGTCCCTGGGAGAATGTTGCCCTCAGGATCCTACAGGTCATAGTTCAAGAACCATTAGAAGGAGAGCTGGTTTTACCAGATGGGGACACATCCTTTTTGTACATTAAGCGGGGGTGGAACGGTGTATATAAACTCTGTGACAAGTTTCTTTCTTTGGACTGTCTTTGGACTGTCTTTGGACGAGAGCTGTGAGTGAACTGCGATCGCCTTGAAATAAACTACTCCAACACCTCCAGCCTTCGGTCTCCTGACTCTACTCTTCTGTGCAAGCAAGAAAAGAAACAACAAAACAGAACATCTTCAGCTCTGGGATGTTGGTGGGTTTCCTCTGGTGAACTGCTCACTTCCAGTCCTTCCACAACATTACTACTGGATTAAGATCAAGACTTTGACTTGGCCATTCCAGAACATTAGCTTTATTCTTCTTTGACTGTGTGTTTAGGGTCATTGTCCTGCTGTAAAATCCACATTCGATTGAGATTCAGCTCACGGACAGATGTCCTGATATTATCCTTTAGGATTTGTTGGTATAACACCCAGAATTCATTGTTCTGGCTCAGATGCAGCAAAGCAAGCCCAAACAATGACACTACCACCACCATGTTTCACAGATGGGATAAGGTTCTTATACTGGAATGCAGTGTTCTCCATTCTCCAAACATAACACTAAACCGAAAGGTTCTATTTGGTCTCACAGAACATTTTCCCCAATAATGTCTTCAGCAAACTGCAGACAGATTACGCAGATATGTAATACAGGATCATTTAGCCAATAAATCAATGACCATGTACCATATTTGTGTGTCATTTTATCTATTATTAGGGCTCGTCTGAATATCTGATCATGTTTTTGGTCATATTTATGCAGCAGTATGGACAATATAATAAATATGCAGTGGTGTAAACTCTCTATGTTTTAGTACAGCATGCTGTAATGTTCAGTAAGCTTGAATTGAATCCCTCCTTTTTTGTTGTTGTTGGAAAACAGCCTGGAGCCGATTCCCAGTCAACACTTTGTTGACGTTCGGCATGACATCATCATAGCCTGGTATGCGAAAGAGCATCGTCACCAATGAAGAACAGCTCTAAATAATTCAGGAGCTGGCGCAGAGAATATCCAGCCTGCAAGACACACACATAATCCCGTACAAAGCTCAGGAGCTGACCTACTTCATCCCCCAGATGCCGCCCGGAATGTTGAGACAGTGGGAGGATTTTACTCCATGGCTCATTATTACTATTCGTGTAGGCTCGGAAATGTCAGCAGAAAAGCACAAAGTGCATTGAGACTGTCCTTATAAACCCAAGAAAGTTCCAAATTGAATTGCCATTAACTACCAAAGATATTCCGTGCCAAAATGGAGACTTCATTCCGGACTTGTCCAAGGCCACAGTGTTTGAGGGGCACATCATCCTAAAACTAGCTTTCACTATGTTACTATATGTGTTATATAGTATTCTGTTGACTGTCCTGTTCTATTACTACAGTACCCAGCATGCATTAGGCAAACATGCCATACAACCATTGGGAATCCCAATGTGATTGACAGTCTAGGCACTGAGCTACAGGCTAATAAAGCCAAGCAAGCCGCTTTAGTGTAACTTCTATCTTGGTTGTAATGCAGGACATGTTTCCTTTGACAAAGACTCACCGGACAAAAAAAAAAAAAGAGTCCCCTGTGACTGAAACATCCCTTATAGCGTGTAATACCTCCACCAGCACCAATAACAAGTTTCTGGATGTAGGCCACATCAGTGTTCAGACACTCTTACACCAAAGAATTGTACAGTTGGTCCAGATTTGGTGGATGCCTTCTCTGGCACAATTCCAAGGAGAATTCCCTGTGGACTGTGATTTCAGCCACTGCTGGTAGACCCGTATGACCGTACACTTCCATATACCTGCAGATTCAGCTACTTCCTTCACACTATGGTCTTTGACACGCCCAAATGCAGTCACTCCTTTTAGCCAATCGTTAACATCTGCTTTGGAGCCATTTTCCACACATGGAACGAGACATTCCCTGCACTGTACCACCTCTTCCCAATCTATGGATCCCATCACTCACACCCCACAGGTATTTATAGCCCCATCATCCTCGTTCAGTGCCATCTGCAGGAGCCTGAAGTTACTACCACCTTAAACATGCAAGGTGGCTAGTTGTTCTGATTAAGTCAATAGTAGTAGTTGTCCATTGTGCAATGCTTGTCCATAGTGAACTGTGTTCTGTGGGCAGCTATTACAGAGCATCCAACTTTAAAGCCAGCACGGAGCTTCTTTTATGCAGTGATAGGAAACGCATTAAGCTCCAGTTCCACATGCTGATACATTTTACCGACCAACGTGGACATCCACACTCACTACCTACCCTGGGGACAGCTTTTAATCGGTTGAAGGAGACAAAAACAGACTCTGGATGGATCCGCAGCGAGGCGTTATGACTTCAAAAAAATCATTTGAGAAGCAACAGCATGGAAAGTCAATGCCATCAGAGTCAGTATGTCTAATATATCCGCCTATTTCCCCCCCTAGTCCTCCCTCAGGTGCATATGCATGCCAGTTTTGGCTGTATCACCTTGCACCATTTGCACCTGAATCTTAGTGCCAATAGGGCAATACATCAGGCCTAGAGTGCTAATATAGATGTGTAATTAGACACACACTTGTTGCCAAACAGCCGCTGTTTCCTGTGTGTAAACAGAAAGAGCACACCAGGAGCTGCGAAGCTCCCCGAACGGCAGCAAATCAAAAAGGTCACCATGCGCAGAGTAAAGAACAAACGCACCAACCGAGGCTAAAATAAACCTCCACGTCCTCCATTCAGCAGCCCTCCGCATAGGTGTGAGGTTACACGGCCATATTAGCTTGCCAATCTGCAGCGGATCAAATCTCTCCCCGAGGTCAACACCAGAGATAATGCACAACACGGGCCAAGACACACAAACAACGGACCATGATTCAGCATAACCAGAGATGGATTTCACCAAGACGGTGATCACGTGATCACGTTCAAGAGCCATAATTAATCATAGAACGTGTGCACATAGCATCGTAACAGGCCGAGGTTAAGCCTCTGTACATATGGAGGGACTCTCGTTAGATGAACGTCCTTCTGTTTAGTGCTGAGCAGGAGGCTCTGATGATTTCTCAGTTAGCCAGATACCTGAACCCATGGTAGTTATAGAGCTAGAGATATAGCTTTTGTTTTGCCATATTGGCAAGGGAACCCAATCCTGGTTCCGATCCAACACACCTGGTGCTAATATTTAGATGACCTTGATGGTCTTTGTTGCCTGCACGAGGGGTGTTAGATAAAGGCTGGAGCAAGGAAGTGCTAGACCAGGATTGGGCTCCACTGTGTTACAATGTTCAAAGGTAACTAGAAAACTGGTTCTTAGCTTAAATGGTTCCCACCTCCTCCTAGGCTGTGGTTGCTGTGGGAGGAAGAAGGGATGGATAAATGACAAGTGTGGGTCAGTATGTCTGTGGATTTGAGTTTGGGGATGAGTGAGTACACGCAGTTTGGTGAGACAATAGAAAAAGAAAAAGAAAATAATAGGGTTTGAATGGGGGTGAAAATGAATGGGACTCTATGGGATGAACGAGAGATAGGAAAAAAGACAAACAGACAAGTGTGGGTTGAACCAACATTAAATTTGTGCTCGACAGTCTGCCCTCAGATGGTGCATCAGAAGCGGTGTTTCGGTGTCGAGCAGAACTACAGTAGATGGGTGTGTACTTTTCCATCCTATTCATTCTTAAGGGGGGAAAAATGGGCCTGTATGGAGCACTGAGTGTACTGACAAAGAAAGAATCTGGTTCTGTTTGAACCGATGGGCCGATAAACATATTTCCTTGTCTAGAACTCAGCTGGTCAGCTAGCTATCAGGCTAAAAGATAGCAAGCATGCTAAACAGCTTCATCATTAGTATCACAGGCTGGAATTAAAGAATTTTTACGATATGATTGGATGTGGATTGACTGTAAAACTGCAGTATAAAGGTCTGAAGAACATCACCAGATCGTCTTACATGCCTCAAAGGTTCCCGTGTTTCTGCCAGAAGTAGCATCACACCCACACTGGACCTCAAACACCTCTCTTTACCTCCTTCTATTCTAACAGCATATTCCACCGTCCTGTGTTGACGAAACGTTTATGAAAATGGCTCTGATCAAATTTCACAGTCATGGTGGTGAATAACGAGGAGACGAAGCCGAACATGTGGCTGTTTATTAGGAGGTATGACATTAGCATGCTCGGCTAAAGTGTTTGGGAAACAGAAACTGAAACTGGGAGCGGTGAGGCTCTGGTAAACAGCAGGGGGTTCTCTCACAGTATTGACAACATCCAGTTTATCACACTGTAGTTTCGTTTTGACCTTCTCTACATCAGTCGCGGGAGCTGTCTGGATAACGAACCTACATTTTAAACATCATTTTGCTTATGTGTTTATGTTTCAGCCAGGTGTGGATGGTTGCTTGCTTGGTAACAGACATGAGAGTTGATTGTTGACTTGGATTGAGCGGTCTAAGATCTTGAGATAAAATGCTGTAAGGCAAAAAAAAAAAAACACCTTATTTTTATTCTGTTATTGCCTTATTATTTGAAGTTTATGTAGTAAATACATTGTTGCATTCATGTCCCCCACTTCCGCACCTCCAAAGGTGGTTTAGGCATTCACCGTGATTATTTAGCACACACCTAGCCAAATAGTCAAGCCAAGTCAAGTTAAATGTATTTAAATAGCTTTTTACAACAGATGCCGTCACAAAGCAGCTTTACAGAGAATCCGGGTCCAAGCCGCTAATGAGCTAGTCAGAGGCAACAGTGGCAAGGAGAAACTCCCCCAGAGTAAGAGGAAGAACCCTCGAGAGGAACCAAGACTCAATAGGGGAACCCATCCTCTTTAGGTCGACCCCGGATAGAACAAACACAGAAAGGATCAGAGTTATAATTATAAAGTATAATTTTATATATAGGCAATATAGAATAAGAGCTGTTAGTAACACTTAGATTAGCCAGACGCTTGAACCCTCTGGTCACAAGGCTGGTTCCCCAACTTCCAGGCATTGGGTGCTAATGAAGACTACAATGATAGTCTATTAGAAAGAATAGGAGAAGTGTTGAGTTAGGAGATGTGTTGAGTGTTTTTGAGGCGAAGGAAAAAATGTCTGACTAGTCTGTGATTAAACAGCAGGATCGTCAGAGGGGCACATGGGATGCAGGTGAGGCCCCCTCACAGCGAAAGACAAGGAGAAGCTTCATGGTAGGCAAACTGGTCAGCAGGACGGCAGTGGAACCCAGCTGACCCACCAACGGCATCAGAGCACACGGGATGGGCAGTAGCTCCGCAGCAGACCACACAGTTTGGGCAGTAGCTCAGCTCCAGCAAAGAAGAACATACAGACAATTAGAGGACTCTATTACCTTCACAGGCCTAGCGGTACGGAACAAAAGTATGTCTTTTACCTATTTCCCATGTTTCCATTCACCACACTTTCATACAACATCCAAGAGTTGAGCAGAAGGCCCAAACCATCCAACAGGAGGGGACCTGTAAGGCTCTGCCACCTGACAAATGGCTAACGGAGAAATATCCAGTCAGTCAGTGCATCAGCGAGTGGCGGCTTTTTCTCCTGCACGCGCATTCCCAAGCAGCAAAAGAGATGTGTTTTAATTGCTTTCATGTTGAAAAGTGGTGGAAAGTGGTGGATTAGCTCTAAAAGCTCCGCTCCGTGTGCTACAGTAAATGGGCTTCTCGAGCCAACTGTCGCTCAGCGCCCAGCAGGAAAACACCAGTGTCGCTCATATCTCCTCCATACTTGCCCTCGCACTCGCTGTCGTGTTTGAATTCTCATAACCAAGTGGGTCTTTGGAAAGTTTCATCCTGAACTGCCTCCCAGCAACCAGTGATGACCAATCTGCTGCTGGGTGCCATTAACCAATAGCATCATACAATGCATCCTGTTATTGATCAAAGGATTTGAAGGTGTTATTGGCTCAGCTCAGACAAACAGAGGTTGGTCCTCCTATACCACCAAGTACTAACCTGGCCTACAGGTCAATTAACACCAAGATAACACCGATCAGCCAGTTGGACCTTTGCCCCCTGTTGAGTCACCAAGCGAACTGCAAATGAGCCCAGCTAGAAGTGAGCTGATAAAACATGACAGTGACTTAATTAAGCTCAGGGAACTAATCGAGAGTTCAGGTCATGTCTACAGCAGGTTTATGATGTTCACCTTTGCACAAGCAGTATTGCAATCACATCAACAGGGGGAGCTTTCTCAACATGGTCAAAAGAGAGTCCTTCAGGGTGGTTTGGTGTGAAGCACTGTTCTAGAGACACTTGGAGTCAGAACAGTTCGTACTGGTGGTGAATGGAACCAGACCTCCACCTCTAAAAGCTCCCTAGCAAAAAGTTATTACTTTAAATGGTTATGAATACGTTGCTTGATGTCTGAGAGGCTGTTTTAAAAGGACTCTACATATTCAGAAGTAGTGTCTCTCAGTATGGCGTCGGGCCACCGTGTTTGCTAGCCCAACATGTCAGTCGTCTCGGCATGGAGCTGTAGAGGTTCCTAATGGTGTCCTGTGATAATCCATCCCATGCAGCTTGAATATCCTCACACAGTTCCTGCAGATGGTGTGGTAGGAGTGGAGGTGGAGTGACACCAGGCCTTCTGGACGTGTGACAACAAACCGTTCATCTTGGTGCTGACCACGGTGCCTCCACACACGGATTCGTTGGTCGTCTCCACCAAGACAAAAGCGGGACTCGTCACTGAAGATGACCCGCTGCCGTTCTGAGTTACTCCATGACAGTCTGGCACGACACCATTGCAGTCTTTGGTGACGTTGACGTGGTGTTAAGGACTGTCGTTGTAACGGTCTGCGTACATGTAGTCCTGCGTGGTGCAGCTGTCTGCCACTATCCTGCACTAACAGGATGACTCATGGAGGGCATGAATAGCATTCTTTAGAATCAGAAACATTTGCCACACAGGAATTTAACCCATTTAACCACAATTGAACCCATCCACATGAAGTGAAACGTACATACACACACACACACACACCAGGGGGCAGTGAGGATACTTGCCCAGAGCGGTGGGCAGCCCTATCTACAGCTCCCAGGGAGCACTTGGCGGGTAGGTGCGCCGCTCAAGGGCACCTTATATGTGTCCTCTCGGTTCAGGGGATCGAACCGGTGACCCTCCGGTCACAAGGCTGGTTCCCCAACCTCTAGCCCACGACTGCCCCTTCACTGGGTGCTAATGAAGCAATAACAAAACCTTAATGAACTTGTATTGACCTACTTATTGAGAATTACAACTATTAAAGTCATTATCACTGGTTCACTGGTGGTTTATATGTGTGTTGTAGACATGGTGACCTCTGGTTTCCATCACCACCACCACCACCACCACCACCAACACCACTCTAAAGAACAAGATTAAGAGCAGAGTCTCTACAATCAACCATTTCACACTAATGAAGGTGCTCACATCTCAACCCGCTTCTACATTTTGGTGGGATCTCTCTTTACTATCCAGGAATGTCTAAGAGAACGTTAAGCCACCAATCGCAATATACTTTCACTTTCACAGAGCCGTGAGGTTTTCTTATGCCCCCCTGAGTTCATTGCATTGAGGAAACGTCGGTTCCGCCTGAACGCCGGCATGCTGATGTGCAGGTAGAAAGGAAACGGTTGATTCTAATTTTTCAGCTCCAGCGTAGCCATTCTGTTTGGCAGCAAATGGGGTCAGAGGGTTAATGTTGATTTAATAAGCAATTAATTCTGAGCTGGTACCTTGGAAATTGGTAAGAGCGAGGATGATGAAAGATTAGAATAGGCTGCCGACGCTGAAAGGCCGTTCGCTGAGGGCCGGCTAAATTGGTTTTTGGCTGCATAAAACAGCGGTTTGTTTGTTCACATCTCTATAGCGAGGCACGCGGATGGCTAATTGCTCCGGTTCTCTTGGGCAAGCGGTGGAACCTTGGAAACTGGTAGGTCTGTTACGATGACAGCGCACCGGAACGCATCTGCACTCTTGACAAGGCTTGATTGTTTTCTTTTTTGTTTTTTTTTCCTACTCTGAAAGCATGGGCGCCGATCAATGTGGCATGAGAAAACCCAGAGCTGTTCTCTCCTATTACAGTCCAGATGGGTCTAGCAGGTAAAGTTCAGGGAAGCCCTTAAAGTGGATCAATCATTCAAAATGGAAATATGCTTAAGGACAGGTCACAAGAGCACAAGAATAGTTTTCCAACATCATGAGACATGGTTCTGGACTGAGCCAAGAATCTGCCCTGTATACACATATTACTGTTTATTTCACTACGAAATTGATATTTGATGATATTTGACTTTCCGTTACCCTCAGTGTAGTCAATGCATTTACATTTATGGCATTTAGCTGATGCTTTAAGAGCGACTTACAAGGCTAATCTTATCACAGGCAGGCCAGTCAACATAGTGTTTGGAGTCTTGTCCAAGGCCGCTTTTGGGACTCGAATCCCAATCCCCCACAAGGCATGGTACCACACTGACAGATAGTGGTGTCACCCATTGCTCCAGACCCTAGTTTGCTTCTTTAGGTTTGCTTTAGCCTCAACACGCTCTCTGTCCTCATATGAGGACAACACACTCATGCATTCATAACCATGAACATGTAATAACTTGCTATGAGGGAGCTTTTAGAAGTAGACGTCTGGTTCCATTCACCATCACTCTGAACAACTGTGAACTTTCACATATCAGGACTTGGTCTTAAACACCTCAGTGTCACTACTGGACTAAGAATTGTCCACCAAATAAAACTATCCACCTAACAGCGTCCTAGCGACTAGAGGATGACCAACACAAACTATGCAGCAGATGAACTATCGTCTCTGACTGTACATCTACAAGGTGGACCAGCAAGGTAGGAGTGTCTAATAGAGTGGACAGTGAGTGGACACAGTGTTTAAACACTCCAGCAGCACTGCTGTGTCTGATCCACTCACACCAGCACCACACACGCTAACACACCACCACCATGTCAGTGTCACTGCAGTGCTGAGAATGATCCACCACCCACATAATACCTGCTCTGTGGTGGTCCTGTGGGGGTCCTGACCATTGAAGAACAGGGTAATACAGTACACAGACTACAGTCTGGAACTGTACAACTACAGAGTGCTCCTATATGGTCAGTGGAGCTGTTATTGGGTGTAGACACAAGGAGAGGGTCTGAATGAAGTCTATGTTCTGTTTGATGCTAATTATTCCAAAAATTCCAGACAGAAATTCCATAAAATGCATGTATATGCCACTATAACCATGGGCATGACCATGTCGTAGCATGCTGTCATTATGTTTGTTGTCCATTATGGCTATGTAGACTTGGCAAATATTAGCATGTGTCATAAGCGGTCATATCAAACATAACGGCATCTGTCATCACAATAGCCCGCAATGGTAACAAGACACTGCTATATTACTGAAGGAACGGCATGTTGATGGCATCAAGACACATGTTAGCAATCTCAACATTCCCAACTTGGATAACAACAAGTGTCAGAAACCGCATCCAACAACTCCACAACTCAATGCTCAATACTAATGCTAGCTACATTAGCCTATAGGGCAAACCTAAGGAGGCAAGCATACTTCCTAATGACTACATATGGGGTTAATATGAGTTTAGGCCAAACTATTGCTTTAAGGTCAGATCCCTGACCCCAGCTGCAGCCTTCATTAGGGATCCTGTCCATGTACGGAATGAGATGACGTCCATTTAGTCCCCTGAAAACGCATTCAACAACATTAGCATATCATGATTACACCTCATCCCTGCGCCTGTACGTCAACTCCCGCAGGCGTCTGGCCGAACCCATTCTGCAAAGCCATCCATCATGAGACTTATTAATTCATCCCTTCACCCGTTGAAGTGAAAGGATATGATGGATTGGAAGGAAGTGGCTGGAAGCCAGCAGAACTCTGGACAAAAGTTCACGTCGGTTTCGTTCCGACCATGGCCAAGATTATGCAACGGGAGCAGACAGACAAAACCGCAAAGCTACACGAGCCCTATAGCTTTTCCATAGTCTCCTCGCCTTCCTTTCTAAACGCACCTGTTAGACATTAAACCTGGCCGGATCAGGTGACTTACCTGCGATCCGTGCACCTGGCTTGTTGTGTCCAGCTGCTGCCCAACGGTCAACCATGGCTGGACGTGCTAGGTCAAATACAACGGTCCATGGCTGCAGGTAAGGACTGTGGTGATCTTTGAGCGAGACCACCAAGGAAAGGCAAAAAACAAAACAGAGCAGCCTTTGTGCACGTTCGCATTTACCAGCAGCAGAAAAGCAACACCGGACTCTACCTCTCCACCCCTCTCTCCACAGATCACATCTCCCTCTTTCCATTCACCAGCCTTTTTGCTCTCATGCAGCTGCAGAAGCACATTAAGGCAGAATCAATTTGTCAGCCGGCAGCATTAGTAGAGGGAAGTGGAGAGGGGTTACTACACACTCTGTGTGTGTGTCACTGTGTGTGTGCGTGCTTGTTTTCATACACTACAAGGACAGAAACTGCTCCAAAATTGTTCACAATACAATATCAGAACCAAATCAAAATGGTCCTGACTAGAACTAAGCTCTGTCTTCCATTTCCTTCTAAACTGAAACAGAGTTAAACGTATTGTCCACACAACTACATATAGCAAATCACAAGTATACAACACACATGGAGTCTATTATAATTTCTCGTAGTTATATTTTACTGCTGGTGGAACAGATTCTTGTGTATTAAACTTTACAGGAGAAGGAAAAAAAAAAAAAAAAAAAAAAAAAAAACACAAACACATAGTTACTTGTAATGTAAGTCAATGGAACCAGACTTCTATTAATTTTGTGCCCGTTCTTTAGTCCAGACTAACAGGCATTTTTAAATTATGGCAAAGTGGCTGTTATACCGACAGCAGGGTCTTAAATAGTACATACAGGATATAATTTTGTATAAAGTACTTATGTAATACATAACGCTGACATAAACAGTGTAATGAGTCAGCCCATTGTTACATATACAGACTATAGTATTAAGTACTTCATATCCCCAAATTAGAAAGTCTAACTTTTAAATTTTAAATGTAAAATAATAATTATTATTATAAAATAAATATTTTTTTTTATAAATAATTTTCCCCTAAATAAAATAACAACAACAACAATAATAATAATAACAACAATAATAATATTGTTATTGTTATTATTATAAATAGACAGACAGACAGGTAAATAAATAATAAATAAATAAATAAATATTTACTGTAAAACACACACAACCAAGTGTCATATTATTATTATTATTATTAAATAGACAGACAGACAGACAGACAGACAGATAGATAGATAGATAGATAGACAGATAGACAGATAGACAGATAGACAGGTAGATAGATCAAGTTCAAGATTCTGAAACATCTGTATTACTCCAACCATCATGAGAATCTCACATAATAACAGAATAATATTCTGTTCAAATTACGCAGAAAAATAAAATCATCACAAAATCATTAAACGTGATTGTTAGAGTGTGTGTGTGTGTGTGTGTGTGTTAGAGTGTGTGTGTGGTGTAGAAGTTGTCTCTGCCCCCTCCGTATCAGATTTCCCTCCTCCTGCACTTTTTTGTTAGAGTGGGGGACGTGAGACGAAGACTTGTGTGCAAATTAAATAGAGAGACAGAAAAATGTATTATTGATGCCCTCTGTGTGTGTGTCTCACTCACTCACTCACTCACACACACACACACACACACACACACACACACACACGTCTCCGGTTCCCACACAGGGTAATTAATCCTCAATCCAGAGACATCCATGAATGGACAGATGACAGAATGGCCGCCCTTCTTTCCCTCCCTCCCTCCCTCCCTCTTCCTCTCTGAAAATAGGTCACCTGCCGTGGGCCTGCCGGTGTGTGCATGTGCGGGTGTGTGCATGTGCGTGTGTGTGGCACATTATAAAGTCTCTGCTTAAAAAACAGGGCACATTTTTCTGCTAGCTCTGCAGAGGCAGTGCAGGTGCATGTTTAGCTGCTTCTGAAACTGTTTCAGTGTACATCACCCATTCACTTCATCCCCAGCTCTACATTCAGAATTCTGTTTACCCACCTTAGCAGGGTTTGATATGCTCAGGTAGTTACAATCCAGCTTTATAGAGAAGGCAGAACAGGCTCACGCAGTGCATCAATCTGTCGAAGGCCTCCTGGAGCCGAGATCATGGTGCTTATGCTGTTTGTAGCGTGCTTACAGTACATACTGTGGGGGGAAAAATGGTGCGGCATACTTGATTCAGATGTGCATGCTTTCCACATGAATAAAACATCTTAGACTAACACTATTAATGTCACAAGCACTCCAGTGAAGTGGAGCAGCCATATAAAGCGCTTGCCCTATCATCTGGAAATCAACTGGATCTCCGGAGATGCCACAGCCATCCATGCACGGGGGTCCAAGTTAGCATAACTGGCCTCCACTGTTGCTAAGGGGCCTTGAATGTCCATTAGGGTACTCCCCATATAACAGAGCCATAAATCTCTACAAGCGCTTGCAAGAACATGGGTTCCATCCTGCATCTTGCTTGCTCAGAGTCCTTCTGAGAAACGCCCCCTTTAAGAGACTTCCAGGAGGCAAACTGAGAACCCTCAAAGATAGCTCCATGGTCAACAAGTGCTGGTTAACAACTTAGCAGAACTGGCACTTAGTGTTCTCCTCAAAGCGTGTTGAGCTGTCCAGTGACATGTGTGAAAGAAGTACACTGAAGTACACTTACTATACTTCCTGGCACTCATGATTAATCAACTGAAACCTGCAGATTCCTGTATATGTTGTACGTAGTATGTGATGTAATCATTAGTGCTATTAAAATGAATAGAACTAAAACAGAACTAATTGTACTTAACTGAACTATTTTGAGACACCAATAAGATTCACTTATATATACACATAAAACACACATTAAACCATATATCAGGTACATTAAAATATGCAAATTAGTCATGCTTCCGGGTTTCCCCTTTTCCTCCAAGCTCCCGAACTCCATCTCCCAGAACCCACCACCCGATGACATGACCGTCACATGTCTGCCATCATCCAATCACATCCTGTTTCCCGTTCATGATCCCCAGAGTACTGATCACACAAACCTGTTCGTCATTTAGTCTGTTTGCTTATAAACCCCTGTATTTCCACTCCAGTGTCTTACTGAGCGGTCTATTTTTGCGATTCCTGTTTTTTGACTCTGTTTGATTTCTGGTTTACTCCTTTCTGGCGTTGCTGTGTTGTTTTGTTTGCTGGTCTGTTGTCTCTTTGGGTTTTGACTCTTGTGTGTACTTCTGGTTCTTGACTCTGTCTTCTCTCTTTGTTATGCTTGCCTGGATTCTGTTGTTGAGCTTAACTGCTAACCTGCTAATAAAGCCTTGCTATGGTTTTAGCTCAGCATGCGGCACATTAAGTTTGTTAATCATTACAACATCTATACTCATTAAGTAGACAGTAGTTCAGTGTACTTAATATACGTATATAAGTATACTAATTTAATATGTATACTAATACTGAGGTAAAGTATACTTGTAATTATTACATTTGGACACATACATTAATGTGCTTGACATGTGTACACACACACACACACACACACACACACACACACACACACACATATATACACATATGTACATTATATATATATATATATATACACATATATACACACACACATATATATATCCAGTAGGTTTCCAGTAAGTACTGAACACCAATATTTTAACATTTATTTCTAGGTAAATATATTTACATATGATATATAATAATGAGAAATAAAAGTATTGAACACGCTTCCTGAATTTTTTTTAATACTTCGTACAGAAGCCTTTGTTGGTGCTGATGGCTTCAAGACGCCTCGTGTATGGAGAAACTAGTCGCATGCATTGCTCAGGTGTGATTTTGGCCCATTCTTCCACACAAACAATCTTCAAATCCAAAGGCACGAAGACGTTGGTGGTCCGTTCATGTTCTCCCTTTAATGAAGGTACTGAAGTAACAGCAGCTATTAGCTTTGACATTATCAGAAAGCCTGTTTCAGCCTTTTAGTAATCAGAGGCCCTGAATTCCTCGGAGCCCTGAGGGCCAAAGTCAGACTTGTTATACGATGCAGACCAGCCCACCTTGAACTGCATTTCTCTTGGTGTACATACACGCACACACACACACACGCGCTCAGCACAGCCCAAACTAAATACTTTTAGGATGGACCTATATTCTGCTGGTGATAACGTTAATAATAATTGTGTTAATAATTAATAAGTCTTGTTAACAACTCCTGTTATTGTAAAAAGATAATTGTAGTGTATTAATGGCCATTATATAACTAGCTCTAAATATGTGAAATACTTAATAAAACATCTACAAATACCTCAGTGGCTAGAATTTCTAAACTTCACAGTCTACACAGTTCCTTTTAATGTACTGTTTTCAATATAAACAAATAAAACAAATCTGCTTTAATGACACTGTATATTGAATTAGCCCTAGAACCCTAGGGACAACCACAGACAACCACAGACAAAGGCTACCCATTATTATGAAATAAATAAATAAATAAATACATAAATAAATGAATATTTGCTGTTACACACACACACAACCAAGAACATATTATCATTATCATTATTATTATTATCATCATTATTATTATTATTATTATTATTATTAATAGTAGTAGTACTAAAACTAAATACATAAATATACATATTTGCTGTAACACATAAATAAATGGTTTATTTGCCAGCTGAATTTGACATTTATATTTATGTTGACATTAAATACTATATTCTGACTGCACTTACATTTACTGCATTTAGCAGACACCCTAGAGCAACTTACAACCGTGCTTGGTGTTCAGTCAGAGTATGTATCCTAGCTAGTACAAACAGGTTAGAGCCTAAAACTTAGCGTGAGTTTAGACGCTGCCCGTCTAGCGACCCCAGGCCAGTGACAGACTCTCATACCTAGACAGAAGATGAGTGAAGCTCAGTGTCAGTGCATTACAATGCAATTCAGTATATACGTCAATCAGTGCTCTCTTAAGTGCTTTACACAGAGTGGGGTCTTTAGTCTGGGTCTGAAGACCGCGAGAGAGTCTGCTGTTCGGACAGCTATTGGAAGTTCATTCCACTATCTAGCTTTTTAAAAATGTGTAGCATCAAAAAATTCATTTAATGATGTAGAACCGCTTATTTATTGAGTGAGCATCTCTTTAGATATTGAGATCAAAGCGAGGGTATAAATACAGCCTTCTGAGTCATAAGCAATCAACAGCGAGTTAATGCTAATGAGGCAACGGGCAACGAGAGGGCATTTATGACCTGGAGGGCGTTACTGACCACTCTTAGACCTTTCACCTCCTGCAAGGTCACTCACAGCGAGAGGATGACCCTAGAGGCTCTTCTATAGCAAGGCTGGAGTTTCCCCCCTCAAACTGTCACTTCTGGTCAGAGTGTGAATGACCTCTGCTCTGAAGTGAAAGAGACTCAATGCACTGGCCCATAAAGGTTACAGCGCCACAGTTCACTGCCAGTCAAACTAATCACATCCTCGTTGGCAGCTTGCAAAGATACCCGTCTCAGGCAGAGCACGGGCAGCTACTGAAACACACCCAACCTGGAGGAGAGAACAAAGACATGGTGTGGCTACATAAAGGAACAGCTGTAACAGTATAAAACTGTAACCTAAGAGTGGACTGGTACTGATAACTGCACCCAGAAGGAGGTGTGGGATTGCAGTGCTGTTGGGAAGGATGATAAAGATTACCAGGATCAATAACTGATGATAAATTTAGACTGATATGATCAATATTTATTGAGCTACACATACAGAAGTAGTGTCTCTCAGTATGGCGTCGGGCCTCCATGTTTGCTAACGCAACATGCCAGACGTCTCGGCATGGAGTTGTAGAGGTTCCTAATGGTGTCCTGTGATAATCCATCCCATGCAGCTTGAATATCCTCACACAGTTCCTGCAGATAGTGCGGTAGGGGTGGAGGTGGAGGGACACCAGGTCTTCTGGACGTGTAATGCGTGTCAACAAACCAATAACCTTGGTGCTGACCACGGTGCCTCCACACACGGATTCGTTGGTCGTCTCCACCAAGACAAAAGCGGAACTCGTCACTGAAGATGACCCACCACCATTCTGAGTCACTTCTGGCACGACACCATTGCAGTCTTTGGTGACATTGACGTGGTGGCAACGCCATAAAGGTCTGCGTGCATGTAGTCCTGCGTGGTGCAGCCGTCTGCCAATGGTGCTGCACTAACAGGATGACTCATGGAGGACATCACTGCTCGCTGAATGTCTGTAATCGTGGCTGTTGGGTCAGTCAGGTACAGAGATAAGGCCCGTCTTTGCTTATGTCACACGCACGGTTGAGGGTGAAACTTGAATCATTAGCATGTCTCACAATGTCAAACCTACACACCAAGTTTCATTCCTGTCGGTTGATTCCTTCCGGGTGCAGCTAGTCTTTTGATGATGAGTGTATGAAATGTATTTAGCAGATTAGTAGAATATAAGAGAGCGCCTCTAACGAAGCTCTGTTCTTCATCACTGCTGTGTGAATGCATGCCAACACAGATGCACACTTGGTGGGAATTTCGGCATGTTTGTGCACGTTTAGTCATGTTGGACTGTGAAAGAGAAGAGGGTGTGTGTGTGTGTGTGAGAGAGAGAGAGAGAGAGAGAGAGAGAGAGAG
>CM067485.1:32839317-32860396 GCA_034552555.1 Semaprochilodus insignis
TCCTGCGTGGTGCAGCCGTCTGACAATGGTGCTGCACTAACAGGATGACTCATGGAGGACATCACTGCTCGTTGTTGGGTCAGTCAGGTACAGTGATAAGGCCTGTCCTTGCTTACGTCACATGCTCTACCAACTGTCAAACTTGAATCACACCTACGCACCAAGTTTCATTCCTGTCGGTTGATTCCTTCTGGGTGCAGCTCTCTGTGCAGATGAGTGTAAGAGTGACCATCCTCAGGACTGGTTTAAGAACTGCTGAGTGGTCTCCAACCCTCCAGTCCTGGAGAGCTGCCTTCCTGCATAGTCTAGTTCCAATCACAATTGGCCAGACTTGCTCCAGCTAATCAACCTCTTCCCCGCTGCCTGACTGGCTGGATCAGATGTAGTAGCGGGTGGTCCAGCCTAATGGATACAGGCTGGAACTAATCTCTGCAGGAAAGCAGCTNGTGCATGTAGTCCTGCGTGGTGCAGCCGTCTGCCAATGGTGCTGCACTAACAGGACGACTCATGGAGGACACCACTGCTCATTGTTGGGTCAGTCAGGTACAGTGATAAGGCCTGTCCTTGCTTGCGTCACATGCTCTACCAACCGTCAAACTTGAATCACACCTACGCACCAGGTTTCATTCCTGTCGGTTGATTCCTTCTGGGTGCAGCTCTTTGTGCAGATGAGTGTAAGAGTGACCATCCTCAGGACTGGTTTAAGAACTGCTGAGTGGTCTCCAACCCTCCAGTCCTGGAGAGCTGCCTTCCTGCATAGTCTAGTTCCAATCACAATTGGCCAGACTTGCTCCAGCTAATCAACCTCTTCCCTGCTGCACTGACTGGCTGGATCAGATGTAGTAGCGGGTGGTCCAGGCTAATGGATACAGGCTGGAACTAATCTCTGCAGGAAAGCAGCTCTCCAGGACTAGGGCTGGAGAACACTAGAACTTAGCCCTTCTTTAGTGGCCAGTTTCTGATCGCTGGTGAAGGGCTAGTGCCACTGCTGTACTGAGAGTGGTTCACCACCACCCAAATAACATAAGCCAGTGATGGACAGGCAGTTAAGGAAAGACCCTACAGATGAATAGGGTACAAACTGTAAGTACTACAGATCACGATGAAGCTTCCCCAGGTGATTATATGCATAGTTTTCTGAAGGTTTATGTTTACATATGCAAATGAGGCATTATTTACTTAAATATGTGCCAATTTGCATACATTTCAAGAACAGAAATCTGAGCAGCGGATAAAGTCAGGTTCAAATTCTTGTTTCATTGTGCTGACATATTAGAATCAAAGGTTTTTACAGAGGTGGGAATATTGGATCCCTCTTTTTATCGTCTTATACATTAGAAAATACTATCAATAGCCATGAAAAAGCAATTTTCATCATGTTTTAAAGATGTTGTATAAAATAAAATGTTGTATAACTGTATGGCTATGAATGATATATGATCAGTACCCTCAGTACCAACCTTTAGATCACAGATATATATACAACTGGAGTATGTTGGTGTATGTAAGAGCTACTGAAGTGGAAATCTCTGGCCTAGACAAGTGCATGGTAAAACAAACAATGTTTTTACCTGCCACGTCTCACCTTAAATTGTGCAGCAACTGATTGACTCCAGTCTATAAGCATAAACCTGTTTCTCCTTGCAGATACAAGGTTGGCTGCAGATTCAATTTTCCATAAATAGCTTAATAATTCTTCTGAAATCTGTAGTCTACACAGACCAGCATGATTATTCAATTACCAGTGCAGTAATAGAAGTTAATAGATGTTAAACCCTACATGGTAATGCATACATGACACCCAGTGACATCACCCGAGTCACCCAAGTCTAATGTCGACTGAGGTTTGTTGAAGGTGGACAATGATATGAACTCTACTATCAACATTATCAGGATCAGTCAATACTGAGCAGTCATGTGAGTACCTTCATTTATGCATGTCAATTGGCTTACTCTCTCAAATTTGCACTTCCATTCACTGCAAAAAACTGCACATGGCTTTGACGCTGAGTTAATTTCTCATTTTCGCCCAGTAATGCTGGCATGGATTTGTTAATTAACCCATTCGTTTGCACAGGATAACGCTGATTAGGTTTTTGGGACCCAAGCTGGAGTCACCCAGCGCTGCTTTGGCCAGTTTCGCTCTTGGTAGGAAAGTTGTGGAGGAATCCTGTCTCTGAAACCTTACAACTCCATTTTATCGTGCATTTGAAAACCCCAGCTGGCCTTATCACTGGGAAAGCATTCCAGAATCATGGACCAGTAGGAACTAGGGGTCAACTAATATGTGTTTTTAGGCCTGATATTGATTATCAGTAGACCAGGAGACATGAGAAATGGGACCAATATTCATGTGCCTTTAGTATTAGGTATATGAATAGGTAGTGACAAAGTTGGACATATATGGTGTATATTGTATATTCCCACATGGAGGCCAGGAGAGTTTCTGTTATGGTTTTGCACATATAAGACATAAAAGCTCTTTATCAGCAAGAAAACTAAGAAAACTAATATACACTCATCATCAAAAGAAAAGCTCCACAAATAGCTGCACCCAGAAAGAATCACCCGACAGGAATGAAACTTGGTGGGTGGGTTTGACATCAAGAGACATGCTAATGATTCAGGTTTCACGCTCAGCTGCACATGTGACGTAAGCAAGGACGGGACTTATCTCTGTACCTGACTGACCCAACAGCCACGATTAAAGACACTCAGCGAGCAGTGGTGTCCTCCATGAGTCATCCTGTTAGTGCAGCACCATTGTCAGGTGGCTGCACCACGCAGGACTACATGCACGCAGACCGTTACGACGACTGTCCTTAACACCACGTCATCCTCACCAAAGACTGCAATGGTGTCGTACCAGACTGTCATGGAGTGACTCAGAATGGCAGCGGGTCATCTTCAGTGACGAGTCCCGCTTTTGTCTTGGTGGAGACGACCAACAAATCCGTGTGTGGAGGCACCGTGGTCAGCGCCAAGATGAACGGTTTGTTGTCACGTGTCACATGTCCAGAAGGCCTGGTGTCTCTCCACCTCCACACCTACCGCACCATCTGCAGGAACTGTGTGAGGATGTTCAAGCTGCATGGGATGGATTATCACAGGACACCATTAGGAACCTCTACAGCTCCATGCCGAGACGTCTGGCATGTTGGGTTAGCAAACACGGCGGCCCGACGCCATACTGGGAGACACTACTTCTGTATGTGTAGCTCAATAAATATTGATCATATCAGTCTAAATTTATCATCAGTTATTGATCCTGGTAACCTTTATCTTCCTTCACAACACCACTGCAATCCCACACCTCCTTCTGGGTGCAGCTGTTCCTTTGGGGATGAATGTATTAATGACCAAATGATGGACAATTCTGAAGATTCTTCTGAAGTCTATGGTCCTTAAGAAACTCACTAGGATAATTAAGCAGCATGGTCACAGTTTGTTAGATACTTGTGCTGAGCAGTCAATAAGAGACCTCTATCTGGCCTCCAACAATAAACCAACATTGCCCGTCAGCCAACTGGGCACCAACAGCGACTGACAAGAGCCAAGTGTGTGGCACACATCACAGAAACATTGACTGGTTATGGTTGGCCACAGATGCTTGAAGACAGCCAACAGTCAGTTGGCTCATAAACTCTTAACAGACCCTTTGGCAGGTCAAGGTTTCCTTTCCCTCTCCAGTAGTTGCTGTATAATATCAAGAACCGATAATATTAGCATGTGTTCGTTGACTACAGGGAAGCTTTTGACTCGTGTCGGAATTTAATGATGTCCAAACAAACCACAGGAATAAAATGTAGTCGGCATGCGAAGGCCTAAACAAGGTCCATTGAGGAAAACCGCATCACCGATTTCATCACTCATGTACTCTTCATTTGTGGGCAGACATGGGCTGGAAGTTAGGGAACCTGAAGTGCCCTAGAGCAAGGCATCTAATCCCCAACTGCCCCCCCGGGTACCATGGATAGGGCCACCCCCTGCACCAGGCTGGTGTGCCCACTGCCCCCTAGTGTTTGCATATGTGTATCACTGCACAGATGGCTTAAATGCAGACAACAGATTCCTATGCATGCAAGCACAACCGGCAAATGGTTCCAAACTCTGAACTCCAAAGGGGAAAATTAAGTTATGTTTCCAGTACGAAGTGGTGGGATCGTGCAGGCTCACAGAGAATGGTCCGTAAACTTCCCCAGTATAACAGACTAATAGATTTAAAGACAATAAACCAACACATGGTACTCGACTGCATCCCCCGAGAGAGGAATTTACAGAAGGATTATGAGGTTTGTGCACAAGTACCCTCGTTGGAGGTGGATTAATGCTATTACTAACATCGACACACGAATCGGTCAATATCAAGTGCGAGCACTTTCATTTGAACATATCGCTTGGCTTAATCTTCCGAATTTGCGAGGCTGCGGATGAGTTTGGTGCTGAGATAATTCTCTCATCTTCTCCCAAGTCGCTAATTCATTCGTTCATTTGCACTTGAGGAAAGAAGGCAATTATGTTGCGGGTGCTGTGCAGGAGAACACCAGCGCTGCTTTGGATCTGCAGGCCCAGGATCTTGCGCCTTACATTGCCAAAAGTATTTGCTTGTCCGCCTTCACACGCATATGAACTTGAGTGACGTCCAATTCTTAATCCATAGGGTTTAATACGATGTCGGCCCACCCTTTACAGCTATAACAGCTTCAACTCTTCTGGGAAGGCTTTCCACAAGGTTTAGGAATGTGTTTATGGGAATTTCTGACCATTCTTCTAGAAGCGCATTTGTGAGGTCAGACACTGATGTTGGACGAGAAGGCCTGGCTCACAGTCTCCGCTCTAATTCCGCCCAAAGGTGTTCTATTGGGTTGAGGTCAGGACTCTGTTGGCCAGTCCAGTTCCTCCACCCCAAACTCGCTCATCCATGTCTTTATGGACCTTGCTTTGTGCACTGGTGTGCAGTCATGTAGGAACAGGAAGGAGCCGTCCCCAAACTGTTCCCACAAAGTTGGGAGCACGAGATGGTCCAGAGTCTCTTGGTCTGCTGAAGCATTAAGAGTTCCTTTCACTGGAACTAAGGGGCCGAGCCCAACTCCTGAACACCAAGCCCACACCATAATCCCCCCTCCACCAAACTTTACACTCAGCACAATGCAGTCGGACAAGTACCGTTCTCCTGGCAACCGCCAAACCAAGACTCTGCAGAAAGTTGGTGACCTCTGTGCACTATGACCCTCAGCATCCGCTGACCCCGCTCTGTCATTGTACGTGGTCTACCACTTGGTGGCTGAGTTGCTGTCATTCCCAATTGCTTCCACTTTGTTATAATCCCACTGACAGTCGACCGTGGAATATTTAGTAGGGAGGAAATTTCACGACTGGACTTGTTGCACAGGTGGCATCCTATCACGGTACCACGCTGGAATTCACTGAGCTCCTGAGAGCGACCCATTCTCTCACTAATGCCTGTAGACTAATAAAGCAGTCTGCATGTCTAGGTGCTTGGTTTTATACACCTGTAAATGTTCATCATGCCAATCATGTGGCATGTCACAATGTGCAGCCCTGTGAATGCAGGAGGTGTCATCTCGGAAAACAGGGATAGGAATCTTGTGTTGCTCAGTAAAATGGTGAGCAAAAGGCAAAACCTGGCTGTCCAGCAGCTCAGTTTAGGCACTGTGGTTCAAATTTCCTGTCACCTCAACCAAAGAACCCATTTCCACGTCATTAGAACAGCCCCAGAACATCACAGAGGTGACTCTTATATATTATAAGCTCGTATATGTATATATAGCTTGTAAATAAGTTCTTCTTGTCAGCTTAACAGTGTGCAGTAGTGTTGAATGTGGCATTGTGTGCTGGACAGCACAAAAGATTGGGGGTCTTTGTATCTGCCCTGCGTGGTTCTGGGTATTTTTAACTGCGACTTGTTTTCTTGAATACTGCTGCAGAATGCAACCCAGGATCGCAGGAAACCATGCACACTGAGTGACACCTTCAGGCCTGAACCTTCAGTGCCTCAGGCCTGCACAGAGCCTGGAGTCTCCTAGAGAAAACCACAAGGCCACAACACTCTGGACTTGCTTCTACAGGATTCCCAGGAGAGACTGACTTTCTGCAGTGACCCTGGAACTATGTGATGGACAGGGGTAGGGAGCTGGGGTGGGGAGGAGCGAGAAAGAGAGAAGGAGAAAAGAGATGAGGCGTGAAAAGAAAGAGAAAGATTGAGTTGGAGAGACAGACAGTGTGTGTGTGGGAGAAGGAGAGAGGCAGAGAGGAGAGGAGAGAGATGGTGCATGGAAAGAGCAAGGAAGAGAGAGATGGGGAGACAAATACAGAGAGAGAGAGAGAGCAGTACACAGAGAAAGAGAGAAATGAAAGTTATCATGGAAAAAAGAAAAGAAGAGAGAGTGAAATAGGCCGGGGGCAAAGAGAAGAAAAGTGAGGGAGAGATAGTGGAACGGAATGAAAGACAAGGAGAGGGAGGCAGAGAGAGCGGGAGAGATGTAGAGACAGAGTAAAAGAAAGAGAGAGAGAGAGAATGATGGAGAGAGTGAGATGAGAGTGAGAGAGGAGTACAGAGTGAGAGACAGAGAGTGAGAGAGGTAGGGGCAGAGAGGAAAAGTGAGGGAGAAGCAACACAACAGAGGGAAATAGAAAAGAGAGCGGGAGAGATGTACAGACAGAGAGAGAGAAAGGATGAGAGAGAGAGAGAGAGAGAGAGAGTGAGTGAAATGAGCAGGGGCAGAGAGGGAAAGTGATGGAGAGATAGCAGAACATAGGGAAAGAGAAGACAGAGCAGGAGAGATGTAGAGACAGAAAGAGAGAGGGAGAGTGAAACAGGTAGGGTCATGGGGCAGAGAGAGGGAAACGTGAGGGAGAGATAGCAGAACAGAGGGAAAGAGAAGGAGAGAGAGGCAGAGAGAGCAGGAGAGATGTAGAGACAGAGAGTGAGCGAGAGTGCGTGAGCAGTGTCGATTGGAGATCCACTGGGTTCTATTGATTATTATATTACTGTAGCTTAATAACAATACACATACACCTAAGCCTACACCTAAACATAACCCTATCCCTAACCCCAACCTTAACCTCAGTCTCCAAAAGTCTATCCAAGAGATTTTCCATTAACAACAGGAAGTTCTTGAAGTGTTCTGTGGTCCTCACCAATATAGCAATACAGGAACAGACACAAACACATACACACAGAGTCTGGAACCCAGAGTCTCTCACACAGTGCAGTGTAAACACTGAGACCGAAGTCCTTCAGATTGAAGACCAGCTCTGGCATGACATGTAATAAGTATGTTCAGACACCCCTGTGGGTGTTCAGGCACTCCTGAACTCGGACAAAGCCGAATCTCCCGCGCCACTTACAGTGTCAGGATGAAACGCCCTTTTCATATGAGCCTAAAAACGCTGTGAATCTGTCCTTTCAGACGTGTGAGGCTCTTTCAGCGTACTCATTAGACCACACGTAGGGTGGGACAAACCCTACCTGAATCAGGGTAAACTCCAGCAGTAGACTCCGTGCTGAAAGGTTGGAAGACATGTGCCTGTGAAGGCTGGGACGCAGCAGTGAAAGCCATAGCAGCTCAGTTTGAGCTTCCTGCCTTGAATGTGACATTAGAAGTGGAATCTCTGGCGTGAATGAGGCTAATGGTCGTGGCTTCGTGCTGATTCTGCATGCGTGTTGTTCTTAAAAGACCAGCACGGCGTTATTCGATCCTGCAGTGATTGGGCTGCTTTCAGCAGTGACGGTGACATCAATGTAATTCACAGCATCTGCCAGGTGCTCGGGATCTGAAAAAGCCCTAATTTAGGATTTCCTCTCAAAGAATCATCCAGTCACCAACAACATAAACAGGAGCAGTGAAGTGGCGTGCGCCACAGTACTGCAAGCTTGGCACTTTTGAGAGAGACGCTTTTCTTGCGTTTTGCAAGCTGACACACTTTCAGCTGTCATATTAAGCCGTGGAGGAGATTATCTACTTTTCCTGCTCTGTGGCGGAAGTACATACATCACAATAAACATAAAAACATGCATGTGAACATTGCAGTATGTTACTAATGACAGTATATTACATTAACCTTCAAACTGGACAGGTCTGGCGATGTGGCTGGCCATGGCATAGCACCTGTGGGTTCAAGCTCTTGAGACGGCAGCAACATGCGGACGAGTGCTGTCCTGTTGGAGTAGCGCACCTGAGTGTGCGTTCAGAAAAGGTAGAGCTGCTGGTTGCAGGACCTCATTAACGTAACGTTGGGCTGTCAAGGTGATCTGGCATCGTATGAAATTGCACCCCACACCAGGCCTTCTGGACGTGTGGCGCATGACAACAAACCGTTCACCTTGGCTCTGACCACGGTGCCTCCACACACGGATTCGTTGGTCGTCTCCACCAAGACAAAAGCGGGACTCGTCACTGAAGATGACCCGCTGCCGTTCTGAGTCACTCCATGACAGTCTGGCACGACACCATTGCAGTCTTTGGTGACACTGACATGGTGTTAAGGACAGTCGTCGTAACGGTCTGCGTGCATGTGGTCCTGTGTGGTGCAGCCATCTGCCAATGGTGCTGGCTCTAACAGGATGACTCATGGAGGGCATCGCTGCTTGCTGGATGTCCGCAATCGTGGCACTCATCGCACCCCGGACAATCCGTCGGTTCAACCTCTCTGTGGTTCGTGTAGGTCTCCCAGAGCCTTCATGTCGCTGGTGCGTGCCTTCTTCTATCAACTGCCACGACCAGCATACTATGCTAATATCCACACAAACAGTATGGCGCACAAGCCGTCGATAAGACCATCCCACCTCCCAGAGCCATACGATGCAACCCCTTTCCAACTCTTCCGACTGCTTGAATTGCTTTCGAACTAATCTCTGAGGCAGACTTCACTCGCAAAGGATGCTACCAACACAACAGCACGAGTCAGAATGGAAAGCAACAGGATGACCTTATATAGTCAGTCAGGTACAGCGATAAGGCCCGTCCTTGCTTACGTCACATGTGCAGCCGAGTGTGAAACTTGAATCATTTGCATGTCTCGCGATGTCAAACCTACCCACCAAATTTCATTCCTGTCAGTTGATTCCTCCTGGGTGCAGCTATAGCAGTTTAGCCTATAGCAGTTTAGCCCCGCCCACTCACATTGATGATATAAGGCCCTACTTTGAGTGAGGCACAATACAGCACAACCAATCAGAGTAGAAGTCATTTGCAAACATACAATGAGAAGAACATACGGTTTAATTGTAAGGGATAAAGAGAAGTTGGAAAACTGCTGAGTGAAAATGGAATTATGGTTTTTGACACATAAATTGCACAAACTTGTTCATTAGTGGACCTTGAGGAAAAAAACACGAAATACAGGAAAACTGTGGGAGACCTAAACATGGAGCCAGACTTTCTTTTGGAGCCTGTGTGCGTGATGTTAATAAGTAAAGACGTGCGACATGGTGTGAAAAATTCCTGACTCCGTGCCTCCAACACTGATTATTTTAGGCTTTACAAGATGACTCACATCATATTTTAGCCTGTTTTTATTCTCCTCATTCAGTGATGCATCTATGGAGCGTCTGAAGGGACAAGGTGTATTTTGTTTTTCCGGGTGAGCACCAGACAGACTAGATAGCATGTAGTGCACACCAGATGCTATGTGGTGAGCACCAGGTACTACGTAGTGAGAACCAAACTGCATGCTATCAGTTGCACACCACATACTACAAAGTGAGCACCAGATACTATGCGATGCACACCAGATATTATGTGGTGCACACCAGATAGTATCAGGTGCTCAACGGATACAATGTGGTGTGCACCAGATACTACGTAGAGCACACCAGATTGTATGTGGTGAGAACCGAACTAGCACCAAATACGATGTGCACCAGATAATATATGATGCACACCAGATACTATGAGGTGCACAGCGGATATTATCAGGTGCTCACTGGATACAATGCGGTGTGCACCAGATACTATATGATGAATACTAGATACTACAAAGTGAGCACCAGATACCATCAGGTCCACACCAGAAGTGTACACTAGATACCTGCACACCAGGTGCTGTGTAGCAAGCACCAGACACTATGTGGTGAGCAACAGATACTATATGGTGCACACCAGAAACTATGTGAGGAGCACCAGATACTATGTGGTGCACCCTAGGTACTATCAGATGCCCACCAGATACTATGTGATGAGCAGCTGATACTATCTGGTGTGTTGCGCACCAGATACTATGAGGTGAGCACTAGATACAGAGGTGGTCTATTTGTTTATTAGAGTTTCTGGCGTGCAGCAAATAGTATCTGGTGTGCACCAGATCAGTTCTGTGGCACTGTATACGTCTTTCCATTATAACTGATTATAATACATAGTGCAACTTTAGTCTTGCCATCATCCCTGCGACCATCTTGCCCAATATAATGATCTATTTTTCTGTTACTGCTATACAGTTATCTAGCTAGAACCACATGTTCTGTAAGAGCCTTTCCAGATGTGTTGTGAAAGGTTAACAGTGTTGGCATAACTGAACGTGCAACATCATAAAACGGCAAAGACAGTCCTTTAAAACCGATGAAGATCACAGGAGCAGAGTCCGGTTGTTATGGCCATACAGCCGAAGTTTTCAGAGATCAACAAAATGCAATATTTAGGTCATTCCTTGGTCTTTGAAGATGCTGAAGGTCAAGCATCAGTAAGTGAATCATACATCTGAGCATCAGGCCATGAATGCATGTAGCCCAGCCATTGCTTAGAGATGTACAGCCTATTTGCAGAATCTCTCTCACCACCCCCTACCCTCTCTCTCTCTCTCTCTCTCTCTCCACTCCCTGACTCCATCACTCCCACCAGTCCCGTATTTGAATTCTGAAATGTGCCCCCCACCCCCCTCCTCCTCCTCTCCACGTTTATTTATTAATCTTTATATGCACTGTGTATCACAGTTGCGAGAGATGCCGTCCGCCAGCCCGGTTTCAGTCTAACGAGAGGGCAGTTTCCATGGCAACCGTGAGACCAGACCCAACTCCCTGTACCAAGGCTGCCAATCAGACCACAAAAAGAGACGGAGAGGAAAAAAAACACGAGAGAGCGAAAGTGGGGGAGGTGGGGTGGGGGGGTGTGGAGTGAAGGACGGACATCTTTGTACGAAGGCTGGAGAGATTGAAATGCCATCAACCTCTCAGTCCAACATGAACCCAAACGCACTTTCACTGCTTAGAGTCAAGTTAGCACTTATTTCCATAAGCTGAAATCCAAGAAATAGCAGGTCTACGGCCGCCCGCATGAGTACCCGCACGCTGGCGTTCAGAAAGCTCCCCACTGTGCTCAAATAGGGATGTCCATTAACAAACACAGGCCACGTTTAGGCTGCTGTTTCACCCCACTCCTGCATAAGGATGGATTACCTGCAGATCACCTGTGTGGACAACACAACCTCATCAATGGAATAAAATGCCCACTTACCTGATATGATCAGTGCCAAAGCAGCCGCAGTGGGAGAAGGAAAGAAAAGAGAGAGAGAGGGATTAGTCATGCTAAAGCGGATCTCAAACATACATTTTGGTAAATATATATATGTACATATTCAATTTGCCATGTACTGCACAAGTTTCTGGATGTAGCCACATCAACGTTCAGACACTCTTATATCAAAGAATCACACAGATTTGGTGGATGCCTTCCCTGGCACAATTCCGAGGAGAATTCCCTGTAGACTGGGATTTTAGCCACTGCTGGTAGACCCGTATGACCGTACGCTTCCATACACCTGCAGATTCAGCTACTTCCTTCACACTATGGTCTTTGGCACGCCCAAATGCAGTCACTCCTTTTAGCCAATCATTAACATCTGCTTTGGAGCCATTTTCCACACACGGAACGAGACATTCCCTGCACTGTGCCACCTCTTCCCAATCTATGGATCCCGTCACTCACACCCCGCAGGGATTTATAGCCCCATCATCCTTGTGCAGCACCATCTGCAGGAGACTGAAGTTACTACCACCTTAAACACACAAGATGACTAACTGTTTGCCCGGGGAGCTTATACTTATACAGTATATTAACATAGATTGAAGTGTGATTGGTCACTCCAGAGAACACGTCTCCACTACTCTAGAGTCCAGTGGTGGCGCTTTACACCACTGCAATCGACACTTTGCATTGTGCTTGGTGATGTAAGGCTTGGATGCAGCTGCTCGGCCATGGAAACCCATTCCATGAAGCTCTCTACACACTGTTCTTGAGCTGATCTGAAGACCACATGAAGTTTGGAGGTCTGTAGTGATTGACTCTGCAGAAAGTTGGTGACCTCTGCACATTATGCCCCTCAGCATCTGCTGACCCCGCTCTGTCATTGTACGTGGTCTACTACTTTGTCGTTCGCAATCGCTTCCACTTTGTTATAATCCCACTGACAGTCGACTGTGGAATATTTAGTAGGGAGGAAATTTCACGACTGGACTTACAGGTGGCATCCTATCCCGGTACCACACTGGAATTCACTGAGCTCCTGAGAGCGACCCATTCTCTCACTAATGTCTGTAGGAGCAGTCTGTATGTCTAGGTGCTTGGTTTTATACACCTGTGGCCATGGAAGTGATTGGAACACCTGAATTCAATGATTTGGATGGGTGAGGGAATATTTTGGCAATATAGTGTATATGGTGATTGATTGATTGATTCATTCATTCATTTTTGCATGATCGGCATAACACATTTATTGGCAGTAGGTGGATGGTCGGGTTTGTTTATAGTTATAATTGCTGTATTTGCATTATATTACATGTATATGCATTAGGATGAATAAACTTGATTGATGAAAGTCTTGTGGTTTGTGTTTCTATGCTCCGCCTTTGACTATAAATGTGGGTGACTCATTTTGGGAAACCCACATCCAGGAGTTTCTTAGGCCCTGAATTAGAGGTCTGCACGGGCCTGACTATTAATTCCTGCCCCCGTCTAGTTCATCCAATAATCACGCCCACTTTCACACGCAAAGCCTAGAGTGATTCTTGCCCGCTCCTATCCACAAAACCTAGCAGATGTTCCTGCCTGCGTCCTCCTGCTTCAACCGTATGCCATCCCCAGCCGCACCCACCTACTTTGGATTATGCGTGTGGTGGTCTTCATCAACTCCTGTCTGTTTAGGCTGTTATATGCTCCACCAGGTCACAGGGTTTATGGGGGGGAGCATATGACATCAAAACCAGGCACGGGTTGACAAAGACCACCCACACCCACCTACTTTGGATTATGCGTGTGGTGGTCTTCGTCAACTCCTTCCTGTTTTGGCTGTTATATGCTCCGCCAAGTCACAGTGTTTACAGGGGGGAAGCATATGACATCAAAACCAGGCGCGGGTTGACAAAGACCACCCACACCCACCTACTCTGGATTATTCATGTGGTGGTCTTCGTCACTCCTGTCCACAAAACCTAGCAGACGTTCTTGCCTGCGTCCTCCTGCTTCAACCGTTACGCCATGCCCAGCCGCACCCACCTACTTTGGATTATGTGTGTGGTGGTCTTTGACGGGGGCCATCCTGCCTGTTTTGGCTGTTATATGCTCTGCCAGGTCACAGGGTTTATGGGGGGGAGCATATGACATCAAAACCAGGCAGGGGTTGACAAAGACCACCCACACCCACCTACTTTGGGTTATGCGCGTGATGGTCTTCATCAACTCCTGCCTGTTTTGGCTGTTATATGCTCCGCCAGGTCACAGGGTTTATGGGGGGGAGCATATGACATCAAAACCAGGCAGGGGTTGACAAAGACCACCCACACCCACCTACTTTGGGTTATGCGCGTGATGGTCTTCATCAACTCCTGCCTGTTTTGGCTGTTATATGCTCCGCCAGGTCACAGGGTTTATGGGGGGGAGCATATGACATCAAAACCAGGCAGGGGTTGACAAAGACCACCCACACCCACCTACTTTGGGTTATGCGCGTGATGGTCTTCATCAACTCCTGCCTGTTTTGGCTGTTATATGCTCCGCCAGGTCACAGGGTTTATGGGGGGGAGCATATGACATCAAAACCAGGCAGGGGTTGACAAAGACCACCCACACCCACCTACTTTGGGTTATGCGCGTGATGGTCTTCATCAACTCCTGCCTGTTTTGGCTGTTATATGCTCCGCCAGGTCACAGGGTTTATGGGGGGGAGCATATGACATCAAAACCAGGCAGGGGTTGACAAAGACCACCCACACCCACCTACTTTGGGTTATGCGCGTGATGGTCTTCATCAACTCCTGCCTGTTTTGGCTGTTATATGCTCCGCCAGGTCACAGGGTTTATGGGGGGGAGCATATGACATCAAAACAAGGCAGGGGTTGACAAAGACCACCCACACCCACCTACTTTGGGTTATGCGTGTGGTGGTCTTCGTCAACTCCTGCCTGTTTTGGCTTTTATATGTACCTGCAAACCCTGTGACACAGTGGAGCGGCCTCCAGACTCACCGCACATCCTCGCACCCATCCGCACAAACAAGCTCTTTCAGTGTTGTACAATAGAAGGAGACGTTTGGTGTATTTTTAGGCTGAATAGAGACGTGTGAACTTGCACACAGCACCAAAGAACAAGCTTTCCATCACGTGCCGTCACTGTAGGCAAAAGTTCAGAGCAGAACACAGCGCAGCAGCTTGGCTTCGATACGGACGTTATTTTTAACTGTCAGAATTAGATTATTAGCTAATTACTCTACAAGACGTCTACAAGTCTGCTGAAATTAAATTAAAGCCAAAACCTGAAAACTTCAAAGATGCTGACTGTAACACCACACAAGTTGAAAAACCAAAACAACTGATGTAGAACAAAAATCAGTGAGACTTTGTGTGTTAGTGATTTACTGGGTGTTATATCACTTTGTGTGTTTCGCTGCTGGTGATTACTGATTACTCTGCAGCACACTCTGTTGCTTGCTTGTTCACTTCTACAAGCAGCCAGTAACTGTCCGAGCCTCCCCACCCAGCCAGCCACAAGACCTGCTTGCAACCTTAGAGCCATAGGACCTTTTACAAATTAGTCCTAGGTGTTTAATATAAGCCCATGTAATATGTATGTCATCCAGGCTTATGTTACCACACGCCTAAGTGATCTGTAATAGACTTGATTATGTGCTTTCTGACACCATATACCAACTATAACCATAGACTAAAGGGACATCAGCACAGGAGCAAATTAAATTAATGCTGTCCATTTAAGCTCATATACAGTATTGATTCTATATGAGGGAGGCACCAACACATTTGCTGAACCTTCAATTAGTCTCTAATGACGACTTCTGCGAGAAAACCTGACAGCAGCACCATCTCGGAAAGCAATTGGCACGATCAAAGTGAAGGTTTGTCTTCCGCAGGGCAGCTCTTTTGTCAGAGCGAATGGCGGAAACACTATAGCACAGCAATAATCAACTTTATTTATTTCTTTATTTTCATAATTATGTCACACACACAAAGGAGCACAAAGAAAGATGCGCTTCCTGATGTTTGGGAATTCATATCCATGCACGGTGGCGCTGGCCGGGCGGAGACATCCAGGCAGATTTATTTCGTTTCTGCGCGCACAAGAATAATTTATGGCCCTATTTGCCATAATTGCTTGGGCTTAGTGCACCTTTAAATCCAGATTGCCGCAAATTACATCGAAAATAATGAATATCCCCCACACGATTAATTTATGGATTCATCTCTCTTAAGAGCTATTCTCCAGTATAGACCTGCAAAGCAGTCGCTTATTAACCCTTTAAGTGGATATTGCGGCCTCATAATGATTTCTTAAGAGCGCATTGTGTAAGATTTAGGGTAGGGTGGGGGCCATTATCAGAGATGGAATATAATATGCAATACTATGTTTGGATTAGTGTATAATTGCCTGTAACTGCAAAACCATTGTGGTTTTGTTAGCATAGAATGAGTCTTCAAATACATGGAAGCGGCTTGTCTTCCAACGCAGGCTGCCACCGCCATGTTTCTACAGTAGGTTTCTATGTTGAAGTGGTAGCTTGAATTTGGGTTTTGGGGTTTTGACATGTATGTCCCGAATTGATGGCCTAATTCACCAAAATTCCATTGTTATAGGTGGTAACCCGATGTACACAGGCTACGTGGCAGTTCCACCATTTAACATTCATATCTACATAGGAGGGGCTTGTCTTCCGAACAGAGGCTGCCACCGCCATGTTCATACAGCACGTTTCTATGCTGAAGCGCCAGCTCGAATTTGGGTTTTGGAGTTTTGACATGCATGTCCCGAATACAACAGTGAATAATTTATGTGGCCTTAAAATGAATTTCATTTTGCCATTTTAAATACTTATGAGCTACGTCATATCATTGGTATCATGTCACCAGATACACTCCATTGCCAAAAGTATGTGGTTCAGCCGGTCTGGCATTTAACATTCATATCTACATGGAAGCGGCTTGTGTGTTTCTATGTTGAAGTGGTAGCTTGAATTTGGGTCTTGGAGTTTTGACATGTATGTCCCGAACTGATGGCCTAAGTCACCAAAGTTCTATTGCTAAAGGTGGTATCTGATGTACACAGCCTACTTAGGCAGTTCTGGCATTTAATATTGCCATACAATCACATAACACACCTCAAAACCTGGAAGGCAAATAGGCTTAATTACTTTTCTCATCTAATTAATTAGAATATATGTAAATACATGTAATGTTACTGATACTGTGATGCTATGAAGGCCTCTCCCTCCCTCCCTCCTCCCTTCCTCTATGGATGGACGGATGGATGGTGTCCCCTTCCGGCCTTTTTGTATCAGTTGGAAATATTTTTTCCTGTCTGATGGTTTTGTGGAATTATGGGATCAAATGACCCCTCAGTCCGCCCTCGCCTGCTGCGGCCGAGTGACGGATGGGGAAGAGGAGTTGGCGGTTGCCATGGTAACCCCACCGATGCTATCTGGGTACCACTGGGGGCCGCGTTTACCCGACTTTACTCGGGTCATATGGCTTGAGCTTTGAAATCCAGCGTTGCGGTACAGGTAGGGTAATGACTCGGTGCTAGATGAATACAGCTAGCACCACCATAGATACATTGCGTCAAATCTGAATCTGAATCTTTATTTGCCAATAGGGCTGCTACAAACGAGTAGTTTGAATAATCAAATCTACTCAATATAATGAATAATTATTCAAATTATGAATCGATTACAAAATAACACTTTTAAATTTAGCCTGTGGGGTTTTTTAATGTATTTGTTAACTGTCACGCTTCCGGGTTTCCCCCCTGCCTCTGATGCTCTGAACTACACTACCCATCAGCCATCTCCACATGACGTCATACCCATGTGCTCTCAATCTACTAATCACATCCCGTCTTCCTGTTCAACTTCACCCCGGGTTCTAGTCTGTCTCACCTGTCCCTCGTTACCTGCATGTATATATACCAGTCCCTTTGCTCTACCTCTTCGCAAGGTATTGCCAACTTGTTGACTACCAAGCGGCTCTCTCACGTTGCTGTTTCTTATCTCTCTGGTTTTGATCTCTGGTTTCTGTCTTTTGATTATCCCTGTAACTTGTTTGCTGGCTCTGTTTGACGCTTTGGTTTTGGTTTTTGGCTTTGTTCTGTCCCCATCTGGTAAATTAATAATGAAGACGATAAAGATGAATACTGCTAGTTGAATTAAACCAAGTTTAACCCACAGTTGTGCTCAGCAGCAGCAATACTATATAACTTTTCCCTCAATCAAGTTAATAAAATAAAATCAATCTAAACTTCAATTTGATTCTGCTGTCTGTCTGCACACTACACCTAAATTCTACAATCACAGGTCTTTACTGAAATGGATGGAATGACGCCACCAACGAATCGACTATGACTAATTTGGTGATTGGTTTTTAGTCAACTAAGTTGATTAATCGGTCTCAAGACATAAAGGCCAATAAAATATGAGTAAAGGCAATGCAAAATACAATTATCTGATTATTTATTTATATATTTATATATTTATTTAGAATTTTTTTAATTAATTAATTTATTTAATTATATATTTTTACCTCTTTTACAGAAATAAAACTGTAAAAATATGTGACAGTTTTTCCTAGAATTAATCATTCAACCAAAGTTTTATATTGTAAAATAATGTTAAATTTACCACATATCTATTTTGTTATGATGAATAAAGGTAATTGCAGTGTTTATTTTCCGTGGTACACTATGGATAAAAAATATTTAATTTCCATATTACTACAATCATTAGCAAAAGTCTGAACACATTCGAATTACAGATTAAGTGAGCCAAATAAGTTGCCATGTCCTCTATAGAGAATACATGTATATTGGACTTACTTCTGCTAATGTTAGTGCAACATTAGTACTCTTTGTTGAGCTTCACATATTGGACAAAATGAAACATGCCAGAAGTTTTGTGTTTGCAGATGAGCAGATGAGTAGTTTGAAGACGTTCTAATGAAGTTTAATGACACACTAAGTGCATAAATAGACTTCACACTGTGAATATTAACTCGCTGCTGGTTGAAGTGGCTTCTAGTGGGCGTCTTTTGAACTTTAGCCCAAACTCTGGGCTTAACACTGCACATAATCGAGTGTCTCTCGGTTCTCATATTCATCTGAATGGAAAACTGTAATAAAACACTTCGGCTTTATTTAAAGGCCGGCCGGAGTCCAGCGATAACTCGTGGCGGTGATGCAACTCTTAGCAAAGTGGTAAAATGTGCTCCATTAGCCTCTCTAGAGCCGTTTCAGGTCCAGCTCGGGTCCCATAAAGCACTCCATTTCATCTCTATCGCTCAGAACCACAGAACACTGTCCCCCTCAGGTCTACATGAGCTTTCCTGCTTCCTACACTTCCATCTTCCCCCTGCGCTTCACAAAAAGCTCTTCGTTTGGTAAAATGCTACCTTCCTCTCGCGCTCTCTCACGCTCTCTCTCTCCGGCGCGACGGCTGGCAGGCTGAGGGCCCGAGCTTCAGCCCGTGGCCTTTGGGACTCCATAAATCATATGTGGATTTACTCACCACCATTAAAAATATAGGTGATTCAGATCCCATTTCACAACACAGCGGCTGCCGCCTCCGAGAGGGACGCTCGGGGCAGTGAGAAATGACAGCGTCGTGCTGCTTTCCGGCCATAAATCATTCAACATCCAATCTCAGGATGCAGCGTGAAAGCCACAATGAAGTCATAGGAGGGACTGGGGCGGTGCATTGTGGGACCTGGGACTTTCGGTCCTGAATGATGACAGGCCGGCCGAGGGTGAGTCAGCAGAAAGGCTTTCCAAGAATCCAAGACTGAGGGCAGCACGGAGACAAACATCCAGCCGATCTGATGGAGGAGATGGAGGAGACGTGCAAGTGGGAGGAATCTAAAGACGGTGCTAAACATATTGGGTGCCCACAGGGATAACACACAGCTGGGAAACCAGGAATCAGGTGTTGGGTCATGCGGGACGCTCACAGCGTTTTGCCTGGGTACCATATAGACATGTGCAGTTTTAAGGAGGCCTGTAATAGATAGATCCCTTCATCACTCATCAAATCATCTACACCTCCATTAAAGTAGCAAAACAGCACAAAGATGGAGCAGCCCAGCTCCTGCTCCTGCTCCTGTCTAAACAGACCTGTTCCACAGGGGCGCGTCCCGATCTCAGTGCACGTTCTCTCATTTTACTCTCACCTTATTCACCTGCTGATCGGATGACGTTCATCTTACAGACATCCAGCTAACAGACTAACAGTGTTTGTTACTGTGGCTCCTGCAGCTCCAATAACAAAACTATCTAGAACATGACATCTCTGTTAAAATACTACCACAGCTGTTAGCATCAGCTAATGCTAAATGCAAAGGACTATCTAGAACATTACATCTCCATTAATATATTACCTTGGTTGTTGGCATTAGCTAGTGCTAAATGGCAAGAACTTTCTAGAACACCGCATCTCTGTTAATATATTACCTTGGCTGTTAGCGTTAGCTAGTGTAAGGTGTCAAGAGCTTTCTATAACATTACATCTCAATTAAAGTGTTGCCGTGACTGTTAGCGTTAGCTAGCACTAAACAGCAGGAACATTAGATCTTTGTTAATATATTACCTCCGTTGTTAGTGTTAGCTAGTGCTAAACACCAAGAGCTATCTAGAACATAACATCACTGTTAAGAAATGACCTCAGCTTTTAGGGTTAGCTAGTGTTAAACGGCAAGAACTACCTAGTCCTTAACATGTCTCTCAATATATTACCGTGGCTGTTAGCGTTAGCTAGCACTAAACAGTAGAAACTATCTAGAACATTACATCTCTTTTAATACATTACCTCAGCTGTTAGTCTTAGCTAAAGACCAAGAACCTTCTAGAACATTGCATCTCTGTTAATGTATTAAATCAGCGGTTTGTGTTAGCAAGTGCTAAGATCCACAAGAACTATATAAATTATAAACGCTAAGAACTACATAGAACATGGCATCTCTGTTAACATATCACTTCAGCTATTAGCGTTAGCTAGTGTTAAATGGCAAGAACCTCTGAGAACATAACATCTCTGTTAACAGATTACCTCAGGTGTTAGCTTTTGCTAGTGCTAAATGGCAAGAATTTTCTAGAACACCACATCTCCATTAATACATTACCTTAGCTGTTAGCAAAGGCTAGTGCTAAACACCAAGAGCTTTCTAGAACATAACAGCTTTTAGGGTTACCTAGTGTTAAACATCAAGAACTACCTAGTCCTTAACGTCTCTCTCAATATATTACCGCGGCTGTTAGCATTAGCTAGCACTTAACAGTAGGAACTATTTAGAACATTACATCTCTTTTAATATATTACCTCAGCTGTTAGTCTTAGCTAGTGCTAAAGACCAAGAACCTTCTAGAACATTACATCTCTGTTAATGTATTAAATCAGCTGTTTGTGTTAGCAAGTGCTAAGATGCACAAGAACTATATATGCTAAGAACTACATAGAACATGGCATCTCTGTGAACATATCACTTCAGCTATTAGCGTTAGCTAGTGCTAAATGGCAAGAATTATCTAGAACACCACATCTCCATTAACACATTACCTTAGCTGTTAGCAAAGGCTAGTGC
>CM067485.1:32860896-32888541 GCA_034552555.1 Semaprochilodus insignis
AGAAGTAGTGTCTCTCAGTATGGAGTCACGCCGCCATGTTTGCTAACCCAACATGCCAGACGTCTCGGCATGGAGCTGTAGAGGTTCCTAATGGTGTCCTGTGATAATCCATCCCATGCAGCTTGAATATCCTCACACAGTTCCTGCAGATGGTGCGGTAGGGGTGGAGGTGGAGTGACACCAGGCCTTCTGGAAGTGTGACGTGACAACAAACCGTTCATCTTGGTGCTGACCATGGTGCCTCCACACACGGATTCGTTGGTCGTCTCCACCAAGACAAAAGCGGGACTCGTCACTGAAGATGACCTGCTGCCATTCTGAGTCACTCCATCACAGTCTGGCACAACACCATTGCAGTCTTTGGTGATGTCATTGTAACGGTCTGCGTGCATGTAGTCCTGCATGGTGCAGCCGTCTGCCAATGGTGTTGGTACTAACAGGAAGGCAGCATTCCTTGCTGAATATGTAACAGCCGTGGCTGTTGGGTCATTTAGCGCATATCAGACAATTCGTCAGTTCTCCCTCTGCATGGTTTGTGTAGGTCTCCCAGATCCTTCAAGTCGCTGATGTGTGCCTTCTTCTATCCACTGCCTCCAACAGTGTGCTATGGTAGTATCTGCATGAATGTTATGGCACGCCATGCGTTCATAAAACCATCCTGCTTTCTGGACCCCTATGATGCAACCCCTCTCTAACTCTTCTCTAGGGTGTACTCCACTTGCAAAGGATGCTACCAACACACCAGCACCAGAGTCAGGATGGAAAGCACACGCAACAGGACGACCTTATATAATAAGTCAGGTGCAGCGATAAGGCCCGTGCTTGCTTATGTCACATGTGCGGTTGAGCGTGAAACTTGAATCATTAGCATGTCTCACGATGTCCAACCTACCCACCAAGTTCCATTCCTGTCAGTTGATTCCTTGAGATATATATATATATATATATATATATATATATATATATCTGTATATAGAACCTGTGTGTGTGTTAAAAGAATTCTAGTTGCTCTTATAATTGTTCTCAAACAGTAACATTAAAAAAAAATAAATCTACGTTTTTGAAGAACGTTAACTTAATAGTAACTGTAGCTCCAGACTCCCCAGGGTTTACCTCAACCGAACATCCAATAGTTAGTTAATGGAATCTGTTATTTACTACATATTTAATATTTCAAGTTCACCAAAGTGACGGTTTGGGCGACTATTGCAGACTTATTTTGAGCAAAAACATATTTTCTTTTTCAGTGCGTTTTTGACGCAATACCTGGAAAAGAAATGTTCTCCCAAAAAACTGAACATGAGCATATGCATTATGTATGTGCACATGGGTGTGTAAATGTGTGCATGAGTGTGTACCCCTGCCAAGAGTCTGTCTGAGGATGTTCTGTTCCCGTCACTTCCTCACACCTGCGGTTGTCAGCACAGATATGTGTGTGTGTGTGTGTGTGTGTGTGTGTTTGTGCTGGTAGTGACAGATTCCTTCACGTCCCATGTTTATGACAGTACATTGACTGGAATAGAGACATTCCGATGAACAGTCTGCAGAACTTTTTAAATGACATCACCTCTTTACATCAAGGTCATGGGCATACCCCACTATATCACCACTTCAGCAACCATACACTGCTGGTCAAATGGTTAAACACACCCACACTCGTCATCAAAGGAATATCTGGCCCCAGAAGGAGGTGTGGGATTGCAGGTCTGTTGGGAAGGAAGATAAAGGTTACCAGGATCAATAAATGATGATACATTTAGACTGATATGATCAATATTTATTGAGCTACACATACANGGAGGTGGAGTGACACCAGGCCTTCTTGACGTGTGACGTAACAACAAACCGTTCATGTTGGTGCTGACCACGGTGCCTCCACACATTCTGAGTCACTCCATGACAGTCTGGCACAACACCATTGGAGTCTTTGGCGATGTTGACGTGGTGTTACGGGCAGTCGCCAGAACGTGGTGCAGCCCTCTGCCAACGATGCTGGCACTAACAAGATGACTCATGGAGGGCATCACTGTGGCCCAGCTGACTCCCAACCTGTCTCTCACATCAGGCCCAGTAGAGGAGGTCCAGGAGGATGGTGTAGAGTTGCTGGCTGTTTATTTCATTTGCTCCATCTTGGCATTTTGATGGAGCTCCATTCAATACCTTAGTGAGGAGCTGGATTAATGCAAAACCAGTCATACCAACATCAGTACCTGCCTCACTAATGCTGTTGGTGAGTTGCTGTATGCAATCCAATCCTCACAGCAATGTTCCATTACCTAGTGTAAAGCCTTCTCAAATAAATATAGGCTGTTACTGCAGCAGAGGAGGAGCAAACACCCCATTAATAGCCTTCATTTCAGAAGAAAAGCTGGAGAACAAAGAGACATCAGTTCCAGGATTTAAAACTGAAGCCTATACATCCAAACGCTTCCGTATGTAGTGCACACTATTCCGATTCTCCGATTTTTCAATTCTCTCTGTTGGTAAGAAGTTTGGTAAGTGAGACTGAAGCATAGTTAATATGGAGACTGAGTTCCTGTTGCTGAAGTGCATAATTTGAGTGTGTCGAGAGCTTTAGGACAAAACCCTACAGACAGACGATACACAGACTCGGAGAGGCCTGGAGGAGAGCTGAGGGGCAACAATCAGCATCAGACTACACACACACACATACACACACACACACACACACACACACACACACACACACACTTTCCACTGCTTTCTCCATTTTCTTTCTGTATAATTTGCACAGTGTTAAGCTCCTCAGGCGTGCACACTCTTGCGCTGCTCATGTAGGCTTGTATCATCTGAATCTGATCAAAAAGTCATTTTTAACATTGAAAGAAGAAGACTAAAAACAGGACTGTTAAAAAAACAACACACACAAAAAACACCAAATATGCGGTGAATTTTGGAGGTCACTTGTCCAAGATAACCTTCTACTCCTTTTTCTCAGGTTCAAACAGTCGCTCCGGGATCTAGAACATTACATCTCTGTTAATATATGCTCTCAGCTGTTAGCATTAGCTTGTGCTAAATGCCAAGAACTTCCTAGAAAAATAAATCTCTGTTAATATATTACCTCAGCTGTAAGCGTTAGCTAGTGCCAAACACCAAGAACCTTCTAGAACATTACATCTCTGTTAATATATTACCTCAGCTGTAAGCGTTAGCTAGTGCCAAACACCAAGAACCTTCTAAAACATTACATCTTCTTTAATATATTACCTCAATTGTTAGCACACCTAGAACTTTCTAGAACATTACATCTTCGTTAATATATTACCTCAGCTTTTAGTGTTAGCTAGAGCTAAACACCAAGAACTGTCTAGAACATCTCTGTTAATATGTTACCTCAGCTGTTAGCGTTAGCTAGTGCCAAACACCAAGAACCTTCTTAAACATTACATCTTCTTCAATATATTACCTCAGTTGTTAGCATTAGCCAGTGCTAAACACCTAGAACTTTCTGGAACATTACATCTTTGTTCAATATATTACTTCAGGTGTTGTGTAAGCAGGAACTTCAGAGACCCAAATGTATGAATATAAGGACTAAAAAAGTGAGTTTATAAGACATCTCCATTCATTTTTAACCCAATATCCTAATTATTAAATAATATGCCTAAAAATGTGGCTTTATTATTATTGATTTAGCTGTAACAGGCATGGATTGCCACTGAATCTAAACCATGCTAGACCACCCTAGAACACTACAGGACTAGAGGCATTCTGGAAGGGGCTGTCAAAGTTGACCGAGGTGAAATCTAGAGGGATCAACCAGGACTGATGAAGCTCGTTGAACCCTTGAACTACAAGCTCTATTCCCAGTACGAGGCTCAGCCAACAGTGCCTCGCCAAAACCGATCTTCAACAATAGCAGTGGCTAAATATAAAACATGCACCGACCTGAAGGGCACACTCGTACAGGCAGAGGGCAAAAGTGCCGGGGCTCATCCACTACATGCATTCATATGTGTTTACTGTATTGTATTTGAATATTTGAATGCATTGCGCTGTAAGTTTTGTCCTGACAGCGATGGGATGTAGTCCTTCTGTACAGTTTTACTCGTACCGTGTGGTCTCGTAAACACCGGCCCCGTCTCGTACGGTGCACTGAGGCCCTGGAGGAACATTATTTTATTCCTCCGTACACTGTATATAGATGAGCTGTCAGTAAAGTTCTTAATTCTTCACTCTCTCGCCTTTTCTCACAGATAAACACCTACACCCACATACAGTGCTGTGCAAAAATGTCAGCCAAAAGTTGGGTATCAGGGAACTCAATGCACTCAGCTTCTAAAAACACACACACGCCAAAAAACAGACACCACCAGGTTTGCTCTACCAGCATTGCACTGATAGAATAATCACCCCTAACACTCAAACCACATAGCTGCTCCACTCACCATATAGGAGCACTCTGTAGCTCTACAGTTCCGGACTGTAGTCCATCTGTTTCTCTGTATACTGTATTACCCTGTTCTTCAATGGTCAGGACCCCCACAGGACCACCACAGAGCAGGTATTATGTGGGTGGTGGATCATTCTCAGCACTGCAGTGACACTGACGTGGTGGTGGTGTGTTAGTGTGTGTTGTGCTGGTGTGAGTGGATCAGAAACAGCAGTGCTCCTGGGCATCTCAGTGTCTCTGTTGGACTGAGAATCGTCCACCAACCAAAACTATCCAGCGCAACAACGTCCTGTGGGGCAGCGTCCTGTGGGGCAGCGTCCAGTGACCAATGATGAAGGACTAGAGGATGACCAACACTGCACTGTGCAGCAGCAGATGAGCTATCGTCTCTGACTGTACACCTACAAGGTGGAGCAGCAAGGTAGGAGTGTCTAATAGAGTGAACAGTGAGTGGACACAGTGTTTAAACACTCCAGCAGCACTGTTGTGTCTGATCCACTCACACCAGCACAGCACACACTAACACACCACCACCACCACGTCAGTGTCACTGCAGTGCTGAGAATGATCCACCACCCACATAATACCTGCTCTGTGGTGGTCCTGTGGTGGTCCTGACCATTGAAGAACAGGGTAATACAGTATACAGAGAAACAGATGGACTACAGTCTGGACCTGTAGAACTACAGAGTGTCCTATATGGTGAGTGGAGCTGATAACATGGCCCATGAGTGGAGATACAAGGAGGTGGTTCCGGTGTTATGGCTGTTCGGTGTATATTGCATTGATTAGCCCAACCTGGTATGTGATGGTAACTACAGATACTGGACCACAACCTCACAGCTATTCACTTCCAGAATATACCGCACAAACACGAACTCAGATTATGATGTAAATCGTTTTCTGAACAATACTGAGCATGCAAACTACAAACGAATGAAACAGTTTTCCTTTGTTTCCCTTTGTCATTCTGGCTAAATCTTAATCTGGTCTCTGTCTCGACTCTTACCCTACCGCTCTCTCTCTCTCTCTCTCACTATGTTGTAGATGAGCAGAGTGGGATGGACAGCAGGCGTGAAGTGGACGGTGGAAGAGAGGATGGAGGGATTTAGTGTCGCTCTTGCGGTTCCTCCCCAGGAGAACCTCTAACCTCAATCTGTCTGTCTCTCTTCCTGTCTCCTTCCAACACACATGGACAGACACGCACGCACACACACACACACACTCTTCTCACATTCCTGATGTGCAGCCTCTTTAGCCAGTATATCCTCACTGCCCTCTCTCTCTCTCTCTCTCTCTCTCTCACTCTCTCTCTCTATTTATATACACTCATCATCATATGAGTAGTGGGACAAATAGCTGTACCCAGAAGGAATCAACCGACAGGAATGAAACTTGGTGGGTAGGTTTGACATTGTGAGACATGCTAATGATTCAAGTTTCATGCTCAGCCGCACATGTGACGTAAGCACATGAGCCTTATCGCTGTACCAGACTGACCTAACAGCCACAATTCCGGACATCCAGTGAGCACTGATGCCCTCCATGAGTCATCCTGTTAGTGCCAGCACCATTGGCCGACGGCTGCACCACGCAGGACTACATGCACACAGACTGTTACGATGACTGTCCTTAACACCACGTCACCGTCACCAAAGACTGCAATGGTGTCGTGTGATTCAGAATGGCAGCGGGTCATCTTCAGTGATGAGTCCCGCTTTTGTCTTGGTGGAGACGACCAACGAATCCATGTGTGGAGGCATCGTGGTCAGCACCAAGATGAACGGTTTGTTGTCACACGTCCCACATCCAGAAGACCTGGTGTCACTCCACCTCCACCCCTCCATCTGCAGGAACTGTGTGAGGATATTCAAGCTGCATGGGATGGATTATCACATGACACCATTAGGAACCTCTACAGCTCCATGCCGAGACGTCTGGCACGTTGGGTTAGCAAACATGGTGGTCCGACGCCATACTGAGAGACACTACTTCTGTATGTGTAGCTCAATAAATATTGATCATATCAGTCTAAATTTATCATCATTTATTGATCCTGGTAACCTTTATCTTCCTTCCCAACAGCACTGCAATCCCACACCTCCTTCTGGAAGTGCAGCTGTTCTTTGGATGATGTATGCATGTCCAAAATCTGCCATGGACTTATGTTAGGGACAGGTTAGGTCAATGCATTGTGTATTTTACATATCGCCGCTGTCCAGTGAAAAACTAGTATCTCTAAAATGGCAACTTCACAGGAGAGGGCATATACCTCATTTAGTTTTAATGTAAGTCAATGGAACCAGACCTTTTCCCATGTGATTTTGGGCCACATCCGTTGGTCCATTCCTCATGGAATCTTCACACATTGTTAACATGATGCATAAATCTAAAAATCGACAAAAATGGAGATACACGTTTTTCCATTGGACAGTGGTGATATGATGTTTGCCTCTATTAGAATTTCTGTCTGTCCATAAAATCCAAACAAATCTGAATTTTACTGAGGGAGCGGTTGACGATGTGCATCATGCATGCATCCTTTGTGCAGGTGCTTGGCAAAAAGACTCTCTGATTCTGATAAACTCATTGTGGACACACTCCTGCGTGTGCAGGTGCGCCCTGGACGTGACGCGCATGAATGCACAATGAGAAAAACAATACAGAGAATGGAAACAAAATGATCAGGATGGTGAAAGACGGAAATGAAAAAACAAATCCCAGCCCTCAAACGGCAGTCAGACGCCGTGGAGTTTCCTTCTGATTACTTCTGCATGATGAATTAGCTCTCTCTCCCTCTCTCTCTCTCCCTCTCAGGTAACGCCGAATGCTACCTGAATAGACAAAAACGGGATCACAAAACCCGCCCGTTTGTGGATTCCCGACACGCTCGCCCTGCTGCTGGCTGGGCGCTGGAGGAGGAGAGGAGGCCCAGAGTCAAAACAGACTATTCATATTTGTTTATTGAGAGAGCGCGTGTGAATGAGTTTGATTAAAATCATTAAAGCATGGCGTCCTGGTCGTGCTGGAAATGAAACTGTGATTACCTTGGCCATGCGTGGCTGCTCGCGAGAGAAGGGGGAGCGCGCTCCCTCTCCCGCCGCTCCTTATTTACCTTATTTACTGTCGGATAATGACGAGCCTCGCTCTGATTTTAGGCTGTCAGTTTGCTGTCTCATCACCGCGGCAGACGTACGGCTGATGAAGAGCTCTGAGGAGCAGCCACCCCGAAAAACGCAGCTTGGTCAGTTCGCTCTCAGAGACGAGTGCAGAACAGCCCGAGTGTGAAATTCCAGTTAATCACAGGAAGCATCGCAAGCTCGGAACACCTTCCCTTTCCGAATCTCGGTTCAGGCTTTATGCGCTACAGTCGTACGGACACGTCTGTGCACCGCTGGGTCGAACTACTGAGAGCGCACCTCATCTTAATGACTGTTAATCTGTTGGATTTACACTTAGAATTATAGCTACACAAATCACCAGTACTCTACACTGAGACACTTTCTAGACTGCTGCTATGGGATCCCAGGGGGTTGTTAAGTTGTTTCTATGCAGTTGCTAGGGTGTAGTTATGCCGTTATTAGGGATCTCCATATAGTTGTCTGTGCAGTTGCTTTGCTATCCCAGGCAGTTGCTAGGGTGTGGCTTTGCCATTGCTATGGCACCCCAAATGATTGTTGTTCTTATACAGTTGCTATGGTATCCCAGGGAGTTGCTAGGGTGTTGCTAGGTCATTGCTATGGTACACTGTATGGTTGTTGGTTGTATACAGTTGCTATAGTAACCCAGGAAGTTGCTAGGCTGTTGCTATGCCATTGCTATGGAACACCGTATGGTTGGTTCTATTCAGTTGCTATTGTATCCCAGGATGTTGCCAAGTTGCTGCTATGCCATTGCTACAGTGTCACAAGCAGTTGTTAAGGTGTTTCTAGTTGCAATGTTACCCCAGGTGGTTGCTAGGCATTTCTTATGGCATCATAGGCAGCTGTTAAGTTGTTTCTTTGCAGTTGCTATGGTGACCCAGCAGGTTGCTAAGGTGTTGCTAAGGTTGCTAAGGTCATTGCTATGGTATCCCTGGTGGCTGTTAAATTGTTTCTGGACAGTTGCTGTGGCATCCCTGGTGATTGTTAGGTGTTTATGGGCAGTTGCTATGCTATCTCAGATGGTTGCTAAGGTGTTGGTAGACACCTTACAATGATATATCAAATGGGTGCTAAGCTGTCTGTGGTATCCTTGGTATTCCTGCATCCAGAAACTTCCAGTACATGCCAAATCCAGTCACGCTGTCAGGCACGTTTCAGTTTACTTGTTAACAGTCTGTGTATGCTTTCCTGGTCGTTCTGTTCTGTATGTTACGTGTCCTACATGTGTGGCTCACCAAGACCAATAGCTTGTATGTGTGGCATATGTGGTGAAATAAAGGAATTCTGATTTGGAATATTTGCAGAATTCCTTAATTAGGCTTTCTGGATACGTTTGGCCATATAAGCTATATTGCCCCAGCATTACCAGGAGCCATGAAGTTCAGTCTTGGAGCAGCTGTCAAGCTAACTCAGACTTTCACTCCACATCACTCATCTCGTGTCCAGCTGGATTGAAATGAATGCAGTTGGTGCTAATTGAGTCCTGAAGTTGGACATGTTGCTGGGCAGTAGCACAAAGATTATCAATAGACGGCAGATTGCAAGTGGATTTTTGATAACTCATGATTGCATTAACTACATCTCTTCCCAACTGCCTTGCAAACATTTGGGGACAGCATTCCTTGCAAGAGGTCTTTTTGAAGAGCACTGACTGGTGGACTGGACACAAATGGGCATGGCCAGTACTCTTTGACCTTCAGCTTTCTACCAGATCAACAACTCAATGCAATAACTTCCCAATGTCATTTTCATGTGCTTGCAGTAAACCCGCTGAGCCTCAGCTGCACCGTTATTGTCCGTTGATGTAACTATATACATCCTAATGCAACCAATGAGCTATTCAGCCTAAGCGCACATAATGAGAGACATGAATAAGAAAGGAAAGAATAGAAAGAAACATCACAACTAGGACTGCTGCAAAGTCAGGATACAATCATATGCAATTACTCTGGACAACAAGCAGTTTGTGATTTGCCTTGCTTTTCACAAGCAGTTGCAAAGAGAAGGGTGTTCTGCACCATGCGTCATATGAAACATGCAACCTCAAGACACTCTTACCATTTCGGAAATAAAGAAGAGGTAAAAATCAGGAAATCTAGGTTTTACTGCATAATTACAATGTTATAACATTGTAATAACATGTAATAGACATGCACAGTGCTACTTTCCACACTTACGAGAGCATTAACTGCTTTAGACTTCTTTCTAGCATGCACTTTCTCTGCTTGACTTTGTAACAGAGAGACAGAACAGAAAGGAAAGATGGAGAGAGACAGGCAGAGACAGATGGGAGGACTTCAATGTTCATTTCCAGTGTCTGTCAGAACAGCCGCGTATGTGTAAAAGTTGCAGCAGTTAGGTGAAGCGTGAGAGATATGTTGTGGCTAATAAGCGAATATGAGAGGAAGAATAAGTAAGCAGATTGAATTAACACACTCATTAGCCATATGGCCATGCCTTAATGTCAATTCTCTTCTCTCTCCCACTGCCGCAAACCTCATTCGCCTCAATCCGCTCTCTAACCGGCATTAAAACTGAACATTTCATTTAGACTGATTGCTGCATACCAAGCGACACCCAAAAAGCAATCTGACAAATTGCCTCTTATTTTACGGCAAACGTAAACGGTTTCTGTTGGGCGAGTGCTCAGCGTTATAGCTAAGCTTACCGTAGTGGAGTGCAGTGTTAGCACTGGAATGAGTGTTTATAAGAACACCTAATAGAGCTAGCTCCCATGCTAAGCTCAAGGAATGACCGTGAGAATTAAGGCGGTCAAGAGTGCTGATGATGCTCAGGTTGCTCATTTCTTTCACTTGGTGACTTTGCTTTCATGTTCAGACTGTGGCTGTTTGAGTTGAAGCCATTGGGTTTGCACCTGGAGTTCCCAGGGCAAAACAAGACAGCTGCTTGGTTGGTGTTCGGACAGCATTTGGTTGGCAATGGTCGTAAGGACAACTGTAGTGTTTTGCGATTGGCTTGCATGAGCTGTGAGGGGCCCATGGAAAGCACTGGAGATGTAAAATGTTGTACGTAGTTGTGACTGTGTGGACATGATGTGTGCAGCAGGGTTGGTTGTGTCATTCTGTCCTGGGCTTTGGGGTAGTTGGGACAGTGATGGTGTCTGCCATCTATGTGGGTTGTACAGCTGTTAGTGACCTGGCCATTTCACCCAGTGCTGCCGGTAGTTCTCACTGCTGATGTGTTCAATAAAAACGCCTTTGTCTAAAGCACTATGTGTCCTGGGTCGCCTTCTGCACACTGTGCTACAGAACCAACATCAGAGGTCTATTTCATGCTAACCATTTCATGATTAAGCCACCAAAAAGGGTTCTTCTATTATTACAATGTCATACTAGTAACAAACGACAACACTTTCTGATGCCCAACAGAACCACTGTCTTTACTATAGAACCCTTAAGGAACATCTGTTTTAGGTGGTCTTAATAAACATTCTTAGACCCAAATTAATATTAAGACAAGAGTATCAAGCTCAACTCCTACTTCAGATCTGAAAACATTAACAGGTGTTTCTGTCCATCCTTCCACTGTGAGAAGACATTTCAATGCTATGTGTCTGAAAGGATGTGTAGCTGGTCAAGAACTGCGTGCTTAGAAGAGACAGATGCCAGATGTCAGTGATAGTAAAAATAAACAGACCATCAGAATGAGGGTGGGATAGGGCTGGGTTAGGGTAGGATGTAGGGCTGGTTTAGGGCAGGATGTAGGGCTGTGTCAGGGTAGGATGTAGAGCTGGGTCAGGGTAGGATGTAGGGCTGGTTTAGGGCGGAATGTAGGGCTTGGTTAGGGCAGGATATAGGCCTGGGTTAGGGCAGGATGCAGGGCTGGGTTAGGGCGGAATGTAGGCCTGGGTTAGGGCAGGATGCAGGGCTGGGTTAGGGCGGAATGTAGGCCTGGGTTAGGGCAGGATGTAGGGATGGGTTAGGGCGGAATGTAGGGCTGGTTTAGGGCAGGATGTAGGACTGGTTTAGGTCGGAATGCAGGGCTGGGTTAGGGCGGAATGTAGGGCTGGGTTAGGGCGGAATGTAGGGCTGGGTTAGGGCGGAATGTAGGGCTGGGTTAGGGCGGAATGTAGGGCTGGGTTAGGGCAGGATGTAGGGCTGGGTTAGGGCAGGATGTAGGGCTGGGTTAGGGCGGAATGTAGGGCTGGGTTAGGGCAGGATGTAGGGATGGGTTAGGGCAGGATGTAGGCCTGGGTTAGGGCAGGATGTAGGCCTGGGTTAGGGCAGGATGTAGGGCTGGGTTAGGGCAGGATGTAGGGATGGGTTAGGGCGGGATGTAGGACTGGTTTACGCCGGAATGCAGGGTTGGGTTAGGGCGGAATGTAGGGCTGGGTTAGGGTAGGATGTAGGGCTGGTTTAGGGCAGGATGTAGGGCTGGTTTAGGGCAGGATGTAGGGCTGGGTCGGGGTAGGATGTAGGGCTGGGTCAGGGTAGGATGTAGGGCTGGTTTAGGGCAGGATGTAGGGCTTGGTTAGGGCAGGATATAGGGCTGGGTTAGGGCAGGATGTAGGGCTGGGTCAGGGCGGGATGTATGGCTGGGTTAGGGCAGGATATAGGCCTGGGTTAGGGCAGGATGTAGGGATGGGTTAGGGCGGGATGTAGGGCTGGTTTAGGGCAGGATGTAGGACTGGTTTACGCTGGAATGCAGGGCTGGGTTAGGGCGGAATGTAGGGCTGGGTTAGGCCGGAATGCAGGGCTGGGTTAGGGCGGAATGTAGGGCTGGGTTAGGGCAGGATGTAGGGTTGGGTTAGGGCAGGATGTAGGCTTGGGTTAGGGCAGGATATAGGGCTGGGTTAGGGCGGAATGTAGGGCTGGGTTAGTCATTGTCTGGGAGACTAGCTCATTGGGACTGTTTCTTGGATAGGAATAGGAGTCCTGGACTGCACAGCACTGTCATGTATGGAGATCCACTGAAAGGAATATACAGTCCAGGATACAGTCCTAGGCTTAATTCAGCACTAAGAAACTGAGCCTTTGAGTGTTGTACAAATGCACTTCTTGGTCTGTGATCCGTTCTGGCGTGGTATAACATAAATAGGAGCCATGAGAATAGAACGTATTGTTTATTCACAGAGTCTTCTGTAGGCTAACTGATCCATAGAACTGATGAAGAAGCATATTTAATAGCTAAATCTGTAAACAAGAAATAATGAGTTCACTTACCTTACTTCCCCCCATCACAGCCTAGCCTAACTTCTGTTAAAGATCTTTTGTGGTTAAATTCTTCTTTGCACAGTGAAACCTTCATCAAATGGGTTCTGTATAGCACCGAAAGTGTTCTTTATAGAACCTTTTCTGGTGTACACAAGCATTTTTAATAAAGGCTGTAAATAGAACGATGCATATTTTAAGCATTTAAGCATGTAAATGGTTCTTTGAGTATTAATGGTTGTATGCAGAACTTTTGTTTTTGTTAAAGAACCCTTTAAGAACCATATTGGTTAAAGAGTGGACGCACACTGTAGACCATGTCTCATTCCACATACAAAAGCACAAAATGTGATGTTAAAATAGAAAGGGCAGACAGTGAGAGAGAGGGAGAGACGGAGAGAGAGGGGGAGAGAGAGAGGGGGGGGAGGTGGAGATAGAGAGAAAAGTGGAGAGAGAAAGAGATGGAGAAAAAGAGGGAGAGAGAGACCTGAGAGTGAGGGAGAGAGAGACAGAGAGAGAGGAAAAGAGAAAGAGGCAGAGGTGGAAAGAGAGAGACAAACAGAGCGAGTGAGAGAGAGAGAGCAGCAGAGACAGAGAGGGAGCCAGAAAGAGAGAGACAGACAGACAGACAGATGGAGAGAGAGAGGCAGAGAGACGGGGAGACAGAGAGAGGTGGAGGGAGAGAGAGATAGCAAGGGTGAGAAAAGAGAGAGACAGACAGAGAGGCGGAGAGACAGAGAGAGAGACAGACAGAGAGGTGGAAAGACGGAGATGGAGAGGGAGAGAGAGAGAGAGAGAGAAAGCAAGGGTGAGAAAAGAGAGAGACAGAGAGAGGTGGAGAGACAGAGAGACAGAGAGAGAGAGAAGCAAGGGTGAGAAAAGAGAGAGACAGACAGAGAGGCGGAGAGACAGAGAGAGACAGACAGAGAGGCGGAAAGACGGAGAGAGAGAGACTGAGAGAGACAGAGAGAGAGACAGAGAGAGGCGGAAAGACGGAGAGAGACAGACAGACAGAGAGAGACAGATAAAGAGACAGAGACAGAGAGAGCGCAAGCAAGAGTGAGAGAAAGAGAGAGAGAGGGAGAAAGAAAGAGACAGAGGGAGTCACAGAGAGAGAAAGAGAGAGAGATGCAATGATGGCTAGAACAGCACTTTACCTACTTCCTCAAACAGAGCACATTTACAGCGAGACTCAATTAGCCATTTAATGTCTGTTTGATGGCGCTGACCGGACACTGGACAACCGTGTTCAAAACTGGACTCCTGTCTGTGGCCAATGCCAGATCTGCTTAAAGGTCTCTGTTGAATATGCAGAACGCTAACTCCATTAGATGGCAGTGCAGGTCATCTTTAGCACCACATACAGGTAAACACATTGAGTCCTTTGAGCATACCCTCGCTGTCCACTTTATCAGAAACACCTCCCATGAATTCATAGCTCTGCCTCCCTTAGACTGTAGCTACTCATCTGTTGCTGCAGAACTGGTCAGCCACCCTGTACTGCATTCACCATGGCCTTGCTGTTGATCAGAAGGACCAGAAGTGACTGTTCTGGGGTCTTGACACATGACTTTTTGTGGATCCAGCACAGAAATGTATTTAACCAAGTGGAGCTTTGTGGTCATGAACTGACCATTGGTAAAAGACTAGAACACAACAGATTTACAAGGTAGCAAAAGTGACCAGCGAACACGCGCAGTGCGCAAAATGGTGTTGAACATCCCATAAACATTGGCATTCTCTATTGCCATGGCAACATCTCGCCAGCCTCAACAGCTTCCAGCAGCAGGAGGGTTGGTTTGCGAGCGTGGATGTCAATATATTTGAGCTTTGATATTTTTCATTGTTATGCTTTGAAAGTGGTTATGAATTTTGATGAGGAAAAGCCATTAGCGGGTGACAATCCATTTTCTATTATTCGAGATATTGGAGTCAGTAATGCACGCAGTAACACTGCAGGCAGCGTGATCGTTTTAAACACCGCAGTAATGTACATATCCCATTACAGCGCTGGTTTCTTTAATTAGGGTCTCCTGGTTCTCCCGAGGAGGAACGTGGTGTGCATGTGTCTACAAAGGTTGTGGAGCTTTCAGCCGTAAGTCACCGCAATTGTCTAATCTACAGCTGCAGAGATGGGCTGCTGGCAACTTGATGGGTTTGGATGGCATGTTCATTAGATCACGTGCCATGGGAGATGGATAGCTGACTGCTCGGTGGCTCGGTGACTCCTGACCTCCCTTCCTGTATCTACTCTCACCTTCAAAAGAACAGTTGCATGAATAGCTGCAACCAGAAGGAAGCAACTGACTGGAATGAAACTTGGTGGGTAGGTTTGACATCGTGAGACATGCGAATGATTCCAGTTTCATGGTCGGTTGCGCATGGACAGGTCTTATCTCGGTACCTGACTGACCCAACAGCCACGACTGCAGACATTCAGCGAACCCTCCATGAGTCATCCTGTTAGTGCCAGCACCATTGGCAGACGGCTGCACAATGCAGGACTACATGCATACAGACCGTTACAACGACTGTCCTTAACACCACGTCACCGTCACCAAAGACTGCAATGGTGTCGTGCCAGACTATCATAGAGTGACTCAGAATGGCAGCGGGTCATCTGTAGTGACGAGTCCCACTTTTGTCTTGATGGAGACTACCAATGAATCCGTGTGTGGAGGCACCGTGGTCGGCACCAAGATGAATGGCTTGTTGTCACGTGTCACACGTCCAGAAGGCCTGGTGTCACTCCACCTCCACCCCTACCGCACCATCTGCAGGAACTCTGTAAGAATATTCAAGCTGCCCGGGATGGATTATCACAGGACACCATTAGGAACCTCTACAACTCCATGCCAAGACGTCTGGCATGCTGCAGTGTTAGACACTACTGAGAGACACTACTTCTGTATGTGTAGCTCAATAAATATTGATCATATCAGTCTAAATTTATCATCATTTATTGATCCTGGTAACCTTTATCTTCCTTCCCAACAGCACTGCAATCCCACACCTCCTTCTGGGTGCAGCTACTCCTTTGATGATGACTGTACGTCCATCTGCCATCGTGGTCAGAAGCAGCTGGTTGTTCCTCATTCCTCATCCATAACAAACGTCACATGATCATCCAGGTTATTAGACACAGTTTGTTTGCCAATTTGCCACAAAGATGGGACACGTCACCTCCTTGCCCTAAAGGCTTGACGGAGACAGCAATCACAGCAGAGAGACAGATAGAGAGTGAGAGAGCCTGCAGGGAAGTGTGCACATGCAGAAAGAGACAGAGTGAAAGCTTCCTTTCTTTCTTCCTCTTGCTGATCAATCCCTGCCTCAGAACACCAGACAGATGCTCCAAATCTATTATTTAGGAAGAGGGGGGGGGATTTCGACATCTGAAGAGATTTTCAAATGTGCATGCCAGCCAGCCATCCAGCAGCACGTGCTCTCAAACGCACCCCCCCCCACACATGCATGCGTTTGGCCTGGTAGTGCAAATGTGCCACTTTACAGATCTCTATTGAACCCATCATGGGACATTTGGTTAAAATAGAAACCCCCCGCCACCACCCCCTTCCACCTCCTCCTCCTCCCCTCCAGCGGTGCTGCTTCTGAGAACGTACCACTTGCCAGATTTCCTCGTTTTCAATTTTAGCCAGCATTTCATCTCAGAACTCCATACCGCAGCTCCCCGTTTTTCAATCCTGACTGCCACACGGCCACGTTGTCATTTTTCTAGGCCGTCCAGACCGCGCTTTCAATTTTTCCATATTGGAGATAAAACGCACTCTACGTCGGCCCAGGAAACCTCCACCGGGGTGAATCTGAGCGAACAGGGACCTCCGAAACCACCCCTTAATATTCCCATTTGTATTCCCTCATTCTCCCAGCCGTGCAAACACAAACAGAGAGTCATTATGTGTACGACTGAGCCCAAATGGCTGCTGTCTGTGCCCTATAATCATTCCAAAGAGGGAGCGAGACAGAGAGAGAGAGAGAGAGAGAGAGAGAGAGAGAGGCAGCAAACAGGGAGCCGGCGTTACTCCATTACGGAGCAGTCACTACACCATTACACATTTCCCTAACTGGCCTTCTACTCACGCTGAATACCTTTCAGAACTGACAGGACCTTCATCCGACCCCTCGGGTTAACCATTGGGTTTGACGGGTTTTTGTTGTGATTGTTCAGATCAGATATATTACGATTCCACACTTCTTTTTTTACACTCAACATCAAAAGAATAACTGCACCCAGAAGGAGGTGTGGGATTGCAGTGCTGTTGGGAAGGAAGATAAAGGTTACCAGGATCAATAAATGATGATAAATTTAGACTGATATGATCAATATTTATTGAGCTACACATACAGAAGTCTGTCTCTCAGTATGGCGTCGGGGCCGCCGTGTTTGCTAACCCAACATGCCAGACGTCTCGGCATGGAGTTGTAGAGGTTCCTAATGGTGTCCTGTGATAATCCATCCCATGCAGCTTGAATATCCTCACACAGTTCCTGCAGAGGGTGCGGTAGGGGTGGAGGTGGAGTGACACCAGGTCTTCTGGATGTGTGAGGTGTGACACCAAACCATTTATCTTGCTGCTGACCATGGTTGCCTCAACACAGATTCGTTGGCTGTCTCCACCAACAAGACAAAAGCGGGACTCGTCACTGAAGATGACCCGCTGCCATTCTGAGTCACTCCATGACAGTCTGATGTTGACGTGGTGTTAAGGACAGTCGTCGTAGCTGTCTGCATGCATGTAGTCCTGCGTCGTGCAGCCATCTGCCAATGGTGCTGGCACTAACAGGATGACTCATGAAGTTTGGGTCAGCCAGGTATAGGGATAAGGCTTCTTCTTACTTACGTCACATGTGAAACTTGAATCAGTTGCATGTCTCAGGATGTCAAACCCACCCACCAAGTTTCATTCCTGTTGGTTGATTCCTTCTGGCTATAACTAATGGTCTGTAATACAGTAATAGGCATTACGAAAGCTTCAGATATGGTGGAAAACACTCTTGTCCAAAACATTTGTGCAGGGCCACAACCTATGAAAATGGGTCAGCTGGTTTACCACTGCATCGAGGACAAGTTGGGTTAACATTCAGATGAATACTTGCTAATCTAGCATTGCACATGTAGACTCTATGCTCCAGTTTAAACTGCATAAGGTTCAAATGGGCACAGGTGGAAGAGGATTCAACCCTCTTGAATGCTCCGGTCCTCGTCTAACCTCTCACTTAGCTCCGACCCCCACTTCAAATACTTTTCCACACTTTTCCTGGAAGTACAAAATGCATACCTTGCAGAGCCCAAAAATTCGAAACCAATGTCACAGTGCGCTGAGGTGCCCAGGCACTCCATGGCGCTGTCTGGTTTCCTAGCATGCCATTCAGCAATTTGCCATTACTATATCAAATCAAAGCCATACTGAGGCCACAGAGAGCAGATGTAGCTTGAAATGTACACAGAGAAAGCCAGTCTTTCAGATGAACAGACAAATGCTAATGAACAGTTAGCTCAGCTAACGTTACTAGCTGAGCCTCTTTCAGCTGGTAAACAGTCAGGTTGTGAGGAGCTAGTAAACTGATAGCAAGCTTGATAAGTGATGCTGAGTGCTTTGTTTCACTCAACTCATACCAATAGTGTGTAAAAATTAACCTGAGCCTGCCTGCTGGCATTTTATAGCATATTTCTGCTACGTGACATGATACCAGCCTGTCATTTCATGCCATCGCAGCAGGAATTAATGCAGGAATCGTAAATATAAATCTGGAACATAATGTATTTTGAATGCAAGTGTGATTCATTCCATATTGAATTTAATTATTTCCTTCACTCAGGTTTATTATATCCCAAGGCTTAGTATATACATTTAGTATTCATTACGCAAATTGGCATACTTATTCTTAGGTCATATGCTGTCATGAGTCGACAGATAATTGTCCTGATAATTGTCCTGTGTGGTTAGCCATCACAACATCAAACATCATGGCATATGTCATGACTATTAATACACTGGTGTATTACAGTACATAATCTGTCATGACAGCATATGACATCTGCAATGACGTGTTCATGGTATTGATATGGCAACCCTGTACAGCAGCGTTCGAGTGCACTGTACTGAAGGGTGTAATAACAGCATAGACCCCTTAAGGGGATTAGACTACATTCACATTTCAGACCAAAGCCTATTTCAATTACATTCAGTTGAGTACTTCAGAGCTCAGAGCACAAAGATGGCTGCACGACGCAGACCGTTACAACTACTACCCTTAACACCACGTAAACGTCACCAAAGACTGCAATGGTGTCGTGCCAGACTGTCATGGACTGACTCAGAATGGCAGCGGGTCATCTTCAGTGACGAGTCCTGTTTTTGTATTTGTGGAGACAACCAACGAATCTGTGTGTGGAGACACCGTGGTCAGCATCAAGATGAACGGTTTGCCCTCACGTGTCACACGTCCAGAAGGCCTGGTGTCACAAACATCATGGCATATGTCATGACAATTAATGATAATGATTGCATGACACTGGCATATTATAGGGCATAATCTGTCATGACAGTATGTGACATCTGCAATGACGTGTTCATGGTATTGATATGGCAACCCTGAACAACAGGGTTCGAGTACATTGTACTGAAGTGTGTAATAACAGTATAGACCCCTTAAAGGGATTAGACTACATTCACATTTCAGACCAAAGTCTGTTTCAATTACATTCAATTGAGTTCTACAGAGCTCAGAGTACAAAGAACACCAAGCAAAAAGAACAGGAGAAGGGCAAGGGGTATAAATACAAGGGGAAACAAACAAGGAACACCTGGGAACAATCACAGTGCAGGACAACAAATCAGACTCAGGTGAGGGGCAAGACAAAGGGGCGGAGCAAAGCAGGAGCAGGGAAACCAAAACAATAACAGAAGCACATGGCCAGAGACAAGAGGCAAGGTAAACAAGATGGGAAGACAGGATGTTTTACAGAATGCATCCTTTATATTGCGTCTTCAATTAGTATGTAACTTTGAAGCCATCCGTGTTGTCAGCAGGGAAGGGCTTTACATGGATAAGATGGGATATAAGCTGGAATGATTGCTGTAATGTGAAACTCAGTAAAGACCTCGGCCCAATTAGACCCCTGCCAGCCCCGAGCAAACACATTACAATGAAGCAATCATTCACAGCGCTGATTAGCGTGGTGTACTGCGTGCTATAAACCAAGTTCTGCACTGGTGAAATGCGGCACAGATTTTCCTAGGAACGAGCAGCGAGGAGAGAGAATGGAATTTATAAGCTCACCAGACAAAAAAAAAAAAGAGTCACCTTGCGTATTTAAGGTAGTAGTAACTTCAGACTTGAGGATGATGGGGCTATAAACACCAGCGGGGTGTGAGTGACGGGATCCACAGATTGGGAAGAGGTGCTACAGTGCAGGGAATGTCTCGTTCCATGTGTGGAAAATGGCTCCAAAGCAGATGTTAATGATTGGCTAAAAGGAGTGATGGCATTTGGGCGTGCCAAAGACCATAGTGTGAAGAAAGTAGCTGAATCTGCAGGTGTATGGAAGTGTACGGTCATACGGGTCTACCAGCAGTGGCTAAAATCCCAGTCTACAGGAAATACCCCCACGAGCACCAATAACAGCTGTGACTGGATTTGGCATGGACTGGACAAGTTTCTGGATGAAGGCCACATCAATGTTCAGACACTCTTCCATCAAAGAATTGCACAGTTGGGCCAGATTTGGTGGATGTCCTCTCTGGCACAATTCCGAAGAGAATTCCCTATAGACTGGGATTTTAGCCACTGCTGGTAGACCCGTATGACCGTACGCTTTCATACACCTGCCATTTTCCACACATGGAACGAGACATTCCCTGCATTGTACCACCTCTTCCCAATCTATGGATCCCGTCACTCACACCCCGCAGGTATTTATAGCCCCATCATCCTTATGCAGCTCCATCTGCAGGAGCCTGAAGTTACTACCACCTTAAACTCACAAGGTGACTCATTTTATGGCCGGTGAGCTTTCAAATGTCATTCTAAATAAAGCACACATGGACTTTACTGAACTCAAATTTTCATGAAGTTCAGAACATGTCATTAATATTATCATCTATAGAGTGGCAGTCCTGAAATCACAGGACGCACACCCCCCCGCCCACTCCCACTTCCTACATCCCTGACCAGATCAAAGGTGAGGCCAGTGTTCAGTGAGGTAATGGGGTAATAGAGGAGGAATTCATGATTGCTATGGGCTGTTTGATTCCAGAAATCTTGCACTCGGCTCCATCTTCGATTCCCAGGAACAGGAATCAATAGAGTCAGTTCCCAGAGTCGGGTCCACACAATGACCTCAGTTATTGTGGTGGGTAGACATTTTGGCACAGGCAGTGTTGTTTGACTGTTAGCCAATATTTTGTTACAAATTTTACTTTATTGTGATACACTTTTCCCAAAGCAGCGGCTCCTGACATCATCATGATATTCCTGCTGCCAACAGTTGAAGTGGGTGTGTTAAAGCGGGGAAACTATAAAATGCGACAGGCAGGTGGTATTCCAGGATCAGGGTTTGTGTGAGTTAGTGTGGAAACATGTATTTTGCATATGGACTGTCTATACAGTGACAGCAGGATATCTCACTCTGTGTGCGCACGCGGGGGCAGGAAAGCTTGAAAGCCTCTGCATGGAATTCGGTCCAAAGCTTTGGGGTTGACTCTCAAGTCCCAAATGCCTGGAATCCAATAATGGATTATTTTTGGGATCGACTCCCAGCTCCAGTGATTGCAATCCTTCAGGGTAATAGCATGCCGTATTTTTAGCACTAGCAGCACACTTGCTATATTGGAATGATAACGTACAGAGGTGGTTCAGGAATAGCCTGATGCAGCATCCGCACAAAAATTCCACATCTAGTTTTATTCTTAACTGATATTTACTGTCTACCTGCTTGTCTGTCCTGTAGTGTGGGGTAAATGACTCGGTGTCCTGTAGTGGGAGGTGGACGACTCAGTGTCCTGAAGTGTGGGGTGGATGCCTCAGTATCCCGTAGTGGGGGTGGGAAACTCAGAATTCTGTAGATTGGGGAGGATGACGCAGTGTCCTGTAGTGCGGGGTGGATGATTTAGTATCCTGTATTGGGGTGTGGACAACTCAGTATGCTGTAGCATGCTGTAGTGTGTGGTGGACAGCACAGTGTCCTGTAGTGTGGGGTGGATGACTCCATATCCTGTAGTGTGGTGTGGATGACTCAGCATGCTGTAGAGCGGGGTGGATGACTCAGTATGCTGTAGTGTGGGGTGGACGACTCAGTGTCCTGTAGTGGCGGGTGGACAACTCAGTGTCCTGTAGTGGCGGGTGGATGCCCCAGTATCCCGTAATGGGTGTGGACAAGTCAGTATGCTGTAGCATGCCGTAGTGCGGGGTGGACAACACAGTGTCCTGTAGTGTGGGATGGATGACTCAGTATACCATAGCACGGGGTGGATAACTAACTGTCCTGTAGAGTGGGGTGGATGACTCCATATCCTGTAGTGTGTGGTGGATGACTAAGTATACCATAGTGCGGGGTGGATAACTCAGTGTCCTGTAGAGTGAGGTGGACGACTCACTGTTCTGTTGTTTGGGGTGGACGACTCAGTATCCTGTAGTTTGAGGTGGACAACTCAGTGTTCTGTTGAGTGGGGTAGACGACTCCATGTCCTGTAGTGTGGGTGGACAACTCGGTGTCCTGTAGAGTGGGGTGAATGACTTCATATCCTGAAGTGTGGGTGGACAAGTGTTCTGTAGTTTGGGGTGGACGACTCGGTACCCTGTAGTTTGGGGTGGATGACTCTGTATCCTGTAGTGCGAGGTTTACAACTCGGTGTCCTGTAGAGTGGGGTGGAAGACTCAATGTCCTGCAGAGTGGGGTGGATGACTTCATATCCTGAAGTGTGGGGTGGACAACTCAGTGTCCTGTACAGTGGGGTGGACGACTCGGTGTCCTGTAGTGCCGGGTGGATGCCTCAGTATCCCGTAGTGGGTGTGGACAACTCAGTATGCTGTAGCATGCCGTAGTGCGGGGTGGATAACTCAGTGTCCTGTAGAGTGAGTTGGACGACTCAGTGTTCTGTTGTTTGGGGTGGACGACTTGGTACCCTATAGTTTGGGGTGGATGACTCTGTATCCTGTAGTGCGAGGTTTACAACTCGGTGTCCTGTAGTGTGGGCCAGGCAAGTAAAACAACCAAGCAGTGGCAACAAGTACACCGAAGTTTGTAAAAACTGGTCATTAAATACCAGAAGCTTTCTACCTGTAGCTGTCATTATAATCACCCTTAATCAGGCTGCGGGATCTCACTTTTCTGATTGACATTCTTTCTCCTCTTGCTAATCACACTTTTTTTGATTTTCCTTCGTCCTCCTGCTAATTCCCAGTGTAGAGAAGATTAAGATGAAGTTCTACCAACCAGATCAAGTAAATGGCTCAGAGTCTCTTTGATTCTGGACATCTTTGATATGGCTGCTCGTGCTGAGAGACTAAATATCTCGAGCACATAGCCATAGCACAATTGCACAGGCGTTTACGGCAGCATCACGTCTAAATGGCAAATACAGTGTTTGTATTTCATTGCTGCAAAACTCGCCGTGCAGTATGCAGGTATGTAAACGATTACAGGTATACAGGCGAACAGACACCGGAGGGGACAGAAAGTAGAGAGGATCGTTTGATCCACCGACAAGCACCCATTCCCCCATCCAGCTCCCATTTTTCTCCTATTGAAATGTAATTGGCTAGTCCATTCTTGGCTTTGCAGGCAAGCATGAGAGCTTTAAATGTGCTGTGGGCAGCTACCAGAAGCCAGTGAAGGGAGCACAGCAACGGAGTGACATGAGTGAACCTGGGAAGACTGAAGACGAGCCATGTATGGCGTCAGATCACTGTCAAAACTAGGGGGCGCAAAAACATATACCTGTAAGTATTAACATTTCACCTGTGTAAACATCCCTCTCATGAGCGCAGATGTGAAACCTGCGAGCACGAAAAGAAGATTTGCATGTGCATATTTCATAATATCGCTCACGCTGTCTGGTTTTTGCGTAACCTTCGGCTGCTCTCTGCACTCCAGAGGATTTTTTGCGCTCAAGTCTTGAAGGGGGTGGTTTTGACAGTTTGGGGGCGGGCACATGGGCTGGTTCTGTCAGCGAATGCTATTGGCTGATGGCACCTGGTATCGTGACTGACCACCCACTACGAAACGCCTTAAGGACACCTAAGAGAACACTAAAGAACGTGATAGACTAACTTCACATAAAGCGCAATGTAATGAGAGCTCCACTGACTGACCGAGTGTGAAACTTGAATCTTTTGCAAGTCTCACAATGTCAAACCCACCCACCCAGTTTCATACCTGTTGGTTAATTCCTTCTTGGCGCAGTTCTATGCAACTGCTTCTTAGATGATGAGTGTATTTTCAAGTCTTAACCATGCCCGGATGAAAGTAGACTGGCATGACTGGAGTTGAATCCCCGATAATGCAGAAACAGACTACAGCGGTTTTCATTTTCTGCTCTTAAGTTGTTTCACACTGCTGACGTTTAAACTCGCAATTTCAGCATCGGAAAAAATGTGCCTCGCTGCAGCAAGGTGATGGTGCCTGGTTATGTCATCTCCATGACAACAGCATAAGCAGAGACCAGTGGTGTAAAATAACTTTCTCGTTGAGTGAAGACGGCTATCTGGCAGGGCTAACCAATCGTCCATGCTAGCCAAGACATGGCCCACAAGTCCCGCTTTGGGCAGCCAGATTAGACGTGGATTTACACTGCATAATCTGGGAATGCTTTACTTGGTCTGTGACACATGAACACAGCTTGGCAGATGTCATGTGATGTCAGGTGTTGTCATTATTATGACTATGTTCAGTAATATAACAGTCATAGCACCATTATCGGAAAGCATAACGCTGTAATGTGTCATGCTATGGCTGTTGATGTCACATGCAATTTTTTTTTTTGATTTATCTGTCATGACACTAAACACTATTAGATATCCACAATCGCATCATATTAATGGGCATAATCTGTCATGACAGCATGACAGCAATGGTGCGTGTCATGTCCGTGTTGTGCGGTGCACATTACATTAGCTAGCTGGCTTGCAAATCTCTCACTTACTCATCTTCTAAACCAATTCATCCTTCTGGGTTGTGGAGGGTGCTGGACCCTATCCCAGCATTCAACAGGCAGAAGGTAGGAATCACCCTGGACAGGCGAGGACGGCATGTCTTTGGAGTGTGGGAGGAAACCAGACCACTTGGTGGAAACCTAAGCAGACACGGGGAGAATATGCAACCTCCACACAGAAAGGCCCCCGGACACCCTGGCGGGGAATCAAACCCAGGCCCTTCCTGCTGTGAGGCAACAGCACCACCCAAGACTGAGGGGGGACTGTTTTCATTAGTGTATAATTAACTGGAACTACAATCTACATAGGAGCAGCTCCCTTTCCAACAGAAGCTGCCACCGCCATGTTTCTACTGTAGCCCAGAACAGACAAACCACACACTGGCTGTAGAGAGAGACTCTCAGGCTTTTGCGTTGAAGCAGTAGTTTGAACTAGGTGATGCTAAAACACCAACTGATCGATGCAGAAAGAAGAAGGATCCATGTTGAAATGTCGTAGAGTAGTGCATATTTATCAGTAGGTCTGTACATAAAACTCCAGGTAGGATATTTTAATAGCTTAAACTTCCTTAATCAAAAATACCGCCAGCATTGAAACTGTGAGGGTGAAGCCAGCTTCTTACTACTACTAATTACTACTAAAATTACTACTAATTTTCCCATTCCACCTTAAACGGTGCAGCAATCATAATTACAGTGCCACAGGTGACAGAATGTAACTGCACAAGCATTTAAGGTAGAATGGGAAAATTCAAACAAGAAGCTGGCAAATGTCCTTATTGGAAAATGTTTCCAGCATTAAATGAAGAATGGTCTAATGGTCTACAATCAGGGGCGGGGTAGAGAATAAAAACACAGTAACACCTTTAAATCACTAACTCGCTATGATGTCCTAGCATGCCGGGGCTAAACCATTTTGTGTTCTGAGAAGTTTGAGAAGCTGAGGATTGTGAATCCTTGTCGTCAAAAAAGTGAGGACACGTAGATTGAAATCAGGACAGGATCTCGTTATAATATATTTTAATTATGTGTAATATAGAGAAGTATAGAAACTTGTCAGTTGATGTTATTGAATTAAAGGGAAGATTCCCGTTTGCTCCCCAACTTCCAGCAATACAACTGGAGTGTAAGTGCTCCACTTGCTCCATCACTCAGGTACTTGATGATGAGAGGAATGACAATGAAGCTTGATTAGACTACAGGAGAGGAAGGAGATAAAGATGCAGCATTACTGTTTGCCTAGCATGGTTATAATGTCATGAGGCTGATTAGCGGCCGGGCGGGCGTGAGCGATTATGTCGGTTCGGGTGTTTCCCTGATAGACGTGCCGCAAAGGGGATTAGCGACGGACACACTAGCATTAGCACTCTGCTGCCGAGAGTCACGCTGAGACGCTCGTGAGAGGTATTGACACGGAGCACTAAAAGGCCCAGCCAGCGGTGATGTAGCAGCTGGATTAGCCCGATCCAACACCATGGTATTTGTTCAGAGGAATCTGTTTATGCAATTAGGCTGCTGGAATGTTCCCTCGCTTTTCCTAAATGGCACACACGCTCCCAATAAACACTTCCATGACAGGAGTGGAAAGGATGGCCCCTAGTCTGGTTAACTGGGGTTAAGGGGGAGGGGGGGTGGGGACTGGGGGACAGCACTTTGGTGCTAAACTCATAATGCAGCCGTACTGGGTGTCAGCCGAAATGTCATCTTCAGCCAGTGCCATGATGAAATACCAGAATCTGTTGAGGTATTTATGGAGAATGTCACCGGACCGCTGCTGTTCCAGCCCCGTAATACCTTTCTTCCACTCTCAAACAAGAGAACAAACATGCCCTCGCATTCCGCAGCCTGGCACAATGCGCTGGCAAAAAAAGGAATAAAATAAATAAATAATATAATGATAATAAAAAAAATAATAATAATAAAAAAAGCCTTCATAACGCTTCACCTTTATGGGGGGAAAAAAGAAATATCAGTGGGGATCCACTACAAGGCGCACAGCTGGTTTTTGCCATGAATCACTTGAGTGAGCATGAAATGTCAGCTGAGTGGCCTTTTGTGGGAGGCTAGAGCTGACCCCCCAGCACCGCCCCTCCTCTCCCCACCTCCGCCCCCTTCCCGGCCTTTCAGAGAGCCGCGTATTGACTCGGACCAGGGCGGGGGGGACACCACAAGGGGGAGCCGAGGGAGGGACCGAACCTCTCCAAAACTGGCCTTTTAGCCCTCCACCCTCAGTAGCAAGCCTCGGAAAACTGTAGCTTTGTATCCCCTGCATGTTAGTGGGCTTCAGTGTCCAGCTGTCAGATGAAATTCCGAGGGACTAACTTAAAAAAAAAAAGGAATGTCAAAGGAATGTTATGCAAATAAGAGTTTCCATCAGCTCTGCAAGACCGTCTATGTCACGGGTGACATGGGAAGACAGGAATGGGCTTGTACAAGAGTCAGATAACAGTAGAACCTAATTTTACTATTCATGACTTGTGACTCGGTCTGCACCAGTACTGTCCAGCGTGTTAATAACAGGTTAATGCAGTAGTTTGACCCTTCAGACCATCCGAAGTTACAGCCTGAAGCTCAGCTGCACATGCATTCAGGGCTTAGCATAGCATGTTGCTATGCTAAATCCCATTAGCTGAGATTTCCATAGGCCAATTGTATGGGAATGTGGTTGAAGCATAAAGCACATTGTCGGGGTGGAAAAGGGTGACGGAAAAGGGTGACGGAAAAGGGTGACGGAAAAGGGT
>CM067485.1:32892353-32907323 GCA_034552555.1 Semaprochilodus insignis
CTCTCTCTCTCTCTCTCTCTCTCTCTCTCTCTGCTCCTTCGTTTCTCTGTCTTCTACATGGTCTATCTATCTATCTATCTATCTATCTATGACTCTTTGACTCTTTCTCTCCAATTCTATTATCCCTCTCTCTCTCGTCTTTACCTCTCTTCCTCTCCTTCACTCCTCATTCTCTTTCCTCTCATCATTCACCATTCTTCAATTCTCTATCCATCCATCTATATCAATCATTTTTTCCTCTTCTCTCTCTCAACTCATTATCTATCTTCACTATCCAATCTAGCACTCTTTTTCTCTTTCACATTATCTCTCTCTCTCCCTCTCTCTCTCTCCCTCCCTCTATCCATCTATCCATCTATCTATCTATCCCACTCTGTCTCTGACTCTCTCTTTCTCTCCAATTATATTATCTCTCTTTCTCTCTTCATTACTTCTCTTCCTCTCCTTCACTCCTCATTGTCTTCTCTCCCATTCTTTCATTCTCTGTCTATTGAACTATCTATCCATCCATCTTTCTGTCCCGTTCTTTCTCTTCTCTCTCCCTCCACTCATTATCTCTCTCTCTTCCACCATCACTCCAGCACTCTTTTTTCTTTCTTCCTTCCCTCTCTTTCTCTCACTCCTTCACTCTCTCTATTAATTTCTCACTCTCTCTCTGTTTCTCTCTTTCTTGCATCCTTCTTCTTTCTCCCACCTCCTTTCTATTTCCATATTCCATTTATCTCTCTCTTTCTCTCTTTCCTTTTTGCATTATTCGTCTTTCCTCACTCCCTCTTACTTTCTCCCTATTCCGTTTCTCCTTATCTCTCACTCTTGCATCCTTCCTCTTTCTCCCAATCCTTTTGTCCTTCTCCCTATTCTATTTCTCTCTCTCTTTATCCTTTGTCTCTGCCTTTCTTGCATTCTTCCTCTTTCTCCCACTCCCACTCTATTTCTCCTTATTCTGTTTCTCTTTCTATACCTGTCTCTCTCTACTCTCTTTCTTTTTGTGCTTCTCTCTTTCCCCCCGTCCCTCTCTCTTTTCCCTATTCTATTTCCCTTTCTCTCTCACTTTTCTTCTTGGATGCTTCCTCTTTCTCCCACTCCCTCTCTCTTCCCCCATTCTATTTCTTTCTCTCTGCCTCTCTCTCTCTCTCTCTCTCTCTCTCTCATTCTCCTCTGTTACTCCCTCCATCTCCCTCTCCACGCCATGCTCACCCTCCTTTACAGGACATATTTAACAGCTCACCGTTGACAGTGTATTACAATAAATCCCGCATGCAGAAGAGTGCTGGCTTCCTTTTTGGCCAGCTCAGCACATACAGTATCTCAGTGCACTCGGCTGCTGCCCTCTTTGTATTCACGCCGCGTGTCTCAAACAGAGAAATCTCGCGAGCGGTCACTTAGCGTTCTGACAGCAGGAACCGTGGCAGCCTCCGTAGGGAACCGGCTCTAATGAAAACCATGACTCGGCCGTTTCTCAAATCGCGGGCCGGCATACATACGAAAATGTCAAGCGGGCCGAATCAGCCTGCTGTTTAGTGATAAAGATAACAACAGAGCCAACGAAACAATGAGGGCCCAAACTAGGAGCATAAGACATAAACACCGGCCACGCCTGTTACGGTGTGGAACAGGGAAAAATTGGTGGAGGGCTTTGGGAAAGACGGTGTGATATTAGTAGGGCTTGATTATGGAAATACACATCACCAGAAATGTACTGTGCACTCTTAAAATGATGTCATGGCAGTGGGAATGTTACAGGGTGGTGCTACTGTTATTGGGGCTCGTGGAGGTATTACACCCCACAGGTGACTCATTTTTTGTCTGGTGAGCTAATGAACATAACCATGTAGTGTGTTTAATCCTGCTTACTTATGTTCAGTTTCATGGTCTGTTTTCATGCATATGAAGACTGAGAAGTCAGAAAGAAATCAGAGTAAGGGTCCACATGCACTGAGAAATCTGATTACTGAGCTAAAATCCAGCTCCTCTTAGTTTGATTTTTAGGCCTGTGATTGGACTACAAAGTACATGCACTCATTGACTAGTACCATGCTGGATGATGGAGGGAAGAAGGACCATTCTACCCATCCAGCAAGAGCGAGGTCAATGCTCACTTGAGCTCCCAGGCATAAACAACCTGACAACAGGGTGAATGCTATGGTTTACCATATCAGGGACTTCCAACCAATACACAATATAATCTTACACAACGCACTAAAAACCACAGCTATAAAATACAGCACAGACATGCAGCCTTGCACTTAAGGTTCATTCGTTTAGCAATAAGGCACTTGGGTCAGTGTACTAACCCAAAAAGATTATGTGTAGGTGGAGCCATAAGCCCAAACGTTAGACCTACATTCTGGGCTAATGCATTTCTCAGTAAAACGGGCACCAACACTGACAGCATTAGCCGTTTGGCAGCTCTGCATTGTGGAACTTCTGGAGAAAGGTCATATTTCATATTGAATTGGGATGATTTTCTCCCCTGCCTAATTTTGGAATAATTCCTCATTAGAAGCTTCCATGGAACAGGTGGTGACCCTCACGGTGGTTCATCTTGGGAATTCCGCGTTAATATCAGCCAAACATTCCTCGCGTAGATCAGAGTCACTCGTGCAAAAGTTACCAGGCGCTCAATGAGAATAAATTTAGTTCAAATGAAGCTCTCTTTTCTATATTCATATATTAGTCGTAATAATAATTAAGGTCGTGCAGTGCCATGAAAGCAGAATGTGCTCTTTCCGGATTTATTCTATTGTTGTGCATTTGCGGCAAATCTCTTTTACAACGTTCTAGAACCACAGAAAATACAGTTTTATTTCTTTTGTGGCCCACTATAAAAAAAGTAGTTGATCCTTTAGGTACTCAATCAACCAATTAACCAAATGTAGCTGTTGGAAACAGTTCAACTAGACACTTCCAGGCTGGATTACTGCCATTCCCGTTTAATCTAAACATCACCATCAGTGTGAAGTAGGCTGAAATATTTCAACAAGCAGGATACTGTGCGGTGATCAAAGGAAATTCCAGAAAAGATTAAATATATTAGTCTGGAAATGGTTACTAAGCCTTGGAACAGTAATGAGTTTTCCCAGAAGTGTCTGGCATCCCAAAATTCCTCCAAGAGCATAGTGGGGACTGTTAGTCACAAAAAAACCCGGACGAAAAGGAATTGGAGGCTTCTGACTGATAAGGTCACCATTAGAAAGAGATTGGGAAAAATGGGATCCATGGGAAAGGAACACTGCTAATTAAGAGGAACATAAAAGCTGCCGGAAACACCCAGATGATTGCCAAGCCTGTGGAACAATATTCTGTGGTGCTTTTTGGAAGACAGGGACACTGTTACATCTGACACAGCATTCCATAATACGAACATCACATCATCAATCTAACATGGTGGTGGTAGTATGATGATGTGGGGATGCTTCGTTAATGGTGGAAACCAGAAATTCTGCAGGAGAATTCATCAGCTTGTGATGATCAGTTGGTGGCTCAAGTACAGATGAATTACGAAGTGAGACAACGACCCAAACAAAAGCAAGACCCCCTAAAAATGACTCCGTTAATAACTTTAGTTACACATAACCTAGTATTAACATAACCTACCCATATACATAGCGCCTAGATTAACTGCTGTACATGGATCCTGCGCTACACCTAACCTTCACCTTAATTACCTTACATATGACCTACCTACCCCTAACATTCCCTACCCTACACATAACCCGCACTATACCCTAACATTCCCTACCCAACACGTAACCCACACTATACCCTAACATTCCCTACCCTACACATAACCCACACTATACCCTAACATTAACTACCCAACACATAACCCACACCTAACTCTAACATTGCCTACCCTACAAATTACCTACACCTACCCTAACATTAACTACCCTACACATAACCCACACTATACCCTAACATTAACTACCCTACTACACATACTACACATAACTAACACAACACATTAACAATACCCTACACATAACCCACACCTACCTCTAACATTGCCTACCCTGTACATGATCTACACCTACCCTAACAATAACTAAACTACACATAACCAACACCATCTAACTACCGTTGACTCAATCTTACCTACACCTATTCTCATTATTACCTACCCAACACATTACCTGAATTGACCTCTAAATTTAACTACCCAATGACGTACCCCTACACGTACTCCTAATCCTAACTACCCTAGACATACTCTTAACCTTAAAGTCCCAACACAAATCCTCCTACCCTTACAGCTAACACTACCTACCAACCAACTGCTCAGTTTCATCATCCAGACTGTACTTTTTGTCTAAATCAGCTGGACTTTATTCCTCAGACAGGTGGAGCTGGAAGAGTAAAAGGTTAGCCACCCTGAATCACCCCAGTCCACTCACAGCTTAACTGTTCCAAACACTCAAACTCACAAACTCACTCCACTCAATGGAGTCTCCTCCGCCCTTCACAACAGATCAATATGTCCTGCTTTAACTTCATACGCCTGCTGTGACCAACTCTACCATGAACACCCACTGTGGACACACACATACACACACTATGATACGTGGTATAGCACACAGAGCTGGCTGAGCATTTATCAGTAATTGGTTTTCCGTAAAAATAAACTCATCATCAAAATAACAGCTGCACCCAGGAGGAAGTGTGGGATTGCGGTGCTATTGGGAAGGAAGATAAAGGTTACCAGGAACAATAAATGATGATCAATTTAGACTGATATGATCAATATTTATTGAGCTACACATACAGAAGTAGTGTCTCTCAGTATGCCAGACATCTCGGCATGGAGTTGTAGAGGTTCCTAATGGTGTCCTGTGATAATCCATCCCATGCAGCTTGAATATCCTCACACAGTTCCATTGCAGATGGTGTTGTAGGGGTGGAGGTGGAGTGACACCAGGCCTTCTGGACATGTGACGCGAGACAACAAACTGTTCATCTTGGTGCTGACCACGGTGGCTCCACACACGGATTCGTTGGTTGTCTCCATCATGACAAAAGCGGGACTCTGACCTGATGACTTGCTGCCATTCTGAGTCACTCTGGAACGACACCATTGCAGTCTTTGGTGACGTTGACGTGGTAAGGACAGGCACTGTAAGTCCTGCGTGCATGTAGTCCTGCGTGGTGCAGCTGTCTGGCAACGGTGCTGGCACTAACAGGGTGACTCATGGAGGCATCACTGCTCGCTGAATGTCTGCAATCTATTGGCTGTTGGGTCACACACACAGCCAAGCGTGAAACCTGAATCATTTGCATGTCTCACGATGTCAGCAAAGCCTAACCACTGTGTTTCTGAGCTGCTGCTTAGTTTCCTGATCAGGGTAACAGTGCCTGGGCCATCTCGGGGTGGAAAAATGAATCCCATGCAAAATATGCCTTCTTTTTTTCCGGTGTATACGGTGTATAGCTATGTGAAAGCAACATAATGCAATTTCAGTCTACTACAGTTGTTGGATGCCCATTGACGCTACTGGAACAAAACCATGTCTATTTTTAAAAAGTTAGTTTTTAGAGAATTGGACACTTTCCTTTGCATTGGGAAAATGTTGTGATGAATGGACCAATAGAAGTGCTCGAAAATGACTTGGAAGGAAGTCTTGTTCCATTAGCGTAATGGGTTTTTTTTTCTATTGCCTGTAAATGTAGCATTTTGTAGATACTGGGTGACAGTTCCTGTGGCTTGCAAGCTGGTAGTTTGTGTTCTTGGCATTTAGAGATTGTGTTGCTTGAAGAGAAGAAGAACTGGCTTCATATAGTGGATAAAAGGATGAAACTACTCATGCAGTCATGACTGCAACCGCTCCTCGTATCTCTGGAAATGAGTGCAACTCTCATTTAAACAGCCCAAGCTTGATGAATAACTGGAATAACAACACTGAAAACGATCATATTTCATAGAAAAGAAAGCCAGCCTTGCTGTGAAGGTTGCGCTGACATGATGGCAGATGGTGCCATGAGCATTGTGCTTGTGCGAGGCTCAAAGTGCCTTTTTAAATGGCTGCGAGAAAAAGAGAGCACCTGAGAAACAGCAAGAAGAGACTGACACGCTGCCATCAACTTTCCCTCTTCTCCTTCCTCTTTGCTCTCTTTCCCCTTGTCATTCACAGGAATGCACGTAAAACATCCGCAAACAGGCACAAAAGCGCTTCTAATCCCAGCTGTTCCGAGGAATACCCCGGACTAATCAACATGTGGTCAATACAGACTTCAAGCAGCAGCCGCGGCCCCTTCACTCGCCATCAACAAACTGATCTACTCAAACTGACTGACACCCACCCACACGAGCACAAACACCGCAGACACCTGAAGTGTGGTTTAATCCGAACAGGCAGGAGTTGCCGAGAGTGGACGTCTGACGGCTGCCCGGATGATGGACTCGGACTGGAACATGTCCGATGCGTCACTAGCGGAATGGACAGCTCGACACTACAGGGATCTAGATCTAACCGCCTCGATGTGCGTATGACGGAAGAGGAGCGAGACAGAGGGAAGCAAGAGGGACTGAGGGACTGTAAAACCACGTGCATCCCTTCCGGAATATTCCGGAATACTCACCACTATTATCACAAACACGGACAAAAAGTTAAGCTCGGTTTAAGCGTGTGACACCATCATTCCGTGTTGGAGCTGCAAACTTTAAAGCAGTTTAATCAGCGAGCGGCTGTTAAATATTCATATCCCGTCCTTGAATAATTCATGCAGGGCTTCCTGTCGGAATGAGGACGCACCTAACGCGAGTGGTTGTAGGCTTTGCCCCTTGCCGAGCAACTCCAGAGCATTGTTCTTCAAGAGAGGAGCCAGGTCAGGAGATGGGGTCGTGGCAAGTTAAATCTGGTTAGGAAGCGCCAATTTCCAGTTTTTCCCGGAAGAAGAAGATCAGAGCCAGCCTCGGCAGCAGGAGGGATTAGAGGGTTCTTTTGTTCCTGCGTTTGCACCGTGTTTCTGATTGGGCAGCTTTTTTTTTTTTTCTTCTTTTTTATGTTTCCAAAGCGTCCTCAGAAACACCGAGAATGATGGGAAGCGACCGAGCATTAAGAGGCATCGCCGGGGGCGACAGGTTAGCAACAGGGACCTCAAAACCCCACTTCCCGGTTTCCATGGCAACAGGCTGAGCATCCTACATAAACACGCACACATATACACACACACACACAAAAGTACCCAAGTTTGACTGCCAGGCAAACACCACACAACTCGAGACGATCAGCAGGAGCAAGAAGTGTTGGAGAGGAAAATAAATAAATAAATAAATAAATAAATAAACAAATAAATACATTCAGAAACTGCCCTGTGGTTGTAATTGTGCATTTCAAGGGAGCGTAAAGCTTTGAGTTGTTATTGTCTTGCTATTTGTGGCAAACAGGTCCAACGGGCTCACTTAAAAAAAAAAAAAACAGAAACAAACAAACAAACAAATAAATAAATAAATAAAACACAACAGAAGCAAGAACATTAGCAGCTAGCGACTCATATCTGACACTTCCCGGAACCTTTCACGCGCCACAGGCCGCTGGGTGAGGATTTACGGTGCCAAAGGGGTCAGCATGGTTCAGGTGTTGACCACCAAATCACTCAATCGTACAGAAAGAGACCGGGAACATCCAAAAATTCGGATACTCCTATCACTCTTTGTTTTCATAGGAATAGATTTTATGGGTCATCACCCCCCCCAGTATGGAATGAGAATCCCCCCCAGTACCTCCCCCTCCAACCAACACAGCCTGAAATGAAGTTTTAATGTTTGTGGAGTAATTAGGTTAAACTGGTGGAAAACTGCAGAGTGTTTCGCCTTAGGTGGACGGCTAATGTGTACAGAATTACATTTCAGAGCAAAGTGCGAATCTCCAAATCTGATCTGGAGCCGGGGCCTGATTTGCATAATGTTCTTTTTTTAAATATGTATATTAATAAGCAGGGGAGGATTTGAAGAGGAGTACATTAGCATGCTTTTAAACGAAGCCTCACAGAAGCCGTGGCCCACCCACCCCCCGTCAGCCCTCCCGCTTCATGGCTCGCTTGCCCGCCAACCGCTGTGTGTGTGTGTGTGTGTGTGTGTGTGTGTGTGTGAGAGAGTTTGGGGCTTTGTTAGAGCCATCTCCAATGCATTCATATTCGGCTCTGGGGCCCCGCAATGAGCTAGGGCCAAGCGCGAGTTGACATGATTAATAATTGAACTCCAAATGGTTATATTTCACTGTGGTTTTGCTTCGTCTGTCCAAAAGGAAAAAAAAAAATGCAAGAAAGAAAGAAAATTAATCGTGCATATATATAGGAAATGAGACTTTTTAAAGGTCCCTTTTTAATGCAGATTTGACACTTTGGGCATGACCTCTAAAGAACATACTTGGAGTTGCACACACTGAACACACACACACACACCCACACACACACACACACACACACACACACACACACACACACACACCTGCATATGTACCTATAATGTACATAGAGATTGGGAAGGTGATGGGTAGGGGTGACTTTAATATGTAGAACATTTGCATGTCTGTCTATATGATGAGTTTCAAAATGGTAATGCAATAAAAGGTAAAGTAGAGGAGGCCAATATGGTAGAAATGTGATCATTGTTCAGGCATCTGATCAGTTGGAACAAAGAAAGAAGGGACAGTAGTGCTACACTGCAAAAAGGAAATACCAATACCAATTATAGGCTGTGTGCCTGACTTGTTGACTAATCACAGGATGTGTTCCTGACTTGTCAACCAATCGGAGACTGTGTTCCTGATTTGTCGACCAATCAGAGGCTGTGTGCCTGACTTATTGACTAACCCCAGGATGTATTCCTGACTTGTTGACAAATCAGAGGCACTACTAATCTATGGATCAATCTGAGGCTGTGTTCCTGCCTAACTGACCAATCAGAGGCTGTGTTCCTGATTTGTCAAACAATTAGACACTGTGTTGTTGACTTGTTGACCATTCAGAGGCAGTGCACCTGACCTATTGACCAATCAGAGACGGTGTTCCTGACTTGTCAGCCAATCAGAGACAGTGTTCCTGATTTGTCAACTAACTAGACACAGTGTTGTTGACTTATTGACCAATCAGAGGCAATGTACCTGACCTTTTGACCAATCAGAGGCAGTGTTCCTGACTGACCCATCAGAGGTGATGCACTAAATCCAGTTAAATGGGACTGTTAAAATCAGTCAGTGTCTACAAGTCCTCAGATATACACAGTATGTTCAGACAAGCATATAAAACTACACTGCAACATTCATTCATTCATTCAGTCATTCATCTTCTAAGCTGCTTATCCTGGGTCGCAGGAGCTGCCGAAGCCTATCCCAGTGCTCACTGGGCTGAAGGCGGGAAACACCCAGGACAGGCCACCAGTCCATCCCAGTATACTGTACCATACTGTACTTGATCAAGCTAATGTTATACAGTATATTGCCGTATTGTCAGTGCTAGATTGAGCAGTACTTAGACGCATGGGTCTCAGCCACACAGTATGCATTGCGTGCATTGGGTCGCTCTGCAGAGAAAAACCATGTATCTCCATTTTTGTTGATTTTTACACTGTATTTTACACTGTATTCAAATTTCATGATGAACGGACCAACAGAAAAGGCCCCAGACGCTGCCCAAAGAACAACAAGCGTCTCCAAAATGGTAACTTTTCAGGAGAGGGCAAAAACCTAATTTAATTATAACGAAGTCAATGGAACCAGATTTTTGTCCAAGCAGTTCTGGGCCATTTCTGTTGGTCCATTCATCATCAAATTCTCACACAGAGTAAATGACAGCAGCTGTGTTCAAACGATGCACACAAGTGAAAATCAACAAAAATGGAGATACATGTCATTGTGGGCTCTGATAGATTAAAGGACCGCCAATTGGAAGCATCTTTGTGGAACCAAAAAGTGACTCTATGGTATCTCTCTAATGAACCTTTACATTTAAACGTGTAGGAAAATAAATATAACATTAAATAAGCCTGAGATTCCTCAATGGTGCACTGTGATTTTAATAGTTTTCACACCCCTAAATGTAGATAAACCCAATACCCTGAATCACTTTTGGAAACCGTCGGGTGTTTTAATGGCTACCTGCCAACCCCCATATTTAGATCCCAATATTAAAATAAATAAATAGCGGATGAACCAACAGCGCCTTACAGAAAACTGTCCTGGGTGGGTTATTGAGTCTTTTATGCAGGAATAATTAAATTTGGGTCCAGCATTTGGTCTCGTCTGAGCGATAATGAAGAGGCAGGAACTGGCAGGATGTGGAGCTCTCAGGCTGAAAAACCACAAAAAGAGCAGCACAGGGGAAACTGAGCCTTCCTCCATTCACACTGCTGATTATCCTCACTGGCCATGAGAAAAGCTCTCATGAATAGCTCCACACACACACACACACACACACACACACACACACACCACACTTCAAAAGATCAATTTACACCCAGAACCCTTCCTCAGATTTCTCAAATTATTATTCATGAATGTTCTTCCCTTTTATCCATTGTAAAATAATATTGCTGATATGCGGCAATACAATATGCTCCTTAGCGACAGGTAAATAATAATAAAAAGATGTTTTATTAATTCTGTTTACTTCTCCACGCCCACAAATGTCTGTTCTGCTACCGCTTCCAGGTTGGATGGGCCTTACAGAACATTTGCAGAACCCCATTCAACCCAGTAAGACTCTATAGCACGTATAGGACGGTTATCGCAGAGACGCGTCTCAAAGACCACCTCATATTTCCTCATTCTACTGAGTTTTAAACTGATTTCAAGGTAAGCCTTTCCTTTTTTCACTCATGGTGAAATAAAAAAAGCTTTGCTGTACATGTACAGAGAGGAAGAGCATGCACAAGAGAACGCATGTAAGGATGCATGGGATTTATGAGGGCAGACTGTGTCAGTGGACAAACTTTTAGAAGGATTGACACTGACAAGGTGAAATAGTTGTGGTCTGTTGCTTATGCTGTGCATATGTGGTTATTATCATTTTTTGGTTGGTTAACCCTCTCAGGTCGAAGAAGACATGTGGCATAGAACAACAAATCCAATCAAGAGGGTGTTCCTAACTTGTCAACCAATCAGAGACTGTGTTCCTGACATTTCGCCCAACCACAGGTTGTATTCCTGATTTGTCAACCAATCAGAGGCTGTCTTCCTGACTTATTGACCAATAAGAGTCTGTGTTCCAGACTTGTTGATCAATCAGAGGCTGTGTTCCTGACTTACTTACCAATCAGAGGCAGTGTTCATGATTTGTCAACCAATCAGACACTGTTTTCCTGACTTGTCAGCCAATCAAAGGCTGTGTTTCCGGCTTGTCGACTAATCAGAAGCTGTGTTCCTGACCTGTCAAACATTCAGAGGCTGTCTTTCCGACATGTCAACTAATCAGAGTGTGTTACTATGGTGTTGCTACAGCGTTAGCAGGTGTTTGCTATACAAGGTCTTTGCTACGTTATCCCGGATCAGGACTGTGACACTGTTAGGTAGTTGCTAGGGTATTAGTTGGTGGTTATTAGCATGTTAAGATGGTTGCCGGTAAGTTACTGCTACGCAGTTACAGTGTTAGCCCGGGAGGCTGCGAGTATGTACATGTATACTGTGTATGTGCTAGTAGGTATGTGAGGGTCAGTGTTTGTGATTCCTGTGGGGAAATAATCAAGTTTGAAGGAACGTTTGATAGCCCCTGCTGGGAAGCAGACCTGTAGCCGAACCCCTCTGACTTTGCATATATTTGTGATAGCAAACCTTCTAAAAACATACAAGTCCACTATAAGCAACACAGTTTCTACTGCCTTCATCAGGAAAACGTGAGCAGTGGTGGACGAAGTACACAAACCATGTAGTTGAGTTAAAGTAGAGATAACCAAGGTAAATTATTACTCCAGTGTCAGTAGAAGTTCCTCCCTTTAGACCTCCACTGGAGTAACAGTACTAAAGTATTTCCCTTCAAATGTACTTAAGTATGGAGAGTAACAGGAGCATGATTTATTATGGCTCTAATGTCCTATTATCATTTCTGGAACAAGACTCTTAATCAGCTCAGTGTAGGTGAAGAGACTCTAGTGTCTCTCAGTCCACCAGTCTTTAATAGAAGCTCATTCATTAGTCTGACACTGACGTCTATTACAATAATCATAAGCACAGAACACTGAAGGAGAACAGGTTCCATTAGCTAGAACTCTAAAATAACTTTTTGCAAACAGGTAAAGGTTCGGTTTAAGATTGATTTGCCTCTTAGTTACAAGTTTAAGTTTAATAAGAACTTAGTTTAAACAGGATCACTAATGAGTGAATCTGCAGGTCTCAGTTCATAAACATAAACCAGCCGAAACACATGTACTATAAAGGATAAATGCAGAAAAAGACGCTCGGCAGTCACGAGTGCATGTGTACATATTTCTATATTGTGTCTATTTACCCCCAAAGTCAGGAACAGTATGTTTGATCTGGTCACTGAGGCTTTGATGTGTGATTGTAAGTCAGTGTTTGCATTAACCCCCATCCTGCTTTACCTGCCTTCCTCCAGGTGGTCTTTGATGTAGTCCAGGCCTGAAATGGACATTTCCATGGATGCTAAGAATCTGTGAATAAGCTTGTTTCATTTTGACATGTCACGTTTATATATACACATAATCCGAAAGGAACAACAAATTTCTCATAATGTCGTGGAGTAAACGGTCAGTGTTAGACACAGTTAGACTCTGAAATGTGGTGGAGTAAAAGTAAAAAGTCGTCCAAAATGGAAATACTTCAGTACAGATACACGGAAAAACTACTTAAGTACAGAAACTAATTACCTTTACTTCATTACTGTCCAACACTGCAGTGAGAACGCTGAGGTGCTCGTGTTTGCATGTTTACAGTAGGATATGCCCATTTCAGATCTGTAAGGAAAGCATGTTAACGTTAGACGCAATGTTTCGAAGCTAGCTCTCCCTGTAGCATCAAGTACAGCTTTGTTCTCTACATCAGGCAAATCTCTGGCTCCAGCATAACTCCTTACTCTCCCTCCCTCTCTCACCCTGTCTGTCTCTCCCTCTCTTTTGGGGGCTTTATCTCTGAAGAACTCTTTATCATGTGTGTGTCCTCTGATCCCAAGCAAAGACTCAGCTTCCTATAATCAGATGTCTAAAACAGGCATGATGAAAATTATGAGGAGAGAGAGAGAGAGAGAGAGAGAGAGAGACTTACTGAGATATTCTGGCTGAGTCTCGATGTGCCTTTTTTGCGGTGTGTGAGGGGCGTTTGTTATGTTCTCAGTCCTGGGAAGTGAGAAATGATCTGTTTGTAAACTTGTATTCACTCATAACTCTGCAGCTTCCTTTCTTGCGGAGGACTTGTAAGGGCTATCTGGGTAAAGGAAGGAATAAACAACCTCCTGCTCTGATGCGCCTGCAGGCACACAAACACAAATACAGGTCTGTTTTTATATGTCAGGAAATGGATCATATATATACGGGTACCATTATTTAACAACACTGTGTCCTATATATGTAGTATTCTCTTTATACTTTATTACCCTGTTCTTCAAAGAAGGTATTATGTGTGTGGGGGATAACTGTCAGCACTGCAGTGACACTGACATGGTGGTGGTGTGCTAGTGTGTGTTGTGCTGGTGTGAGTGGATCAGACACAGCAGTGCTGCTGGAGTGTTTAAACACTGTGTCCACTCACTGTCCACTCTATTAGACACTCCTACCTTGCTGGTCCACCTTGTAGGTGTACAGTCAGAGATGATAGCTCATCTGCTGGTGCACAGTGCAGTGTTGGTCATCCTCTAGTCCTTCATCAGTGGTCACAGGGCGCTGCCCACAGGACGCTGCCCACAGGACGCTGCCGGTTACTGGATAGTGTTGGTTGGTGGACGATTCTCAGTACAGCAGTGACACTGAGGTGTCCAGCAGCACTGCTGTGTCTGATCCACTCACACCAGCACAGCACACACTAACACCCCACCACCACGTCAGTGTCACTGCAGTGCTGAGAATGATCTCAAAGTCTAATATCTGACTGTTTACTCCTCTACATTATGGCCAAATCTGTTCCTCCTTTTGGCTCATGTGTGCACAAAAACGTAACATGTCCAAACAAAATTAGTGTGAAGCGAGCCCACCAATCAGGGTACAGTGCTCACTTTGGTTTGAGCTGTTGGACAGAGCTTGGTTCTAGCTAATGGAACCTGTTCTCCTTCAGTGCTCTGTGTTTATGATGATTGTAATAGACGTCAGTGTCAGACTAATTAATGAGCTTCTATTAAAGACTGGTGGACTGAGAGACACTAGAGTCTCTTCACCTACACTGAGCTGATTAAGAGTCTTGTTCCAGAAATGATAATAGGACATTAGAGCCATAATAAATCATGCTCCTGTTACTCTCCATACTTCAGTACATTTGAAGATAAATACTTTAGTACTGTTACTCCAGTGGAGGTCTAAAGGGAGGAACTTCTACTGACACTGGAGGAGGAGTTTACTTTGGGGATCTTCACTTTGCTTGGTGCAAAAGTGTACAAACTATGCACGGCATTCTCAGAGGTAGGTCCAGTGTGTAGATTGCACTTAAGTGTTAAGTAAGCAATGTTATGAATGTTTGTTCCAGTCCAAGTATATAAGAAGTCAGTCAGCAGCAACACAGAGAGAGTTGGGAATAACATTACAGTGCAATGTGCTTATAGTTGGAATGGGATTTGTACTCACAACCTGGAGGGTGCTGTGGGTGTGACCAGCTGAACAGCTCAAGGGTAGACTGATTCTTGAACCTGGAGGTTCTGATATCTCTTCCCAGATGGCAATGGGTGGAACAGGAAGTGGCTGGGGTCTGTGAGGTCTAAGGTGATACAGCCTTTCACTGTAAACGTCCTGTATGGGTGGGAAGATCACCCTTTTCACCACCCTTTGCATGGCCTTCCGTTCCATGTAGCTGCCATACAAGGATACAACCAAAAAAAAAA
>CM067485.1:32942287-32969021 GCA_034552555.1 Semaprochilodus insignis
ATTCATCTTGGTGCTGACCACGGTGCCTCCACACACGGATTCGTTGGTCGTCTCCACCAAGACAAAAGCGGGACTCGTCACTGAAGATGACCCGCTGCCATTCTGAGTCACTCCATGACAGTCTGGCACGACACTATTGCAGTCTTTGGTGACGTTGACGTGGTGCTAAGGACAGTCGTTGTAACGGTCTGCGTGCATGTAGTCCTGCATGGTGCTGCACTAACAGGATGACTCATGGAGGTCACGGGTCACTGAATGACTGCAATTGTGGCTGTTGGGTCAGTCAGATACAGGGATAAGGCCCATCCTTGCTTACGTCACTTGCACAGCTGAGCATGAAACTTGAATCATTGGCATGTCTCAGGATATCAAACCTACCCAGCAAGTTTCATTTCTGTCGGTTGATTCCTTCTGGGTGCAGCTATTTTTTGACGATGAGTACATACAAATGGCGTCCTTCACAGAGTCCGAAACTGACAGACTGCAGTGCTGCGTAGTAGTTGCAATCTGGGCCTGTTCTGATTCTGCATTGTATGGATGCAGTAAAATCAGGCTGGCCAATAAGAGCTCTGCTTTCATGGTTGCAGCCCAAACAAACCTGCGACAGGAGGGCAGTAAAGCCTTTCACGTGCACCAAAGCACAAAAAGTCCACTAAAGGTGCTGAAACCACGCCCAAGGCCCGCATTGTGAAGTGTAGGCACTGGCCTAACTCAACAATCCAAGGGGCGAGAGTAGGCTGACTGGCCTTTAGCGACGTAGCGGAGGACTGGCGAGCCGTAACGGGCCTCTTGGTGTAGCAGCAAAACTCTGTGAGAGGTCCTCCATTTCCCAGTGAAACGTAGCTGCTGGGCACTGACCTACCTCAAACGCAACATGAAGGGGTTAGAGTAGGGCAAGCTGGCTGTTGTATCCGATAGCGCCTTAGTTTAGCTGAGTTAGCGAGACTAACGCTGCTGAGGAGGGCCAGTGAGCCATGACAAGGGTGTAGTGGCAAAACTCTGCAGAAGCTCCTCAGTTTCCCAGTGAAATGTAGCCACTGGGCACTGACAGATCAAGCGCAGTATGAAGGGGCTAGAGTAAGGCAGGCTGACTCATAACAGACAGCAGTTAGCTGAAGTTAGAGAAGCAAGCACTTGAGTGAAGGACCTGTGAAATGTTTCGCCAATTCTAGCATACAGGGAAAAGGCAGGACTTGATTTGCTATATGAAGGGATAGCTAGCAGACTGTAACAGGTGTAGTAACTGGCGGGAGAACCTCTAATGATAAGGTTCTCCTTTTTTGTTTATAGTGCTAGAAGAGCGGTCATACTAAGTGCATCATTGAGTCATGATTCCAGACTTGCCAGAAAACCCTGAACAGTCTAACTCCACAAATCTGGACTACATAGTTCACAGTCTTTTCACATCTTGAACAAGTATAAACCCATGTTTAGATACAAATCTCTGAATTTCCTTTATACAGACTTTAAGGTGTTCCCCAGGGCTCCATCCTTGGGCCAGTGCATTTTATGTTATATAGTAAGGAGGTCAGATAACGAACTGGAAATGACAGAATTCCTTTTTATGCGTACTACAATTCAAACTGCAGTTATTTGGCAATTTGGGTTGATGAAAAGCTACGTTTTAGGATGAGCATTAATGATATACCAAGCAAATTAGGACTTTGACTGGGATTTTTCTAGGGAAATTTCTCTATGGACAAACAGCCTGTCCAAACAATCTAGAAACACATTTATAACTCATTAAAAAGCATTTACAAGGCATTTAAAATATGGCCATAAAAAGGTGCTGCACTTTATTACACATCAAGAATTATTAACATAATGCATGACTCAAGATTCAAGTGTTTATTGTCATATGCACAGAGAAACAAGCAGTTGCACTGTACAATGAAATTCTTACTCTGCACTCGCTCCCAGACTACAGGCACTAAACAATTACAATATAAATACTAAGTACTAAATAAGAAAGAAAAGACTAGAGAGAAGAAACATATATGCATGTATATAAATTAAGAACATGTACAATATATGCTACATAAGTCTGAAAGGTATAGGAACAGAACATATGTACGGTATGCAGTATTAGTGCAAATGACAAAACTGTGCAACAGCAGCCAAATATAGATTCAAGTATCCTTATTAAGTCTACATGTATCATACACACAGTGTACATATGCAGTATGAGCAGAATAATACTGGTCCTTACATAGAAGTGATGCACTGAATCACCAGGGTATGGGCAGAAAGTGCAGTCTGTGCACTTAAGCAATCTGTAATGTTCTGGTGGTCAGTCTGTGCACTTAAGCAGTCTGTAATGTTCTGGTGGTCAGTCTGTGCAGTCAAGCAGTCTGTAATGTTCTGGTGGTCAGTCTGTGCAGTGAAGCGGTCTGTAATGTTCTGGTGGTCAGTCTGTGCAGTCAAGCAATCTGTAAAAGGTTAAGCAGTCTGTACAAGGTTCTTATAGACATGAGTTTTGTAGAAAGTGTTACTGACAGGTGTTCAAACATCAGTAAGTTCCAGGTATGCTTCCTCCTTCTTCTACAGGGTGCAGCTATGATAATTAATATTAAGAGCCAATACAATATTCTTAAACAAAACAAATAATGGTTAAATGCCAAAATGAACAAATAAACTTACTGCCAAAGCATACAAATCTTAATTGAGGTCTATCCAGAACCTCAGAAATTGCTTGAAATCCATGTCCTGTTGAGACCACCAACATCATCAGTCTGAAAAACAGACCAAGGCATGGGTAAATCTCAGACCTCATTACCGTGAAAAGAGAACCGGGTGCCGATCAATGTTGTGTATGTTTTATCAAGGGTATTAGAGCAGCTGAGAGCCAGTTTTGCCTTGGCGTCAGGATTGATCACTAAACACGAGAACAGGGTATTAAGACATGGGAGCAGTAACCTTCAAATGGCTGGAAGTGTGTTATAATGAGGCCTGATGAAGCTCTGTGCCCTGAACACTCCTCTCGGAACGTGCTGAGAATCGAAATTATGGACATCCTCAATGTCCATTCAGACCTAAAGGGTCCTAAATGGTTCTCGGGTTGACCATGCAGAACCTACACTCGCTATAGAACCCCTGTCTTCTGGGAAAGTTCTTGAAAGTTTTGAACCTCATTTCCAAAAGAAAGTTCTAGAAAGAGCCATCCATCAAACGGGTGCCGTTTTTCCTGTGGCATCACTCCAAAGAACCTTTTTGCCACGTATATCTTTAAGAGTGCAGTAGACGCACAGCTCTGGCTCTGAATAAATTAGGTAGGAATTAGAGAAGAATAAATAAGAATATTGAATGAATAAATATTGAAACGTTGCCGCGCAGGAGGGGGGCGGACGTATTTGAAGAGGATTATTAGGAAAGTCATTGATAGACACACAATGGGCAAATCCACATCCGAGGTGGGGAAATAAATGAAACACATAAACAATGAGCTTATCCATAGTCAACATCCAAGAAACACAGGACAGCGTGTGGTATAGGAGGACAATAGCTTCAAACAGGGGGACACAAAAAAACTTTGAACAGTGGCAATAAAGGGCACTGAATGAAAAATACATTTCCATTATTCAACCTAAAGATTGTGGTTTTACTGAAGACAGAGCTGAAGCAACGCAATGTTTATCATGGCCACATCTCGAAAAAAACTCGACCTCTGGACTTTCCCCATTGCTTATAGTGTAAAAAATAATTTAACCTTAAATTAATAGCTTCAATACAGATGTGCCGAAACTCATTCCAGAGAGGAAGCAATAAGACATGCTTATCACATACCCTCATCATCAAACGCACAAATAGCTGCACCCAGAAGGAATCAACCTGACAGGAATGAAACTTGGTGGGTAGGTTTGACATCATGAGACATGCCAATGAGTCAAATTGACCCTCGGCCACACATTTGACATAATGGGCCTTATCACTGTACCGGATTGACCCAACAGCTACGATTGCAGACATACAGCGAGCAGTGATGCCTCCATGAGTCAACCTGTTAGTGACAGCACCACTGGCAGACGGCTGCATGACGCAGGGCTACGCACGTCCAGTGGTTGGTGTGGCGCAGCAGATTACACGACTACCCACCATGAACCTGCTGTCCCATGTGGGAGACTGGGGTTTGATTCCCGGTCTGGGTGACTATGCTGTGCTACACCAATAAGAGACCTTGGGCAAGCCTCCTAACACTACATTGGCTACCTGTAATCCGGTTAACCGTATAAGTCGCTCTGACAAGAGCGTCAGCTAAATGCCATAAATGAAAATGTAATTCACGCAGACTGCTTTGACGCCTGCCCTTAACACTACGTCAACGGCACCAAAGACTGCAATGGTGTCATGCCAGACTGTCATGGAGTGACTCAGTATGGCAGCGGGTCATCTTCAGTGATAAGTCCCGCTTTTGTCTTGGTGAAGACAACCAACGAAGGCACCGTGGTCAGCACCAAGATGAACAGTTTGTTGTCACGCGTCACACGTCCAGTGTTGCGTCAGCGCTGCATGACACTATAAACTAAACCAATGGAGAGTAAAAGAGGCAGACTGTGAAGCCCCACCAACAGAGAAACCTTATAGGTCTACTACACAAAAAGAGAGACCAATCAGGATGCTCTCTGTCACTCTCTCACTATGAGTGTGTGTCTTTCTCTCTCACGTACTTGCTCAAGTTGATTTCCCGGATATTGTCTATAATTTGTGGGCATCAGGGAGCCCCTATTATATGCGGGAGACTCCTGGAACCTCTGGGAGAGGTGGGATGTCTGTTGATATCCTGCTGATGGTACTACAGGTTCCACTTGCTCACCAAATGTTGTTCATACTACGTTTTGAGAATAACAGTAACGCTGTAGCAGTTACCACTAGCACTAGAAAATGTTCCCAGGATTCAACATGAGGAGAGCTTACTATTACCCCACGTTCACCAATAACATAATAACCATAATGCCAAGCAAAACAAAACACACAACAAAGGAACAAATTCCGTCTCCGCGGCTACAAACAGCTTCTTAGGTACAGCGATAAAGTGGAAGGCTCTCACCAGGAGGTCTTTGAACTGTGTAGTACTCCAGCAGCAGTCAACAGGTCCTTTGTGTCCCCATCTTAATGGACAGTCCCAACTGGACAACATCCCACTCTGAGCCAGCAAATCCAATCTAGTACCATTCAAGATAGAGAGCCATCCATGCAGCAGGTTGTTGATTCCAAGATAAATGGAAAGGCTGACCAAACAAAGAGAATAGAAGGAACAAAATAAAGAGAAAAGAAAACACTGTTGTAAGGAAAGAAAGACAACACCAATAAAAGATAACACCTGTGAGTAAAACATTCACAAAGTTCCGCAGAAACATCTAAAACAACAGCAACAACAAACTTACATCAAGTATTAGAACATTCGTGTTCCTCAAACAAGAGTTTTACAGCACAACACAATGAGGTATGGAGGAAACCACCTCCACTGGGCCAACTATCTTACCTCCTGGGTCCCATTTTAGCTTGAAAACAGATCTCCCACTGTGAGGCTGACCCTTAGTGGATGGGAGGGGAATTACAACAACATGACAAACTTAAAAAGTGACAGTTTTTATTGGAGCCTGATTATTTCTAACATAATAGGGCTGAACGCTGGCTGGAGAGCCCACTGTGCATTTTTGCTGACGGCCCCGACAGATTCTAGAATTACCTCTGGATGGTAGTCTCTGGAAGGAGAACAGCATCTCTGTCATTGCCACTCTGGGCTTGGAACACCTGCTCTAAGGCTGTGTAACTTACTTTGGAGGTGTGCGCACAAGACCTCTCATGAGAACTGCTCAAAGCTTTACAGCACTACATCACATACACACCAAGAACTGTGGGTCTTCAGCTCACTATAAGCCCTTTACTACCAAAAGAACCCTGTTTCTTGAATTGGTTCTGTTCAGGCTTCTTAGAACCTTGGCGCTATTCAGGGAACCAGTCTGCATTTGCACCAGTTTGTAGTGGAACCAAGGAATGTCAAAGGATGTGGCATCAACGTCAACAGAGGGCGCTGCACAGTGACAGTAAACAGTAGTACCAAGATGGCAGAGCGTGTAGATTACCTGTGAGTGTTTGGGCTGTTATTCCAGATGTTTGTTTATATCCAGAAATCTGGTGCGGATCATCTACTGGAGATAAGAAGACATAGAAGAGGTTCTTCAGCAGACCACTGGGTGTCGCTATTGTTGCCTGCTCTGTCCGCAGCAAGACACACGGCCATGGATGTCGTCATGGTTCGTGCTGAAGAACCGAGTGTTCTTTGGTTCTAGCTGGGAACGGACTTTTCAGGTTTGTTGGGTTGAATGGTTCTAAATTAGGTGTGCGAGCCACTGGTGGGACAACCTTGTTGGAAAAGGACTATACAGGAGGATACTAGTATTATGCCCAGCATGGCAATCTTGGGAATGGCTGCAAAGAGATGGAAGAAGACATTGTCAGAGGAAGTGAAAAAGAGAAGTTGACCAAGCAAGAGGCCGGACAGTTGGCGAGATCTCAAAGAGATAAAAGCATACAAGAGCCTCACGGCTAACGGGGAAAAACAAGGAAATCCGATGGCAGAGCGTTCATCCTTGCCAATGTTATTTATAAAAGACAGCAAGTGAAGTCGTGAGTGTAGCATCTGTAGCGTCCATATGCCTGACCATATGACGGACTTGCACATGAAGGGGAGATGGATTCTGTACCTTCAGCTTGTCAACAAATGCACATGTACAGCTGTCCATGAGGGGCTCAAAGCATGATTTGCACTACAACAGTGGTGTAGAAGTGAATTAAACTCCGCCAGTACTAAAGAGTAGAGGGACCCCAAGAGCAAAACCGCTAATCCTTTCAAAACGCTGCTGTAATCAACGAAAAGCTTCAGATTTCACAGTAACGTTTCCTCAAAGCAGTTAAGCATATCATCGCTGTCTTAAGAAACCAAGTACCTCCAAAATGGTAACTTTACAGGAGAGGCCAAAAACCTACTTCAATTTGAATGTTACTCAAAGAACCAGACTTTTTTTCCAAGCAGTTTTGGACCATTTTTGCTGGTCCATTCATTGTGCCATTTTCACACAGTGTAAACGGCAGCTGCTGACATCAAATGACGCATAAATGTAAAAATTGGCAAAAATTGAGATGTTGTTCTATGGGCAGCAATAATACGCAGTATTTTCATCTCTCTCTCCCTCTTCTCTTTTGGTCCAAACAGTATCCTGAAAAAAGTATAGTTTAGTTAGCCTTTGTTATTAAAAGCCACAAAAAAGAACCCAAAAGTCCTTCTGAATTCATTTCCCCAAATGAGGTTACAAATGGACATAGTAACCAAGAGAGCTGCAATTACAGTCAATTTACATTTTCCAATTATCTGTAAAAGGTACTTAACCCAATACTTGATGAGTGTCAAATGAAGGCAAGCCCAATTAAGCATGGGGGTGGTCCGCACTTCACAACTCCCTCTCTCTCTGGCTCTTCTGCCGTGAGCACCACTTTACCAAATTCAACACCAGGCGTCGAAAACTGTCCCCTCGTGCTCCTGCAGTCAGTTCAGCTCAGCTGCCACTTCACCAGCCTTACGATATCAGCCTTATTAGCTGTGCTCTCTCTTTCTCTCCCTCTCTCTCTCTCTCTCTCTCTCTCTCTCTGTGTCTATTGCACCATGGTTTCATTCTAGACAAAGTTGCTACTGTTATTTACTGTGCCCAGCGTTTCCGGACTTTCCACAAAGACTTTCATGGCCCACGTCATTTCACTGAAAGGATCATTTACCATGCAAACAACTATGAAGTAATCAGGTAGCCTATAGAATTTCACATGACTGTAGACCATATCAGAATATTCATAAACATGTGCAGTGGTGCTCGTGACGATTGTAGTGCTATTGGGAAGGAAGATAAAGGTTACCAGGATCAATAAATGATGATAAGTTTAGACTGATATGATCAATATTTTTTGAGCTACTCATACAGAAGTAGTGTCACTCAGTACGGTGTCGGGCCGCCATGTTTGCTAAGGCAACATGCCAGACGTCTCGGCATGGAGTTGTAGAGGTTCCTAATGGTGTCCTGTGATAATCCATCCCATGCAGCTTGAATATTCTCACACAGTTCCTGCAGATGGTGCGGTAGGGGTGGAGGTGGAGTGACACCAGGCCTTCTGGACATGTGATGCACGACAACAAACCGTTCATCTTGGTGCTGACCACGGTGCCTCCACACACAGATTCATTGGTCGTCTCCTTCAAGACAAAAGCTGAACTTGTCACTGAAGACGACCCGCTGCCATTCTGAGTCACTCCATCACAGTCTGGCACGACACCATTGCAGTCTTTGGTGACATTGACGTGGTGTTAAGGACAGTCGTCTTAACGGTCTGCCTGCATGTAGTCCTGCGCGGTGCAGCCGTCTACCAATGGTGCTGGCACTAACAGGATGACCCATGGAGGGCACCCTGCTCACTGAATGTCCACAATTGTGGCTGTTGGGTCAGTCAGGTACAGCGATAACGCCCGTTCTTGCTTGCGTTAAATCATGTCTCACAATGTCAAACTTACCCACCAAGTTTCATTCCTGTCGGTTGATTCCCTCTGGGTGCAGCTATTAGCGCAACTGTTCTTTTAATGATAAGTCTGTGTGAACCTTTAAGGTTAGCAGTCAATTTGAAGGAGAAATTAGAGGGTTTTTCAATCAATGGGGTGATGATTAGGAGTGAGTGGGCACCTTGCTTTATTTAGAGAAGAGGGATCTACCAAAGTCAGATATTCCCAACACATGCTTGTGGAAGTGTATCATGGACACAAACAAAGGAGATTTCTGAGGAACCTCAAAGAAAGAGTTGTTGATGCTCATCAGGCTGGACAAGGATACAAAACCATCTCCTCAACCAATACAGATCCAGACAGACTTTGTACAAATAGAGGAAACTGAAGACCATCGCTACCCTCCCCAGGAGCGGTCTACCAACAAAGATCACTACAAGTGCAAGACCTGTAATAGTTGGCAAGGTCACCTAAAGGGCTCTCTCACATTGGCTAATGCTAATGTTCATATGTCCACCATCAGGAGAACACTTAACTATGATGCTGTGCTTGGCAGGGTTGCAAGGACAAACTCACTGCTTTCTGTCTACAGTCTGTATCAAGCGGTTCAAATCAGTTCATCCAAATTTTCAACAAAACTATGCAGTATGGACTGAAGGTTTAGAGTCTGCTCATTTGGTGCAGTTCCTCTGTTTCTTTCCCAAAGTTACCACAGAGAAAACATCACAGACAATAGCACTGCTTCTTTTTTTTATTTCTAACGGCAAGGTGAATATTAATGCGCCTGCATTTCCAATATACTTTTTTCCCAGTAACCGCACAAAGATATCACCCAAAAGAACAGAGTACAGAAGTAGTTAGGCGATAGGCTTCTTGAAGGCCCTACACTGCATTTTTAATCAGTCTCCTGCTCCAACACACCTGACTCAACTCATCGGCTCATTTACAAACACTCGACGAGGTTAAAGTGGATGTGTTACAACAGGGAGCAACACTGAAATGTGCAGTGGATCAAGACTAGCTAAGGCTGATGTAAAGCAGCACCAAAGTTTTCCCACAGAAACCATAGACTTCCATTCATTTCAAGCTTCATCAGGCCTGTAGTGCCGTACTGGTGGCAGTTCCACACCGAGAACGACTCTACATCGTCGTAAGTGTCCCAGTAATACGGTGTATTAATAATGCATTTTATTGTCTAGGGACGTGTACATTAAACAAATGTATACCTAGTGCTCTTCTGCCAGTAGCACTGGGACATTGCAGCTGGGTTGTCTGCTATAGGCATTCATGTCAGTGATGGAAGGAGAGTATCCCCAGTCCTCTTCCTCCCCCACCTCACACAACACAGTCCACCTTCTGTATGATTACAGGAGAGATCAGATGATGCTGTACACATGCACACAGGCACTGCTTCCTAACCTGCTGAGAATGTATGTATCGGGTTTCAGAAAGTGAGGAACAAATCAATCAGCTTGTGAAGTAAGACTTCTGTTATGACCTTGAGCCAACAATTCACTTTATGTAATCAATTTAGACTAGTCCTAAGATCATCTTAAAGCCTAATCCTAACACTAACAATAACCTCTATCTCAATCTAAAACCTAAACCTAACACTTCAGCATGGCCATTACACTCCAACAACCCGTTAACCCGAAACCCTAATCCTACACCTAACATGGACTCTAATCCAAACCTTAACCTAAAACCTAAACCAGATCCTAAACCTCACCTTAACCTTGACTTCAGTGCAGACCCTAGATAGACAGACCGACAAACCGACTAACAAATCAGATAGATAGATAGATAGATAGATAGATAGATAGATAGATAGATAGATAGATAGATAGATAGATAGACAGTCAGATGGACAGACCGACAGACAGATAGATAGATAGATAGAGAGACAGACAGACACATAGATGGACAGTCAGACAGACGGATAAATGAACAGAGATACAGACAGACAGACACATAGATGGACAGATCGATAGATTGATCGATAGATCAATAGATAGGTAGATTAATAGATAGATAGATAGATAGACAGACAGACAGATGGCTGTATGGACAGACAGACAGACAGACAGAGACGAACATTCAGACATACAGACATACAGATAGATAGATAGACAGATAGATAGACCGACAGACAGACAGATAGAGAGACAGACAGACAGACAGAGACATAGATGGACAGACAGTCAGACAGACAGACAGACAGACAGATAAATGAACAGAGATACAGACAGACACGTAGATGGACAGATCGATAGATCAATAGATCGATAGATAGATAGATAGTCAGATGGACAGATAGACAGAAAGATAGACAGACAGATAGACAGACACACAGATGGACAGACAGACACATAGATGGACAGACGGTCAGACCGACAGACAGATATATAGATAGCTAGATAGATAGATACAAGGTGTTGTACGGTGTAGATGAGGCGCAGTACGTGGCGGTGAGGAAGAGCTGTGGTCCTGGCAGGAGGATCTCCCTCAGGCACGAGCTGGAGATTACAAACCTAAACTGTGGTGTAGAGAACAGTCTGTTCTAAGATAATCCAGGTGCCGTCTGCTTAAAAAGAGAGTGATAAAGAGGAGATAGAGGAGCCCACGCCCCGAGATTCCAGCAGCTCCTTCTAACGGGAGAAGTTTAACAGTGAGGCCTTGTTTTTGTGTGAAGTGAACCACGGCTGCAGCTCGTGGAGCCAAATCAAAACATCTCTCTTCCTCTAATGAGCTGTGATGTCTCTCACTCCGCGCGCTCGGGCTGGTCGAGTGTGTTTTGAAAGCTTTTACAGCGATTCAGTTTTACAGGAGCCACTATAACGGTGGCTTTGCCGGAGAGCCTTGTAGAGTTCTCTCTTAGCCGTGTGCTTGTCACAGCTTATTTCCTCGCTACAAAAAAAAGAAGGTCAAGCATGAATTCCACCCCTACGAGCGCACTGACATTTCAACTGTGATTAAACCGTAATTAGACAGAATACACAGCGATACCAAAACACAAACTCCAGAGGCTATTAAATGTGGCCTAAACCAAGTTACAACAGCAGGGTTCTGCAAACTTCCCGTCCAGCTCGCTCCGAAAAAGAAAACTTCTTTGGACTTAAATGAATTAAACTTTGATTCCCGGTCTGATTGCCCCACCCCACCCCCCAAATGATCACCGCGTTGAGCAGTGGGAGTCGAATCGCCATGGTGATCGCGTAAGTGGGACGAGTGAAACGGAGCGATCTGTGGGGGGGGGAGGGAGGTTGGAGAGAAGGAGGGTGGAGAGAAAAAGGAGGGCAATCTTAACAGACACTCCATAATGGGGGGAAAATAAATGAAACATCACAAAAACCGAGAGAGGAAAGGAAGACGACGTGCAAGAGAGAGTGGTTAAAGTTCTCCCATGGTTCTAGGCTTCTTCTCCATTCAGTCTGTCAGAACGGTTTAGAAAGTGTGCCAAGCTGAGCACCTCTGGACCAGCAGGCTCCCTGCCTGTCATTAAACCTAAGCAGGGAAATGCTTTGAGGAAGATTCACTTCGTGACTGAATACGCCTGATACGGACTTCAGATTGCCTTCAAAGAAGGAGCCGCAGAAGGGTGATGCTGGAGAAGAACCGCTTTTTTGGTCCCTTAAGAACCAAAGACTGTGTGTGAGTGTGAAGAACCTCAAAATACTGGTTCCATTTTGTGGGGTGGATGAGTATGGAGGTGGCAAGAACATATGCAAGAACATTTTTGGGGGCCACATTAAGGTTGTCCAACACATTTCCAGAATTTGAGCCATAATGCAATCAAATGAGTCCCCTTGCATGTTTAAGGTGGTAGTAAATTCAGGCTCCTGCAGATGGCGCTGCATGAGGATGATGGGGCTATAAATACCTGCGGAGTGTGAGTGATGGGATCCATAGATTGGGAAGAGGTGGTACAGTGCAGGGAATGTCTCGTTCCATGTGTGGAAAATGGCTCCAGAGCAGATGTTAATGATTGGCTAAAAGGAGTGACTGCATTTGGGTGTGCCAAAGACCATAGTGTGAAGGAAGTAGCTGAATCTGCAGGTGTATGGAAGCGTACGGTCATACGGGTCTACCAGCATTGGATAAAATCCCAGTCTACAGGGAATTCTCCTTGGAATTGTTTCAGGAAAGGCATCCACCAAAGGCCTACATCCAGAAACTTGTCCAGTCCACGCCCATTCCAGTCACAGCTGTTTTTGGTGCTGGTGGAGGTATTACACAGTATTAGGTTATGAACAAATTTAGAATCTGATGCCTGAAACACATCCAAAATACACGCAGCATGTTTACCACTGTGTTACATCACTTTTCCTCCTAATTAAACTTTCTAGTGGTTTGGGAACTGAGGATGCTAGTTATTTAAGTTTTGCAAGTGGCTTTTTTCCCATTCCTGCTTGATACAAGACTTCAACTCCTTAACATGTTCTCTTGCCAAGATTCTCCTTTTCATGATGCTTCATATTTTTCCACAGTAGACAGATCTGGACTACAGGCAGGCCAGTCAAGTGCTCACACACTGTATCTATGAAGCCACACTGTTGTACCACATGCGGAATGAGGCCTGGCATTGTCTTGCTGGAATAACCATGGACTTCCCAGGAAAGTTTGTCTCTTTATGTATATTTATCTCTAAACATGCCAATATAAGCCTCCACGTCAATGGTACCTCAACCAATGTACAAGTCACCCATGCCCTGGGCATGACAGATGTTGGCTTTTGCATCTCTTGCTGATAGTAGTCTCGATGCTCCCTTTTGTATTTGGCATGATAAACTTTTTTTCCCCCAAATCACTTTTTTTATGAAAAAATAAAAGCTGAAACATGGACTCATCTGACCACAGCACCTATTTCCACAATCTTTCGGACCATCTGAGATGAGCTCAGGTCCAGAGACCTCAGGAGTGTTTCTGTATAGCGTTGGTGTTTGGCTTGCATAATACTGCAGTTTCATTTTTGGGGGTCACATTAAGGTTGTCCAACTCCATTTCCAGAATTTGGGCCATAATGCAACTATATGAGTCACCTTGCATGTTTAAGGTGGTAGCAACTTCAGGCTCCTGCAGATGGCGCTGCACGAGGATGATGAGGCTCGTTCCATGTGTGGAAAATGGCTCCAAAGCAGATGTTAATGATTGGCTAAAATGAGTGACTGCATTTGGGCGTGTCAAAGAACATAGTACGAAGGAAGCAGCTGAACCTGAAGCTGAAAACGTGGACTCATCTGACCACAGCACACATTTCCACAGTCTTTCGGACCATCTGAGATGAGCCCGGGTCCAGAGACCTCAGGAGTGGTTCTGTATAAAGTTGGTGTTTGGCTTGCGTAATACAGCAGTTTCAAGTTCATGCTCAGTGACAGCGGTTTTCCGAAGTATTCCCGAGCCCATGCGTGATGGTTTTTCATGCAGTGCTTTCTGAGGGCTCGAAGGTCACAAATATTTGGCAGTGACTTCCAGACTTGGCCTCTGCGGAGTGGGATCTCTCCGAATTCTCTGAAAGGTTCACGCTGTTATGTCCGTATGTGTTGGATTGTACATGTACGGTAGATTGTGAAAGTTCTGAACTCTTTGCAGCCTTTGTGCTGAGAAAAGTTCTTTCTGAACTGTTTGATGTTTCTCTCACAAAGTTTGGAACAAAGTGATGAGTCACGACCCATCTTTGTTTGCTAACACTGAGCTTTTGGCGAAGCTCCTTTTATACCCCTCCGTGATCCCCTCACCTGTTACCAGTTCACCTGCTTATTGTGGAAGGATTGAAAACGCTGTAACTTAAATACTCCATAAACTTTTCATACTTAATATCAAGATGGTCAGTCAAAAAAATAATTCAAAAGCCAAAAAAAAAAATTACAGTGGTCTTCTCTGTAGACCTGATGATGCGCTGCACTTTGCCAGTGTGATGTTTGGGTGCTGAGCTGCCCTACACTGTGATGGATGTGGTGGTACCAGTGACGGTACCATCAGCTAATGGAGCAGGCTGAACTTCCTCAGCTGACGCAGGAAGCCTCAAAGGAGAAAACCATGTACTATTGAGTTTTGGAGTCATGTTCGCTCAGACTGACACGTTTGACTCTGAACCAGAAGATGTAAATGGAGGTGATATGAAGGAGCACTGCTTTAACCACCAGGGGTTAAACTGGGCCAGAGCGCACCAAAGTGGAGCTCCAGCACTTTTGGTACATGTGAAGGTCAAACGGATCCAAGCTCCAATAAAAAATCCATTCAGTTATCCCATGTGATAAACCTCACTGACAGGAAAACCTTTAAACTGTTGGTCGACTAATGGCTCCCCCTCCACCACCACCACCCCGCTGACATTCATCCATGTGCTGCTGACTGTACTCTGGTCAAATCATTCCACCAGTTAACATGAATCTGTAAGCATCTATTAAATGCTTCCTACTGTTTCACGGTCAGTGGAAAAAAAATTCACAGGGGGCCCCACCAACCAGCAGATGGCGCTGCACATGAATGGTGGGTCTATAAATACCGATGGGGTGTGAGTGACGGGATCCATAGATTGGGAAGAGGTGGTACAGTGCAGGGAATGTCTCGTTCCATGTGTGGAAAATGGCTCCAGAGCAGATGTTAATGACTGGCTAAAAGGAGTGACTGCATTTGGGCGTGCCAAAGACCATAGTGTGAAGGAAGTAGCTGAATCTGCAGGTGTATGGAAGCGTACGGTCATACAGGTCTACCAGCAGTGGCTAAAATCCCAGTCTACAAGGAATTCTCCTCGGAATTGTACCAGGGAAGGCATCCACCAGATCTGGCTCAACTGTGCAATTCTTTGGTGCAAGAGTGGCTGAACATTGATGTGGCCTACATCCAGAAACTTGTCCAGTACATGCCAAATTGAATCAAGCTGTTATTCGTGCTTGGGGAGGTATTGCACAGTATTGGTGTATTAGCACCTCTGATGGTTAGCTTAAACTAAAATAGCTTAAAGCTGCAATAAGTAATAATTCATAACTGTGGTAGGGCTGAGGAACAGGGAGCAGATGGCATGGTGGTGGGCATTGCGGAAACATCTGTCCCATCCTATTAGATTGGATGAAGGAGGGATTTCAGGAATGTTCCTTCCCACAAACATCAGCGCTTACGTAACTACGTTTACGGACATGGAAAAAGGCAAAACAGGGCTTCCCTATCTCTAGAACCCAATTTGACCTTTGTGTTTAACCAAAGCCTGTATAACAATATCATATCCAGAAATGACATTCCCACCTGAGTGACTTCCACCAATCATAATTATGGGATCAAAAGCCTTTTTTTTTTCTTCCCTTTTCTTCCTTTTCTTCCTCAGCGATCTCCGCTATCCCTAATCGTAGAATGGAGTGGCATGTCAGTGAGTTACATCACACCGATTAGAATCATTTTTGCAAGATATAATCTTCCTTTTCAGAGTTCATGACCATAAAAAATATTACCCATGAGGCTGTTTTTTTTCTGTAGCCCTGGCACGGAGCGCCGGCTGGCAACCTGCTCGAGAACGGAAAGTAGAAAATCGGCAGATCAAATCAACTAAACTCATAAATAACTGTTTTGTGTGTGTGCAGATCAAGCTACGTGTTTCCAACCAAACACGGAGCACTTAATTATTCTTTGATTTAGCAACTTATGAGACCCATTAAGTTTCATTATAAAGCATTAGTCTCTCGTTCTCTTCGACTCCACCATTCCCAAAAGTAATTAAAACGGGAAAAAAAAAGCATATCTTACAAACGCACACCCCTGCGTTTCGCCAAAATCCCAAGTTTATTGAGAACGCATGTATGACTAACATCATAAAGGAAGTAATCAAAACATTTAAGAATTTTTTTTCCATCCAAATGAGCTTCTAAAAATACCTCCCTCCGTGTAACGTGAGAGCACGTTATCGTGGCGCATTACCGAAGCATGGGCCGGCCGTGGCCCGCGCTCCGAACGCGGCTAATTATCCACTCTATAATAGAATTTGAACATAACCTTCGCTGGCACAATGGAGTGTGAGACACATGTATATGCTGTTTCTCTGGGTAATTGCTCTCATTTCAATATTAATGCCTGGCGCTTGTCGACACGCTCACAAGCTCGCCGGTGCCCGAGCACGCAGATGGCATCATCTGAAAATAAAGATCAAAGACGAGTGAAATCCCATTCGTTCCACTCCGAGTAGGATCCACATGCTTTAGGAGAGAACCAGTGAGAGAGCGAGAGAGAGACAGAGAGAAAGAGAGAGAGAGGGGGAGAGAGAAAGAGAGAGGGAGAGATTTTGGTTTAATGCCGGAAAAAAAAGGAAAAGGCTGAATTTTGGATCAGTGTGTCCCAGATGGTGGTGACAGATATGTTCACCACAACTGAAGACTGAAAAGTGAATAGAGTCTCTGTCTTTCTCTCTCTCTCTCTCTCTCTCTCTCTCTCTCTCGCTTGCTCACTCACTCTCTAGGGTTCATACAGTCATCGCCAAATTAAATTCAAGCGCTTCCAAGTATTTTTTAAAGCATTATAAAGTGATTTTCCAGGACTTTAGGACTCAAAGGTATAAAAAAACTGCTTTCACCTCCTGGTCTTAATAGCTTAACCCTATGGAGAAAAGCTAACGTCTCACCAGTAATACGTTTTAGAGACTTTGCCTTATTCGAAATCTCACTCTTTTTGGGGCCAGACATGATTTTGTAATGAGGATAAATGTGTGTACTGGGGCTGGATGAAAAAATTATAACAATAACTAGAAAAATGTGTTTTCTGAAGAAAATGTGATTGTGCAGCCCAAGCTTGTTGCTAGACTGAATGGGAGTCTATAGGAGGAACGAGGGATGAATAAACGACACATAGAGGAGTGCGGGTCAGTAAGGCTGTGGATTAGCCTTTGGGGACCTTCCGTGACTGGAGTGCATGCAGTTTGGTGGCTGTAGGTTAAAGGTACAAATGGGGTTTGGGTAGGGCCAAAAAGAACTGGGACTCTATGGAAAGAACGAGGGATGAATAAACAACACATAGAGGAGTGCGGGTCAGTATGCCTGTGGATTAGCCTTTGGGGATCTGCCCTGAGTGAGTACATGCAGTTTGGTGGCTGTAGGTTAAAGGAAACAATAGGGTTTGAATGGGGGTGAAAATGAATGGGAGTCTATGGGAGGAACGAGCGATGGAGTAAATAAAGACAAACAGATGAGTACAGGTCAGACCAACATTGAATTCGTGCTCGGGGGTCTGCCCTGAGTTAGTGTACATGAAACGGTGTCTGATGGTTGAGCAGAAGTACAGTGGATGGGCATAAATTTTCCACCCTGTTCGTTCTTAATGGAAAAATAACAAAATGGAAATTTTTTGGAATTTTTTTTTTTTCTGAAAACTGTATGTCGGGTCAAAAAGCTCTATACAAGCACAACATTCCTGATCAGACCTAATATTCTGTGGTTGGAACGGTGTCTTATATTTTGAAAACTGCAAGATGACCTGACACTTCCTGCTAGGCTGCGGTTGCTATGGTAAGAAAGAGGGATGAATAAACGACACATAGAGGTGTATGGGTCAGTATGTTTGTGGATTAGAGTGAGTAAGTGCAGTTTGGTATCTGTAGGTTAAAGGAAACCATAGGGTTTGGGTGGGGCCAAGAAGGAATGGGACTTTAAGGGGAGAAAGAGGGATGGAAAAAAAGCCAAACAGACGAGTGTGGGTCAAACCAACATTGAATTCGTGCCCTGAGAAAGTGTATCAGAAACTGTGTCTCTGGGTCGAGCAGAAGTACAGTAGATGGGCCTGCATTTTTTTTATCCCATTCATTCTTAATGGGAAAAAAATCAGGAAAACTCCACTGCTATGCGGAAATTGTGCATCCCATCAAAAAGCTGTATACAAGCAGACCGTTCCTGATCAGACCAAACATTTTGGAGTTGGAACAGTGTCGATATCTTGAAAACTGTGTGACTACACAAAAAGTGTGTACCAAGAAGCAGAAAGGGGCAGTGGGTTTGGAGTAATGAAGGAATGAATGCCGTAGCATTAGAGTCTTCCCGGCAAAACTTGCGCTAAGGCTTCCATTTCTAGGACTGTATTGAGGTGATTTAGCCATACAGGGTCAAAACTGACCTGCAAACATGAATATAATGGTAAAGTTACTTCACAGACTTAGTGGAGCTAACAGAACATGTTTATATCAGAGGTTAATGAAACTGTAATCATACATGAGGCCAAGTTCCAGAAATGACCATGTAATCTATATAAATTTCCTTTATGATTATATAGAATTACACACAGCTTGATTTTCTAAAATGAGGAAATGCATCTCTCTGGGTGAGACAGTCGTCCTCACCAGTACCTACACTCTTAAGATGGTTCTCTGATGTTGCACATAAAAGGTACATGGTTTTACACATCTAAGATTTGGTCCTAGATTGCAACAGGCGGTTTTCCCTTTTTTGCTGAGCTCATGGATACAACTACACACCATGGCTGCTACTTACAGGATGCTGTTGGGGGTTGTGATGCTAATAAAGGTGGAGCTGCTCCTCTCTTCAGTCTCTTCAGGGTCAAATGCTGAGCGGAGCTGCTCCATATTGTCTAAGAGTTTGGGATACTGTCCTGAGTAAAACTGCAGCATTTAAGGTGGAACGGAACATTGGATCAAGAAGCTGGTGAATAGGAAATAACTTCAGCCTGGTTTAAAGATGAACATCAACCATGTACCGCTGACAGTTGGGTTCCTTGGGAGGGGAATGAAAAGTGCCAACATCCCCTTCCCACCCTGGAACGCTGGATTTCTCCACATAGTCCACCATTTTGGTTCTGTAGCTCCATTGTGGTTGTATGTAAAAGTTGGGGGTTTCCAACTGTTCCGAAACAGTTTAGGATTTTGGAATGGGCCCGTTTTACTGTACCTCGTTTGGAAATGCAGGATTTGGATTCGAAGTAAGAGCAATAGTGTTTCTGGTTCACGGTATGTTGGTTCTATGTACTGAACTCTCCTTATTCAACTATGCCAATACGACGGTTGATGTTGTCAAGGGTAGTCGACCTAGCAGTCTGCATGCATGTAGTCCTGCGTGGTGCAGCCATCTGCCAATGGTGCTGGCACTAACAGGATGACACATGGAGGGCATCACTGCTCGCTGGATGTCCGCAATTGTGGCTGTTGGGTCAGTCAGGTACAGCCTGTCCTTGCTTACGCCAGACGTGCGGTTGAGCGTGAAACTTGAAGCATTTGCACTTGAAGCATCTCATGATGTCAAACCTACCCACCAAGTTTCATTCCAGTCGGCTGATTCCTTCTGGGTAGGTTCTTTGTGCAGCTGTTCTTTTGACGATGAGTGTATGACAAAGTCATCACTGTGTTCTTCAATACTAATGAGATTCTTGGTCTACCAGCAGGTACGGCCCATTGGATAAACTGCTAATTCCCTGTAGTATTTAAGCAAATACATCAAGTTTTATATCCACTGCACTCAATAGCATTACCTTATTAAATATTGATAGCCTAAATATGAAGTAGTATCTATAAATATTGCATGCATGACACTTTTTTTTCCTCTGTACCGACCTCCTGTAGTGCAATCAGAATGAGGCCTAGCCAATAAGCATGCTAAGCAGGCAGCTCATCACCTCTCGGAGCTACTGCGCAGACTGAAAGTTTCATATTTTTTGATTAATAGATAAAGAACTGAAGCAGATTCGGTTACTGGGGGAACATGTATTTCGGTTAGCTGAGTAAACACAATACGCGGCACGCTTTGTCGTCTCGTTACGAGGAATGAAAGTCACACTGTGGTTGCGCTGAGCAAGCACTCCATATATTCATATGATAACAAACACCAACTCCCACAGGCCAGCGCTCCCAACTCTGCTTTCTAACATTTATCAGAGCAACAGACACGCACACCGGGGAGAAGGAGAGAGGAGAAACCAGCGGGAAGGACAAGAAACGTTTGACGGAATACCTTGACGACTGACAGGCCGAGAATAGAAAAGAAAACCAGCCAAAAATTGGCTGTAAAAATTGGCTTGTTTTGTGCTTCCCCTTTAGAACTAGCTTTTAGGAGCCATATTTAATATGCATCCAGGCTTCCCTGCCCTGGCTGTGCCCTCTCCAGCGTCTGCCCTGCTCTTGTCTCCTCAAAGCCAAAGCCTTCCTTGTCAGATACCCGAACAAGTCCTCTCCACTGAGGTGGGTTAGGGTCGGGGCGGTGGGTTGGACCTGCTAATCAGTGTGATGGCATAAGGATAAAAGCTGTCCCTCGGCCTAGAGATCCTGCATTTCAAACTAATGTGTCTCCTGCCAGACGGCTGGAAGAACCCACGTTGGAGGTGGGTGAAGTCTTTGATGGTGCAGCAGGCTCTTCTGTGAACTCTCCAGCGTCCTGCAGAGATGGTAACGGCGCCTTAATGATCTTCTCAGCGGTCCTTATCACTCTCCGCAGGCGTCCATGGCGGTGCTGTTCCCAAACCATGCAGTGATGCAGCTGGTCAAGATGCTCTCTGTGATGCACCTGTGAAACCTACTGAGGATCCTTGACGGCAGGCTGAATTTCCTTAGTCTCCTTCAGTAGTACAGTCACTGCTGTGCTTCCTTGACCAGTTAGGTGAAGTTATAGCTAATGCTGCAGGTTAAATCTTAGCTAGTCTCAGCCACAGATGCTCTGGCCACATGTAGACAGAGAGTCTGACATCTATAGTAGATATATATACATCTACTATATATATAGTACATATATAGACATCTATATAACCTGGTCAGGATTCCTTGGAGAGCCTTGCAACGCAAAGCCAAATCTTACCTAACTGAGAAGAGCTTGTTAGTCTGTCCTGGTCAATGCACACATCAAAAGCATAGTGTGGGATTGCGGTGCTATTGGGCAGGAAGATAAAGGTTACCAGGAACAATAACTGATGATAAATTTAGACTGATATGATCAATATTTATTAAGCTACACATACAGAAGTAGTGTCTCTCAGTATGGCATCGGGCCGACGTGTTTGCTAACTCAACATGCCAGACGTCTCGGCATCATGGAGCTGTAGAGGTTCCTAATGGTGTCCTGTGATAATCCATCCCATGCAGCTTGAATATCCTCACACAGTTCCTGCAGATGGTGCGGTAGGGGTGGAGGTGGAGTGACACCAGGCCTTCTGGACATGTGACGCGTGACAACAAACCGTTCACCTTGGTGCTGACCACGGTGCCTCCACACATTTTGTTGGTCGTCTCCACCAAGACAAAAGCGGGACTCGTCACTGAAGATGACCTGCTGCCATTCTGAGTCACTCCATCACAGTCTGGCACGACACCATTGCAGTCTTTGGTGACGTTGACGTGGTGTTAAGGACAGTCACTGTAACGGTCTGCGTGCATGTAGTCCTGCGTCGTTTAGCCGTCTGCCAAGATAAGGCCCATCCTGGCTTATGTCACATGTGCGGCCGACCCTGATACTCGAATCATTTGCATGTCTCACAACGTCCAACCTACCCACCAAATTTCATTCCTGTTGGTTGATAGTCCGATAGTCGTGTGACTATTCTTTTAATGATGAATGTAGAAGAAATGAGAAGCTAAAGGCCAAAACAGACAACAGACTTTCCTTTGCTGTCTCCTGACAAGATATAGGCAAGGTTCCCAAGCACAAAGAAGGAGAAAATAATTTTCCCGAGGTATTCGGATATGAGGCCTGGGGTCAGGCAGATGGAGAAATAGAAGAACTGAAGCTACAAACGGGGGAAAAAATGGCGTCATAATTGGCGGCTTTGTTTTACGTGCTAATAAAAGGCTGGGGAAATGAACGTTATATGTTATTTCCTTTTGAGGCACGGAAAAGAGAATGGATCTTGCGGAGGAAATGAGATGGATGGGGTGTGAAATCCGCGATGTGGTGCATCTTGCCTGATGCAAATGAAATGTCAACACACAGCGAAGGTAGCTAATGAGATTTCCAATGCTTAATTTCCACATTGCAGCCAAAGTGTGAAAATTCTAAACAAACTTCATCATTAAAGTCACAAAAAAAAGAAAGACAAAGAGAGACAGTCGTCTTCTCTTCTCCCTTCAATTCCCTCTCTCTCTCTCTCTCTCTATCTCTGTGTCTTTCACCTCCCCTTTCTCTCCCTCTCTCTCTCCCCCTTTCATTCTTTCCTGCTCTCACTCTTCAACTCCGTCTATAAATAGGACCCCTTCATCCCTTTCAGTGAAAGGTGAAAGGAGGAGAAAAAGAATTGTGTCTGCGTGGAGAAAAATGCCATGCTAAATATCATGCCATCATTGCCGCTAAAGAGCGCTTCTGCTGCGAAGGCGCGGCTGATGTTTATGTTTTATAAAGAGGGATTATGGCAAGCCTGTGAAGAGCCTTCATCCTTTCAATGGAGGTTAAATTCCACCAGCCTCCACACACTCCCGCACACACTCACTGGTAGTGTGTATTTCTGTCTTTGTGGGGCATTTCCACACTCCTCGGTACGAGGACATGTAAACGCACCCAACCTGACGCAAAACCTAAATACAATAATTCATAAATATATAAATTAATTAAATCCCCTAATTAAACAGTTAGGATGTAAACACATTGTTCACAGTGGTAGTGAATGGAACCAGATGTCTGCACCCTCTAAAAAAGCTACCGCGTACGAAGTACTGTAATTAGATCAACATGCTGCCTGATGTTGTTGTTTATATGATAGCCATAAGATAAAGGTTTCAACCTAAAACATTCAGGGTTTAAGACCAGTCTAAAGATTACACACGGCTCCTCATAGCAGGTTCTCCTTCTGTGTATCTTAAAGCTTTACTGTGGAATAAAAGTGAAGACATCAAACTACAAAATAGCACTCATGGAATTATACAGTCCACCTTAAAAACTTCCAAAATGGAACTTTACAGGAGGATGAACCAGCTTTCCTAACCTGCACTGGAGGCTGATAGAACAAGGTATATTTCTGAGCAGGTTTGGAGTAATTCTATTGGTCGGTCCCTCATGAATATTCACTAAACTGAAAGGAGAACTAGAGCTTTTACACTGTGCAGAAAAAGAGATCAAAGTTTTTACACCACTGAATATATATTAGAGGTGGAGATATGGAGAAATATCATACTGTGGTACATCAAGAGTATATGTGGTATATCAGGGTATGTACTGTTTCAGACTCTCATCAGTTGGAGCTGTTAAGTGTTAGACTGTAGAGTCTTTAAGATCACCAACTACATCCATTTAGAGGGGTGTACCTAAACTTTTGATTGGTACTGTACCTCTTTAAATGTGCAACATGGCCTGTTTCTGCTGTACAGCTTTCTTAACCTGCAATGTCCATCATGAATATGTGCAAAAACCTATGCAAAAAAAAAAATTGTGCTACTGAATATATATTAGAAGTGGCGATATATCAGAAATCTAATACTGTGATACATCAAGAGTGTGAAACGTGTCATGCTACAATGTTTTTGCGGCTTGATACAAGAGAAAACCTTGCACGGTTCCTGCACTCTGATTTAAGGCTTCTGGGATACACAGAGAAGAGTAGCCACAACGCTCACCTGCTGTTGTGTTTGGTGCACTGAAACTGATTATAGAGCATTACAGGTCCAGAGAACATGCTTCACACTCACAAGAGGGTTAAAAAAAGTCATTATTTTTTTGTCATTTATTCATTTCATTTTGACCCCCAATCGTTTTACGGTCACTGATATTTTTAAAGAATGCTGTTGAAGTCATCTGGTGACAATTATATTTTCATATCGCAATATATATATATCTCACAGGGAGAAACAAAAAAAGCAGTGTCAGTTTTTTCCAGATTGAAGTGACTGGCTAACTTAAGAGTTTTAGAGTTTAGAACCAGTTTAGAACCATTGACCTTAGACCATTAGAACCATTTGTGCCTGTGCACACATAGGCCTTTCTGACCAACGTGGAATGGGTTCCGTTCCAGTTCACACAACCAATTTTGAACCTTTCAGCACATTTCTAACAACGGTTCTTCAGCACAAACCTTGACATCTGTGGGCGTGTCCGTTATTCAGAACAGAGAAAGCTACAATGGCCTGCCGTAGTGGATCCACAGTGATCCGCTGTAGAACCTCTTCTACGTCTTCTTATCTCCAGTGGTTGATCTGTGCTTGCTTTCTGGATATAAACAAACATCTGGAATAACAGCCCAAACGCTCGCAGGTAATCTACACGCTCCGCCATCTTGGTACTACTGTTTACTACCGCTGTGCAGCGCCCTCTGTTGATGTTGATGAGGTACCCTTTGATGTTCCTTGGTTCCACTAAAAACTGGTGCAAATGCAGACCGGTTCCCTGGATAGCACCAAGGTTTTAAGAAGCCTTAACAGAACCAGTTCAAGAACCAGGGTTCTTTCGAAAAGGGCTAACGGAGGAAAATGCCCTGCACATTTTAGAGCTTTCCCTGCTCCCAACACACCTGATTCAACTTATCAGCTCATTAACAAGCCCGTTCAGAGTTGTAGGGTTGTGTGTTAATGCAGGGAATCCTCTAAAATGTTCAGGGCAGGGTTGAGAAACACTGCTCTAGTGAACACACACACTAGGGGGCAGTAAGCAGCTCTAGCCACAGCACCCAAAGAGTTGGGTACCATCATGTCCTTTTAGTTCGGGGGATCAAACCACTGATCTTCTGGTCTTAAGGCTGGTTCCCTAACCCCCAGCCCACACCTGCAGACCTGCACATGACTACTATGTGGAATCCCCCTTTAACCCAGCAGATTAAAGATGAACTCTGGCCTCTGTACCTTCTTCTAATAAAAGCTGCAGTTCGTTTTATGTGGGAAAACCTCATGTAGAGCTGGCAGATGTCACGACAATGAAAAAACACATTTGGTCCCCACAAAGTGCTAAATACGCAAACAAACGCCAATCAACTCAACATCCCAACAACCTCCAAATCTGCTATTTGCCCATATTTGAATTATTCATACTGATTGGCTGCTGCTGTCTTCATGAGCACCATGCGGTACCAGTGTTCTCCATGCGGCTAGCTTGATTAATACAGTATGCTTGTTTATCTGCTAGCGTTGGTGTTGCCTAGCTGCGACGTCACACCCAGTATAAATCATTTTAATTAGCCGTGCCGAACTACAAACGATTCCCCATTAAACACCTTAAAGAGCAAACGCGGCGCCCTCCAAACCTGCCCGGCCTAAAATAAGGCCCTCAGGTGCACGGAGCACGCGAAACCTCTGACATGCTTTTACATGCAATTAGCAGCTGTGCTGTATCCGGAGATTAAAGGTGTGTGTGTGGAGCTGATTCCGGAATAAACAGCAATTAAAATACTCCCATTCCAACGTGGTGGGCTCTCCAGGCATGTTATTCTTAACTAGGTACGTGAACGGCATTTAGGGACATGTGTAGGGAAATATCACTGTAGTGTGGCTATTAGATGGTGACACAGCTGTGTATATAATACAGCTCAGGTTCTGGGTCTTCTACTTCTCTCTCCTTTTCTACTTTTCCTTCAGAGATTCAGCGAAATGTAAAAGGCCAGAGCAATCAATCACAAACTTTACCGATGCCTGAAAGTGTTCAGCTAACTTAGCTCATTTACTAATCACTGAGTCTCACAGTCTCAGACTTACAGGGCACAGTGGGACAATCGCTGGCTGATATGAGGGAAAAGGAACAGACTGTGGCTCCTCTGCAATAAGAAGGAAGGAGAAGAAAAGAGAAGAGAGGAGAGCCAAAGAGAGGAGAAAGGAAGAACAGAAGAGAAGAAAGAAAACAAGAAGAGAGGATAAGTGTGGAGAAGAGAGAAAGAAGAGACGAGAAATAGTAAAGTCTGCCTGCTTAGGGGAGTGTTTATCGTCATAGATGAAGAGATGACAAAAAGACAAGAGAGGAGGAGAAAACAAAAAGGGAAAAGAAATGTGAGGAAAAGATAGAAGAGAAAAAGAATGGAGAGGAGAACAAAAGTGGAGAAGAAAGAAGTAGAGGAGAAGAGAGAGGTACAAAAGAAGACAGAAAGGGAGAAGAGAAGAAAATGGGGAGGACAAAAAAAGTGACAGAACACAAGGAAATTAGGAGAACTGAGGAGAAGGGAAAAGAGCAAAGAGAATAGAAAAGCAGAAGAGAGGAGAACATAGGAGAGAAAAAAGAGAAGACAATAGAATGAAGGAGACACAAGGAGAAAAGAGAGAAAAAGGAGGTCAAGAGAAGAAGAAAAAGATTTAATAAGTCAGGAGAAAAAAGAGCAAGAGAGGAA
>CM067485.1:32991003-33016295 GCA_034552555.1 Semaprochilodus insignis
GTCACCAAAGACTGCAATGGTGTCGTGCCAGACTGTCATGGAGTGACTCAGAATGGCAGCGGGTCATCTTCAGTGACGAGTCCCGCTTTTGTCTTGGTGGAGACGACCAACGAATCTGTGTGTGGGGCACCATGATCTGCACACGGTTCGCTGAACACACTTCCAGAAGGCCTGGTGTCACGCCATCGCAACCCTTACCCATTCATTCCTTTATCCATACACCAACGTTGTTCCTTCATCCCTTCATCCATACACCAACACTGTTCTTTCATCTGTCCCTTCATTCACAAGTTCCTTTGAATATCTGTTTTTATCCATCTGTCTGCACGTTTGTTCATCTATTCCTATCTGTGTTGCATCATCTGACTGTTCATTCATCCATTTATCTGCACATCTGTTTATCCGTTCTTTCGTGTGTTGCTTTGTCCGTTCTTTTGTCCGTCCGTCCCTCCGTCTGTTTGTCTGTTCCTTCATTCACATTGCTTCATCCGTCCATTCTGTTGATCCATCCGTCCGTCTGCGCATTTTCCCCCCTTTCCTTCGTGCGTTGCTTCGTCCGTCCGTACTTTTGTTTGTTCGTGTGCCCATCCATCTTCTTTATGTCTATTCATCCAGTTAGAGTTACATAGAAGCTGGATAATGATGACTGAGCCAGCTAGGAGTGTTGGGCAGAAAGCTATCAATCAAGCTGCTCATTAGCCACGCCCACACAGTTCTCAGTGGTCTGATTAGAGGATTTTAAGCCGTGTTTTATCATGTTTAAGCCAGACGTTTGCTGGATGTTTAATATAACCCTCACGTTTAGTATCATACAAACAGTTTGAATTATTTACTCTGTGTTCTGTGGCTCCTATGGCTATACATCTTCAGTAATTCAGTACATGCTGGAAGTAACATCATGCATTAGGTAGTTTACAGATTTATAGGTCTAAACTGGAAACTGACTACTGTTTAGGTCTCAGTAAAGATGATATGCATAAACATGAGTACACAAAATCCATCCAATCCAGTCTGTAACCTGCTAATGTGCTGCTTCTGAAGAACAGCAGGTGTGGTAGATTGTGGTTGGGAAATACTGGTTCAATGACGGCTAATCAGTGGGTTCTGACTCTGTAGAAAGGAAGATCTTGAGGACCAGTGTTGGTGACCCCCGCTGTAGCGTATATATAACCCAGTGTAAAAACCCAACAGTGTTACAAATAACCCAATATAACCCAACTGACCCAATCTGCATAACCAAGCTCCACCACTGGCACCATCAAAGAGCCAACCATCTTTCCCATAAGCTGTGGCATTCTACTACCAACATTGTTCCTTCATCTGTTTATTCCTTTACCCATACACCAACATTGCTGCTTCATCAATTAATTCTTTTATCCATAGACCAGTGTTGCTTCAATGAAGGCTAATAGGTTGCTACTGAAGAAGAGCAGGTATGGCAGATTGTGGTTGGAAGTAGATTCTGCAGAATAGAAGATATCCAGGAACAGTGTTGGCAACCCCCGCCTATATTTAACCCAGTGAAAAAACCTAACAGTGTTACAAATAACCCAACATAACCATTGACCCAATCTGCATAATCCAGCTCCACCACTGGTACCATGCCCTCAATGAGCCAACCAACTTTCCCTCAAGCTGTGGCATTCTTTTCCCAACATTGTTCATCTGTTTATTCCTTCATCCATACACCAACTAAACTCTGTAGAAAGGAAGATGTCCAGGAACAGGGTTGGTGACCACCACTGTAGTCTATATTTAACCCAGTGAAATAACCCATCAGTGTATCCAATAACCCAACAGTGTATCCAATAACCCAACATAACCATTGACCCAGTCTACATAACCCAGCTCCACCACTGGCACCATGCCCTCAATGTGCCAACCAACTTTCCCTCAAGCTGTGGCATTCTACTACAACAATCAGGTAGCCAAAGCGGCATGGCTTGCTAAACATATTTTAGTCAGTATTTTAATACATATAGGTTTCAGAAAGTTCATCAAAATTCAAGTATGTCTTGTTTGAAATGAACAGGCACCCCAACCCCCTCCTCTCGTCTCTCTCTCTCATTCTCACATCAAACAAAAAAACTGACATGGTTTGATGACACTGCTGTCAAACAAACAGATTTTAGCTCTTTGCTTGTCAACACGGCATCATCACCACAGCCTCCACTGACATGTGGCAGTCAAACGTTTAAGTCGCATGATGAGGTACACAGGAAAACACTCAGATAATGTCAGGCCACAAATAACACTGCCTACATGGGTTGGAAGATGATATCAGATGATGTCATTGTGACAGGTTCCAGCCTAGATGTGGTGTGGTTTCACTCAGCTATGCGTGGGCGAGGCTCATCATGGTTCTCTCTGACCATTCAGTTCGTTTAAGGAAAATGATGGACTGTTCTCTAAGTGAGAGCATTATATTATGCCCTATATATATATATATATATATATATATATATATATATATATATATATATATATATACAAAATTTAAAATGAGAAAATGTATCTATGATGGTGGCGCTGCACAAGGATGATGGGGCTATAAATACCTGAGAGTGACGGGATCCATAGATTGGGAAGAGGTGCTACAGTGCAGGGAATGTCTCGTTCCATGTGTGGAAAATGGCTCCCAAGCAGATGTTAACGATTGGCTAAAAGGAGTGACTGCATTTGGGTGTGCCAAAGACCATAGTGTGAAGGAAGTAGCTGAAATTGCAGGTGTATGGAAGCTTACAGTGATACGGGTCTACCAGCAGTGGCTAAAATCCCAGTCTACAGGGAATTCTCTTCGGAATTATGCCAGGGAAGGCATCCACCAAATCTGGCCCAACTGCACAATTCTTTGATATAAGAGTGTCTGAACATTGATGTGGCCTACATCCAGAAACTTGCCCAGTCCATGCAAATCCAGTCTCAGCTGTTATTGGTGCTCGTGGAGGTATTACATGCTATTAGGTACGTTTTCGGGCCAGGTGACTCGCTTTTGTCTGGTGACCCATGGGGTTAGCAGGACTGCAACATGAGCTTGAGCTGAATATATACAGTCTATGTACACTTACTGTTTTTGGAAGCACTGCTTTAGCCTGAGAAGTTCCGTTCAGCTCAGCTCTCATTGGTTTAACGACTTTCAGGCATGAGGTTGACATAGTGTTTCACACCAGAGTACTGTCTCCAGCCTTCACGACAAGAGGCTGTAAATACAGAACCTGTTAAATATTCACGATTCACTTTCTGACAGGACTGAGAGGAGTAGATCGGAGGAGTAAAGATTGTATCATAGGCGCCCAACAAGACCGGATAATCTGGGAAGATCATCAGTTAAGATCACCCTGATATCTGCAGACCTTTTGCAAGTGTCAGGAGGAGCAAATTGGCCCTAAACCCGGCCCGATTATTCCGTAATGTGGGCCAGGCATATCATAACATTAGTTGTGAGTCTGTGACAGATCATTCTGCACATCTCACAGTCTCTATTCATTATCTGTCCCGCCTGTACACACACTTCCTAATGCCTCCCCCCCAAACCGCTCCCCACCCACCCCCCAACGTGGAACCCCAGTAAAGTAGTAGAGGGACAATGATGTATCCAAACAATTAGCCGGAAGAGAAAGTCGTTTGGCCTGCACAGCCTCTAATGCAACTATCAGAAGGAAAGTGAATTACCCTGCCATCCGAGTCCTGCATCATCTAAAGTGCCTCTCTCTCTCTCTCTCTCTCTCTCTCTCTCTCTCTCTCTCTCCCTCCTTCCTCTATCTTTCTTAACCTTCTCTACGCAGGCTCGTCCTGTTCTGCTGCTTTTCCCCCTCGTTTTGTTGGCCGGGAACAGAAAACTTTTTTTGGCAAGAGAGCTTGAGTTAGTCTGACACTAACACAATGCCTCTTCATTCCCATCACCCAGCACCAGAAAGAGAGAGGGAGAGCGAGAGAAAGAGAGAGGGAGCAGGAGGGTGATTGGGTAATGGAAGCATTTTTCACAGGATGATAATGACCTGTTGTTTTGAAGAGAGAGAGAGAGAGAGAGAGAGAGAGAGAGAGAGAGAGAGAGAGAGAGAGACAGAGCGCTTTGTTGGAAGCTACTCCTCCTCCCAGACTGTATGTCCTTCATTGCTGCTTTTAGCTTCTCTATTTTTTTGCTGTTCCCTTCAATGCAAACCATAAGTCCTATTATTGTGCATATGACATACAAAATCAGGCATAATATTTACTTTGAACTCGTTACTGCATGACATCATGAAAGTGTTCAGTAAGGTAAGTCAGGGCTTTCTCACGCTAGCGTTTGGTATGTTCGGCTAAGTCTGAAAGCTGTTTCTGAGAGAACCGATCTCTGGTCCTTCTGAAATTGGCGGTCTGGGGTTCCTTCCAAGCGAACTCTAGTGTGGTCCACTGCACGTGTGGAAGCTACACGCTCCACATGCTTCATTGCATGACTGAATCAGAATTGGAACCACTGACTAATTGTGTTTGCACACAGAGGAATTACGTACACACACTAGGTGGCAGTGAGCACCCTTACCCAGAGCGGTGGGCAGCCCTATCCACCGAAACCAGGGGAGCAATTGGGGGTTAACCGCCTTGCTCAAGGACACTTCAGTCATGTCCTATCAGTTCAGGGAATTGAATCGGCTGGCTCCCTAACCTCCAGCCCACACCTGCCTATTGAAGCATCATTTTGTAACATCACTGCTTTGACTTATTGTATTACTTCTGTACTCAGGTTTGGTGTTGGTGGTTAAAAGGACTGGTGTGGACAAAACATGCTGTGTTTTGCAGCTCAGGTGTTTGTATACAGGGGAAATGATAAACAGCAGCAACCAGATAAGGCTAGCGCCTACCATTTCCAGACACTGTAAGGATTTTGAACTGATAAAGCGCTCGCACACAGAAAAACGAGTCTAAACTTTACTTGAAGTTCCCTATAAGAGCACAGTCAGCCTCGTCCACTGTACCCATTAAGCAGTTGCTAGGTGCCTTGCTCAAGGGCACTTCAGTTGCATCTTGTCAGTTCAGGGGATCAAACCGGCAGCCCTTCTGGGCTGGTTCCCTAACCTCCAGGACACAAATCCCCCCTCACATGATTTGGTGCCGGGGGCGGGGGGGTAGGGGGGGGGCGTTGGGCTGCTGCTTAGGGCCCCCAAAAGGGTGGAGCAGACCAGTTTAGGTAAGGGGGACCCAATTAAGGTTTTGCCAGTGCTTGTTTTTGCCCAGTTTTCAAAACACCTGTTTCAGGTGTTCAGTATACTTCATGTTTAGTTCAGGTGTTTTGGGAACCTAGACTGAGTGTAAATAACAATCAATTAGTAATAATAATAATAATAATAATAATAATAATAATAATGGTGTTGACGGATCTGACACCCACTGGACCAAAGCACACCAAAACTTTGCATTTCAACAAATTTGTGTGTGCATATGTGTGTGTATATGTGTGTGTGTGGATGTGTGTTTGTGTGTGTGTGTGTGCATGTGTGTGAGTGTGTGTGTGTGTGTGTGTTTGGTGTTAGCAGGAACAATATAAGTCACTTTCCTCCTTCCACTTTCTCCATCCTGAAGCTCCTCATGCAGGAAATGATATTTTCCAAGTTGCAGATTGATTTAAGTGGCCGGTATTCTACGCATGTCCTTCAAGCTTTAGCCTAAGCATGGAACTATAGCTCGGCACCCCCACCACGCTCACCTACTCCGTCCTCCCCTTCCCTCCCCTCTGCTTCCCCCCCCACCTCTCCTCCCTGATGGAAAATGATGGATTTAGTGTGTGTGGAGCCGAGGGATTGGATTCTATAGTGGAGAGATTTGTATTCTGGCTCCATGAGGAGGGTTTGCAGTGGGAGAGCGTTAACCGCATTCGGATGATGGTTATCAACGACTCTCCCTCCAAACACACACTCACACACATGGGACGGCTCAGAAAAACCTCACTCAAAGCTCAGCCTAATCACATCGTTTATTATTTTCATTTATTTATTTATTTGTTTGTTTGGTTGGTTGGTTGGCAGGTGGAAGGCTGGAGCTCTTTTTCAGTGCTTTGTTAGGGAACCCAGTGGAAGACTGATTGACCCAGTGGAAGCAGAGACGGATTGACTTGAAGGTGGTCTGAAGGTACGACTGAAATGTTAATGAGCTTAATTACTGATCATGCTTCGATCATGCATGTGCGATCACATTGGAACCGCTATGAGCCAGAGACATCACTATGGTATGGACGATGACCACCAACGTCTTTATAGTTATGTTGCTGGTCTAAAACAGAGATTTTTGCAGTTTTATTCGACTTTCTAAATGTTTTGAGCACACCAGCTTCCCTCAGGGTTGGTTTAAAGTTTAATGATGTGCAGACCAATAGAAATGGTCTAAAATGAACTTGTATTAAACATTAGGAATGTTTTTGGCCTCTCCTGTGAAGTTATACTATTTCAGGGATACACATTTATCTGTGGACGGCGACAATATACAGACCAGTCTGAAAATCAGTTCTGAAAATCTGTGCAATAGAATGTTATATATGTTATATAAATAACAAAGAGTCATAACACACACACACACACACACACACACACACACGCATACACACACACACACACACACTGTATATATAAGTGCTATGGTGCAGATACTACCATAGCATGCTGTTGGATGTAGGATCTGGGAGACCTACATGAGCCACGGAGCGAGAGATCCGCCGAACATTGTCCGGCATACACGGAATGACCCAATAGCCACGATTTCAGGGAGCAGTAAGTCATCCTGTTATTGCCAGCACCGTTGGAAGACGGCTGCACCACGCAGGACTTCTTGCACTTCCAACGACTGACCTTAACACCACGTCACCGTCACCAAAGACTGCAATGGTGTCGTGCCAGACTGTCATGGAGTGACTCAGAATGGCAGCGGGTCATCTTCAGTGACGAGTCCCGCTTTTGTCTTGGATGAATGCGTGTGTGGAGGCACCGTGGTCAGCACCAAGATGATGTTTGTGTCACGCGTCACACATCCAGAAGGCCTGGTGTCACTCCACCTCCACCCCTATTCAAGCAATATTCAAGCTGCATGGGATGGATTATCACAGGACATCATTAGGAACCTCTACAACTCCATGCCAAGATGTCTGGCATGTCGCATCAGCAAACATGGCGTCCCAACGCCATACTGAGAGACACTACTTCTGTACGTGTAGGTCAATAAATATTGCCCATATCAGTCTAAATTTATCATTTATCATTCCTGGTAACCTTTATGTATAGGTGTGTATGTGTGTGCCGGAATACTAGAGTGTGCGTATGTGTGTATGTGTAGGACATCTCTCGTTTGACATGTTCCGGCTCAGACAGTGTGATTGGTGCGGCACCTTGGGGCCGGATCACAAACACAAAGGCCGTGTCTCTCTCTCTCTCTCTCTCTCTCTCTCTCTCTGCTATTTCCGGCGGGCGGAGCCAAGGTCAGCCGTCCCCTTTAATACACGTCCAACAAAAGAGCCAATTTAGGAGGCATCAGGCCCCGCAGGCCCCGGGGCCACACGCTAAACTGTTATGAATCCTGTCAGCTCCCTAATGGGAATGAGCCTGCGATTAAAACACTGTTTTCTCTCCACCAAACAGCGATGAGAGACCTATTTCCACCACACAGGCCCACACCACAACACACACACAGCAGCGGCAGCAGTAGACAATGTCCTTGAGGTGTTCAGACTGCTAAAATCTGCTTGATGGACAGTTGTTCCTGGCCGAAGGAGAGGGAAGGAGATAGGGAGGTGATGTGGGTTGTGGTTGGGCTTTAAACCTCAGTATTACAGAGCGAAAGGGCAGAGGAACGTGAACTTGCAGCTGATAAACACAAGTAAATGCACTTGTGAAAGCTTTTATAGCCAGTAGGACGCATGCAGTTTGCTTTGTTTATATGCAGAGCACAGGTTCACATACTAGTGAGTAGTATGATTGTTTTCTCCTCTCCATAACCGCAGATAACTGCTGGGTTCCTATACAAACCTTCCTAACCTTGGAGTTGTGAAGTAATCTCTATTAGACTTGCTTATGTGCTCGCTGTTATGAAGCCTTAGGGCCTTCTAGGCCTTCACAGAACTCTACAAGCATTACAGCACTATTCATCATGTCATCACGTTAAACTACACTCATCATCCAAAGAACAGCTGCACCCAGAAGGAGGTGTGGGATTGCAGTGCTATTGGGAAGGAAGATGAAGGTTACCAGGATCAATAAATGATGATAAATTTAGACTGATATGATCAATATTTATTGAGCTACACATACAGAAGTAGTGTCTCTCAGTATGTCGTCGGGCCACCATGTTTGCTAACCCAACATGCCAGACGTCTCGGTATGGAGTTGTAGAGGTTCCTAATGGTGTCCTGTGATAATCCATCCCATGCAGCTTGAATATCCTCACAGAGTTCCTGTAGATTGTGCGGTAGGGGTGGAGGTGGAGTGACACCAGGTCTTCTGGACGTGTGACAATAAACCTTTGATCTTGGCGCTGACCACAGTACCTCCACACACGGGTTCGTTGGTCATCTCCACCAAGACAAAAGCGGGACTCGTCACTGAAGATGACCCGCTGCCATTCTGAGTCACTCAATGACAATCTGGCACGACACCATTGCAGTCTTTGGTGAGGTTGACGTGGTGTTAAGGGCAGTCGTATTAACAGGCTACGTGCACGTAGTCCTGCGTCTTGCAGCCGTCTGCCAGGATGACTCATGGAGGCATCACTGCTCGCTGAATTTCTGCAGTCATGGGTGTTGGGTCAGTCAGATACAGTGATAAGGCCCACCCTTGCTTATGTCACATGCGTGCTGAGCATTAACCTTGAATCATTAGCATGTCTCACGATGTCAAACCTACCCACCACGATTCATTCCTGTTGGCTGATTCCTTCTGGGTGCAGCTGTTTGTGCACCTGTTCTTTTGGTGATGAGTGTATATAGCAGCTTTTCCATGCTCAAGGATGATTTACAAAAGCAATAACAGTACTGAAATACATAATCAACAATGAATAAAACAACACACAACTCCACAGTTCCCACAGCTAGCGGGAGGATTCCCCAGACCACAGTGTACAGTCACTTATCTAGTCTGGAAAGAGTCCTTAGCTGCAGGGGAAGCTCTAACTCTGCAACAATGGTGCGTCACACAGGCGGCCAGCCTGGGATTCCTCCAAGGCCAGAAATGTCCTCAGCCTCACAGGGGTAGCATTTTCATGCAGCTGAACACCATCAGTCCAGGTAGCTTCACAGCTGCAATGCAGCATTGCCCAAACAGCTGGCCAAGGTAACCACGTAGCCGCGATGCACTGTCGCTTAGGGAGCTCATCCCAAAAGACCTCGTAGCTCCAGCAAAATGCAGCATCCAAACAGCCGGCTTCAAACAAGTGTCCGGCCCAGGCAGCCTCAAGGCAGGAACTTCCCTTTATACTTATCTGCAGTGACTTCTGCAACTGATATTCGCCCCTGAACGCCTCAAAGACATTTAACGGGATATGAATCCATGAGCAGTAAATTCAGTATAAGTCAGTTCCCAAATGTAAAGAACACACATATTGGGGATTCATATAGCAGGTATTATGTGGGTGATGGATCATTCTCAGCACTGCAGTGACACTGACATGGTGGTGGTGTGTTAGTGTGTGTGGTGCTGGTGTGAGTGGATCAGACACAGCAGTGCTGCTGGAGTGTTTAAACACTGTGTCCACTCACTGTCCACTCTATTAGACACTCCTACCTTGCTGGTCCACCTTGTAGATGTACAGTCAGAGACAATAGCTCATCTGCTGCTGCACAGTGCAATGTTGGTCATCCTCTAGTTCTTCATCGCTGCCCACAGGACGCTGCCCACAGGACGCTGCCCACAGGACGCTGCCCACAGGACGCTGCCCACAGGATGCTGCCCACAGGATGCTGTTGCGCTGGACAGTTTTGGTTGGTGGTTGATTCTCAGTCCAGCTGTGATACTGAGGTGTCCAGCAACACTGCTGTGTCTGATCCACTCACACCAGCACAACACACACTAACAAACCACCACCACGTCAGTGTCACTGCAGTGCTGAGAATGATCCACCACCCACATAATACCTGCTCTGTGGTGGTCCTGTGGGGGTCCTGACCATTGAAGAACAGGGTAATACAGTACACAGAGAAACAGATGGACTACAATCTGGACCTGCAGAACTACAGAGTGTTCCTATATGGTCAGTGGAGCTGATAGTATGGACAGTGAGTGTAGATACAAGGTAGGTGTACCTAATGAATCAAATGCTGCCAGTACAACCTTAACAAATCTCCATACCCTCCCCTACAAGACAAATGTTCTATATGGAACAATAAACACACATATAAATGGTAAAATGGTTCTTCAGATTGGTAGAGAATGTGCGTATATGGTTGTATATAGAACCTTTCTGATAATGGTTCTTTATAGAACTGCAAATGGTTTTGCTGGTTTTGCTGCTTGACAACAGCCCAAAAGCAGACCCCTTTTCAGTGCTATGTAGAACCATGTACAATATGCATTCTCTGTTAATCTGAAGAACCATTTCACCATGAAAAGAACCAGTTAAACATGCAAATGGTTCCTCAGATTGATGATGGAATGGCTTGTATATGGTTCTATATAGCACCAAAACAATATATATATATAAAAAACACATTACCCATCAATCTGAAGAACCATTTCACCATGAAAAGAACCAATTAGGCATGCAAATGGGTCTTTGAGTGTTCAAGATTCTATGTAGAACCAATGTCTTTATTAAAGATCCCTTGAAAAACCATCTTTTTGTAAGAGTCTACCCAACAAGACCTCAATAATGTGTATACTGTGCTTTATTGTGTAGACCTCCCGTTATGTACTAATGCAGGTTTTAATGAGTAAATCTGAAATCATGGTCAATAACCCATTTAGAAGTGTTAGAACCCCCTGTATGTGTTCCATAAAATAAAGGGCTGGCACTTTGCCTAATATGACCTCCTTTTTTGTTGGGGGTGTTCGTGTTTATCATCCAGGTGGGATTTGAACCCCACAAAGAGCTAAATACACCGACATCCAAACACACACTCCATTTCACACTCAAACAGTCGCCTATGCCACCCTACTGACAAAGCTGCCACCGTATTAGCGCTCAGCACCTCTCTGAAAGCTTAACAGGCATTTCCATTCAGATCGTATTGACAGCCTGACACACACACATATTCTGCCACCTGGCTGCTCACTAAACCCGCTGTCACATCACTCACCACTGTGTGATCTGTCACCGACGTTAATGCCCCACAGTGCCACATTCAGTACCATGTGGGTGTCACCGCTCAGCTCACACCCCAACACACCATCCCATACAGTGGTGTAGGAGTTTGACAGTGCAGGGTTTTTTATTGGGGGGGGGGGGGTCTTACATTTGCTACCATGAAACAAAACCCACCCTGTAGCCTAATATATTAGCTAGCTATAAGCTGATTCCACTGGAGGTAGTACTCATCTGATCTTGTCCTTGTGTGTTAAACCTGCTGTATATTTTACAGTAACGTTACTTAAACACAGTAACACCACATTCTCTGGTGGTTTCATTCATTCATTCATTCATTCATTCACTCATTCATTCATCTTCTAAGCCGCTTATCCTTCTGGTCAACGGGGTGGGGGAGCCCATGTCAGCGTTCAGTGGGCAGAAGGCAGGAAACACCCTGGACAGGCTGGCAGTCCAATGCAGGGCAGACACACACACACACGCACACGCACACGCACACGCACACGCACACGCAAACACCTAGGAGGCTATTTAGCGTCCCCAAACAGTCTGACTGCATGTGACACCCACTGCAGCACCGTGCCACCATCATGATGGCTTGATTGATTGATGGCTGGCTGGCTCAATAGAGGTGCAGCACCACCCGACGGACAATAGAACATGAAGTATTCCCATCCGATTCCTATGTCAGCGCTCCCATTAACACATTCCTAGATGTAGTTGCATAATGTGCTGATTGACAAACTGAGTGTGACGCACGCTGAGCTAAAAGCAAAGCTGGATTTCTTAAATAGGTTGGCAGTGAACCACATCAACAAGATCAGGGCAAACATAACAAAGGGGCTTAGACAAAGGCAGAAACAGGAAACAGGCAGAAGTCAAAAACCAGTAAACAATCCGAGCAGCAAAAGTACAAAAAGGGATAAACAAGAAGAGTAAACCCGGAAAGCAAAGCAGAGTCAAGACCAGACTAGCTAACAAGAAGAACAACAGGGAGAACCGCTTGGTACGCAGAGAGTGGCAATACTGTGAGAGTGAGAGATAGGTAAAAGACCAAACATGCTGATTGGAGACAGGTGTGTGCGGTTAGAATTCTGTGGATGATGAGCGGGAAAACGTGGGGACGTGATTGAAAGATGGCGGGCATGTGACTGTGACTTCATCGGGTGGAGGGTTATGATAATGGAGTCCGGGAGATCTGAGGTGAGAGGAGAACCCGCAGGCGTGACGCATAACTAGGATCTCATGGGCTCCAGTGCCACAAATAAAAAAAAAAAATTAAATAAATAAATAAATAAATAAATAAATAAGGCCCCACCGTGCAAAAATGACAATCAGAAAAACAATAAAAAGACATTTGTTTGTTTATTCACTGTTGTTGTGTCTCAAACAAGTTGATGCTTTAATGGCATTCCACTCCACCCACTCCACCGTGTTTACATTACACTCTGTATTTATAATTGTAGAGCTATAAATAATGAACATATCACTTTGCAGGTTGTGAGGCATCCATCTGACAAAGGTAACCGTGTGATGCATTATGAATGAGAGAGAGAGAAACAGACGGCAGGTCTGTTTGTGTAGTGCTGATGACGATGCATGTTGTTAAGAAATTTAATCTTCCTGTCTGTGCGCGACGCCTGGTCAAATTCCTTTAACACAACTTAACACAGCTTGTAAATAAGTGATATGTGGCATGTGCAAAAGCTGTGGTATGATGCAAGGATGACACACCCCGTCAAATTCATACTCCAAACACAAATCAGCAGAAAACGCTCCTCCTCCCTTTTCACTCCTTACCAGTCTAGAAGAAACATGGTGAGTTCAGCAACAGCCTGCCTCCCTTTCCTCTCCAAGAGCGTCACCAGCTCACCCACCAAGAGCTTCAGCCATTGTTGTCTTTACTGCTCCTTTCATTGACTACCTGGTCTTATATGATCTAACCAGGAGGAGCACTTTCAACATGACAGATAAGAGTTTAGAATATGCCGTCAGGGCAGCAGCACTACTTCTTCATCCTCTCATGTTGGACTGATTCCACTCCTACAGTGACTCACTATCGCCTCTTCAGGTACAAAGTGGTATTACGAGACAGGACGGGCCGGGGCTAGCTGGTTAGCATGCTAACACCCTACATACACGTCTCTGACACACGGTCAAAACTGTTATTTCTTCACATTGTGATGCTAATTTAACAATAATTATTCAATTATTAATTAATTAATTAATTATTTTTTATAGAAATATTGTTTCATTAATGTCATTTTTTTCCAACCTGTTAAAACAACAGAAATGGTATGTGTACTATGCTTTGCAGCAATTTACCCTACTGGGGCGTCTGCCACTTGCTCTGGTAGGCAGAACAGGCTCTAGAGGTGTAGTATGCAAAACCACCAGATCACATGCTCCGCCTCCCTGTCCTTAGAGGGTCATTTACTGCGTTTTCTGTTGTTGTTAATGTGTTTATATGTTGGTTTGAGGTGTACGTATGGGTTTATTGTTATTTGTATGTTGGGCTATGGGGTAGTTAGTGTGGGGTCATATCCTAACCGTGCAGAGGGAGCATACGACCTGCCCACTTTGACCTCCAGTGGCCATGTATGTGCCTTTTCTGCTGGTGTTAATAAAGAGCACTTTACATAGCAGGAATAATGGCCTCCCCTGTATCACCTTCTTTTCCAAGTGGCATCGCAATATTTAATATTCAAAATGAAGCCTTGAAGGACCTCTACAGATCCATGCCGAGACGCCTAGCATGTTGGGTTAGTAAACATGGTGGACCGTCGCCATACTGAGAGACACTACTTCTGTATGTGTAGCTCAATAAATATTGATCATATCAGTCTAAATTTTACTGCACTGTAATCCCACACTTCCTTCCTTCCTAGGTGCAGCTATTCTTTGGATAATGAGTGTGTATGTCACATTGCTTTTTCCCTACATTGCCTTTGCCTTTATTACAGCTTCAGATTTAATGAAGCAATCCGCAGTCACACTTCCAATGTCCAGTCTTAAAGGTTGTTTTTGCCTTTTTTCCTTCTGACCATCCAAACACATTTAGTTATGCTATTTCCTGCGTGTTCTTATATACAGTTGTGCCATGAACAGAATTATGCATATTAAACAAGAAGGTCAGTATATGTATCACAGGTGATCCCCAAGATGTTCCCAAACAGTTGTCGTCCAAGGATCCACAACAAGATGTCAGGGACAAAGAACTCGGACCGACGTGAGCAGAGCTAAACAGCAAATTGGTTTTATTAAACAATCGGGCAGTCGATACAAACAGCAAAACACAAGACAACATACAGGGAGAAGCAAGATCAAGATCAGAGACAGGCAGAAGTCGGAACCGGAAATGGCAGTCAGCGATGTAAACAAATCAAAAGGGGACGGGCTAGAGGCGGAGAATGGAAGGCAGGCAGAAGGGTCAAAGCCAGAGTAGACACAGCGATCGGGAACCAGAGGGGAGAGATCCAAAGAGAGTAGGTGGAAGAACAAAGCAGGTCAGAACCAGGCTTATAAAGGGAAGTGTAATCACAGACAGCTGGGGGGCTAGAACTCGGATGACGTCGAACGGATATGATTGGACGTTAGAGGACATGTGTGTGTGACGTTATGGAGCGAAGACCCCTGGGAGGTTGAGTCCGGGAGAGTGAGGGAGCCGGGAGGTGTGATACAAGAATGAGGAGCTGATTGCAGATTTATTAGACAAAACTCGAAGTCAAAAACAAGCCAGGTCAAATCCAGATGATCCGTCCGTAAGCCAACATAATCGTTACAAAGACGCAGTCCAAAACTCAGAAACCATAAACCAAAGCAATGAATCGTAACCAGAGTAGAAACCCATGAACAGAAATGCTCAGAATTGCAGGGCATACCAATACAAGACTTCACAAAGACATTCAGCAAAATTACAAACAGGTGTGAACACAAGACCTAGAATTCAGGTGAGGGCGCCCTCTGTGGACGAGGGGGAACAGCAGCAGTAGATGTGACAACAGAAGCCTTTAAATACAGTTGCTCCTTTAATCCGCCTTCAGTCAACTCTTGTGTTCAGTTCTCAAAACCGAATAAACAAGACTAAATGAGTAGCTTGTATGTGCACTATGCTTTGCAGAAATGTACCCTACTGGGGCGTCTGCCACTTGCTCTGGTAGGCAGAACAGGCTGTAGGGGTGTAGTATGCAAAACCACCAGATCACATGCTCCGCCTCCCTGTCCTTAGAGGGTCATTTATTGTGTTTTCTGTTGTTGTTAATGTGCTTATTTATTGGTTTGAGGTGTATAGAAACGCTCAGAATTGCAGGGCATACCAATACAAGACTTCACAAAGACATTCAGCAAAATGGAGTCTTAAGTATACAAAATGGCTGCTAATTACAAACAGGTTTGAACACAAGACCTAGAATTCAGGTGAGGGCGCCCTCTGTGGACGAGGAGGGGGAACAGCAGCAGTAGATGTGACAACAGTAGCCTTTAAATACAGTCACTCCTTTAATCCGCCTTCAGTCAACGCTTGTGTTCAGTTCTCAAAACCCAATAAACAAGACTAAATGAGTAGCTTGACAGCACACACACTGTTCCTTTGCAAGGCCTTTTTTCTGTTTCTGTTTGTTTTCTATTTAGAAACACTGTTTGTGCTAATTAGCTAATGCTAATAAAACATTATGCTTCACTGAACTTGCTAAACTGAGCTCATGCTATTTGTTAGCCTTTTAACTCCCAGTTAATTCTTATGCTAATTCTTAGCCTTTATCTTAAATCCTAACTAGGCAGTCTTATCTAAACATTTAGGTTAATGTTAGATGCCAGTGGGTTGAGTACCTTGATGTATAAGGGGTTCGGCTTGGTTTAGACATGATCAGTCAGTAAACAAACAAATTACAGTGTGTTTTTATTCAGTAATTTTCCTATCGGGGGCCTATTCATTATCACCAGGGTCCATAAGATCCTAGTAACACCACTGCCTCCCACACACCCTCCCAAAGCCTGCACTTTCTGGACAGTCTGGATCTGATGCAATTAAGCCATGCATGGCTCGAGCTGTCTCTGGTTTTGACGTGATTGCGTCCGGGGGGCTTGCCAGACTTAGTGTGCGTTCGTGTGACAGAGAGAAAGCGAGGGACTGGGCTAATTGAAGCTGAAACTGTGGAGTTAGTCTTACATATGGTCCGTTCACACACGCCAGCCCGAATTAGAGCCAGGGATGTTATGAGAGAGGAAGCTGTCAGAGGCTGAGTCGCTCTCAGCACTGTAGGCTGGTGCCCAGTTTCTGACCCTGCATCACAAAACATTACAAGCTGAAGGTTAAAGATGAGATGATATTTCGATATGCCATCCTTCAGGAATCAAGGCCTGTGTTTACCTGTATATGGTGCTGACACTAATGTTCTATGGAGTGCAGTGAGTTTTATGCTGTGACCTGTAGCAGTGGTGAGATGCTGGCAGGATACAAGTGCAGAGTGGACCTGTCTACATAACAGTCATGAAATATACGCTCATCATCAAAAAATTGCTGCACCCAGAAGGAATCAACCGACAGGAATGAAACTTGGTGGGTAGGTTTAGCATCATGAGACATGCTAATGATCCAAGTTTCATGTGACGTAAGCAAGGATGGGCCTTATCACTGTACCTGACTGACCCAATCTGCAGGACCTGTGTGAGGATATTCAAGCTGCATGGGATGGATTATCACAGGACACCATTAGGAACCTCTACAACTCCATGGCGAGACGTCTGGCATGTTGGGTTAGCAAACACGACGGCCCGACGCCATACTGAGAGACACTACTTCTGTATGTGTAGCTCAATAAATATTGATCATATCAGTCTAAATTTATCATCATTTATTGATCCTGGTAACCTTTATCTTCCTTCCCAACAGCACTGCAATCCCACACCTCCTTCTGGGTGCAGCTGTTCTTTGGATAACGAGTGTAATGAAGTTTATCAAAATAATAAACTAAGACTTTTATTTTGAAAAACGTCTCTCACTTAAATGACATAGTACTCCATATTAATATGATGTCTATGATAACATGAATCTGTTATAAAGTGTTTATGTAAGGTGTAATGAATGTGTTATGTAGACACCCTTTAAGTAAAGTGTTACTACTCATCTTTATTTGGGGAACAACATTAAAAACCACAGATAGTACAGACTAAAATCCACCGCGCTGCGTCACACAGCATCCCAAAAAATTCAGAGCTGGTTTTTAATAAAGGTGCACACGTTCGGCAACAACAGGTTCCATTTCTCTGAGCACCCCAGCATACCGCTCAGCCTTTTACAATTACTGTGTTAAATTAAAGCCATGTCGAGACCACAGAGAGCCGCAGTAGAGGTCATGTGGCTTGAAATTTACCCAGAGAAAGGTTGTCAACCTTTTAGACAAACAGACAAATGCTAACAGTGTGTTACCTCAGCTGACATCGCTAGCCTGGTTGTTTTCACTCGGAAGCCGGGAGATAGCAAACTGATATCAAGCAGATGAATTATGTCGCTTTATTCCCATATTAGTACAGTACAGGAACGAGATTGACCTTGACATTTATCAGCACTCTCACCACTATACCTTCTAGTATAGTGCTGCTTTGAGATGTATCTGCTACGATGTGACCCTACACCAAACTACTAGCCAGTGTTTCTAAATGGACTTTTGTTGTGTTTGAATGCTAGTTTTGTATTGTGGCAGCTGCATACGTTTGTTTAATATTGTGGCATCAGTTTATTGAACACAGCACCAGTGAAACCTGCCACCGAAGTCGGGTGAACGGCCGAGAGGCAGGGTAGGTCACTACCAGCCACTCATTTCCTATACACTGTAAATAGCTAACCCATTACAACGTACCCCAGACCCAGCAGAGTCCAGTAAAGGACTCTTCTCCTGCCTCAAGGTGGCGTCCTCTTCCCAAGAAGTGCCAGAGAAGAGACTGAGCACTGTGTGCTCTTCCCCATTGTGGTGGACCTCACAGCATCAATCCTTGCGCTATACTGAAGGTGGAAGCAACAGCAGCGTTGCACTCTTGACCACCCTCCACTAACCGTGCCACAGACGACAGCAAGGGTGCTGCACATATCTAGTGAACCATCATATCCAGCGAAAGGCCATGACCAACCATAGCACTTGTGCCTGCTTAAAGTATCACTAGAAGGTTTCAGTTAATAGTGCCAGGCTACGTCACACCAACCCTTTTGACATCCTCCAGACGGGCTCCACTGTGTTGTCACGCAGCATCTCAACATCTTGCCATCCTCTGCCAGGCTTGCTCTTCTCCACCATGTTGCCTTGAGTTCTTGGTTTTGCTATTGCCCTTCAAACCGCTAAAGGGGGGCTTCCCACTTCTGACACCACAGTGGCTGAGTGGCTGATAATTTCATATACACTGTAAATAGCTAACCCATTACAATGTACCCCAGGCCCAGCACAGTCCAGAAAAGAACATCTCCTGCCTCAAGGTGGCGTTCTCTTTCCCAGAAGTGCCAGAGCAGAGAGACTGATCACTGTGTGCTCTTCCCCGGTGTGGCACTTTTGCCATCCTTCAGCCAGGCTCCTCTCCATCGAGTTGCCTCGAGTTCTTGGTTGAGTGACCGAGAAGCAGGGTAGGTCCCTACTGGTCATGCATTTCCCGTACATGGTAGACAGCGAACCCAATACACACTACCCCATACCCAGCCCAGTCCAACACAGAACATTGCAAAGCTTAAGGAACACTGCTCCACCATTATAGTCTATACAGTAACAACAATTTACCATCTCTTACTGCGCATGTAGTGTTCTCTCTCAGGGGGCTCCGCATGTGGCCATGTCTGGTGTGAAATGCTTTTCACAGCAGGGGGTTCTCACCATTCCAGTTTCACCCCCTATTGCTCGCTAACATCTCAGTGACAACATTTCAGACACAGAGAGGCAACAGTGTCCTGGTTCTTTGGAGAGAACACTGTTACTGGAAAAACAATAGCTATAGTGAAGAACCCTTGTAGAACCATTGTTTGTAAGGGTGTATATAACCTTGTTGACCGAGTAAGGTAATTTGGAGAGCTAGCCCTCACATCCTGGACACCTCCTCTTCCAGACTCTCCCCTCTGGTAGAAGACTGCGGTCCATCAAAACCAGCACAACACGTCATGCTAATAGCTTTTTCCCCAGAGCTGTAGCGCTCCTCAACCACAGTGGACACCTTCAACTGTAAACCTTAAAACATACAACTGAACTGTACCAAACCGGACTGAACAGCTATTTGCACTCTGCTTATTTGCACTATGACTATTTGCACACCTGTACAGATGTTTTCTTTCTGTAGATATTCAGGTCATCTGTAACTTTCTATATATAATATTTTTCAACTAAATCTGTTTCACATCTCTCAGCTTCTTCAGCTTTTTATTACTTTTAGTACTTTTTACTTTTTAATTTATCATCTACTCTATTTATTGTTTAGTGTAATTTTCCTTTAGTTTAATACTGTAAATAATCTGTGTTCTGTGTTTTTGTTACTTGTTTTTGTTACTTGTCATACGTGTTGCTCTCACCAAGACAAATTCCTCGTATGTGTAACATACTTGGTGAATAAAGAGATTCTGATTCTGATTCTGATTCTGATTCTAAATAAACTAAGACTAACAGGATATGGTAAACTTTGTCAGTCTATTGTCAAGTGCATCGTGTAAAAAGATATTTCATAGATATCTTTCATAGACATAGACAATATTCCATAGACAGTGATAAAAGAGTTTCTCAAAATCAGATTTTGATTCCAGTCATCAAAGCTCTGGAGTTAACTCTTAATTCCCAAACGCCTGGAATCAGGGAATCAAGAGTTTTGGAAGTCGGTCCCAGCTCTACCAGAAGGCGGAGTACTGAGATAATAAAGACAGTGCTTAAAGGTGTCATAAAATGGAAATCTGTACTGCACTGTCATAGTACAGTAAGGAGAGTTCAGTACATAGAACTGATATACCATGAACCTCAAAACCTGTCGTTCCTCCTTCAAATACAAATCCTGGAGGATACGTAGGTAGCATTAGCTAACAAGCAAGCTAACTAGCATAGCTGACTAAATAGTATGAGGGCGGAGTTCATTTACACAGAGGCTCTTTTTATTTAGTCTATTTCCACATGTTGCATCCGCGTGATCATCATGGACGGCGTCTCACTGTAAAGCAGCCAATCAGAGCAGAGCTCATCTGTTTATTCATGAGCTCACCAAACCAAAGGAAAAAAGCTTGTTTCATTCCAGAACCAGATCACAGGGTGTAAATGGGTGTGTAGAACTCACAGATGTGGTGAGTGAGAAAGGGGTTATAAGAGGAGAGAGAGAGAGAGAGAGAGAGAGAGAGAGAGAGAGAGAGAGAGAACAGAAAGGGAATGAATTCCCTGTAAGATCTGATGTTCCCAGCCAAAAGACAGATAGATAGATAGATAGATAGATAGATAGATAGATAGATAGACAGACAGACAGACAGACTGGTGCACAACAGCCCATTTCACCTTTCCTCCTGTGCTGTTGCTTTGATAGTGACTAGGCTGCTTAATAAAGAGACCATTTATGACAATCTTAGTTTGGATGCAAAAAAGCAACAACAAGCCAAAAATAGAGAGAACCTTATTTGTTTATCTGCTACAAGTACAGACTCTACAGAATGGCACATAATTCCAACATAATGTCGGAGACGTGAGTAACATGAAAGACTAATGTTCTCACTGTTCTGTAAAGTGTAGAACTCAAATGAAAGGATATGGACTCAATAAAGAACATGCAATCAATGTCATTACAACAGCACAGGAGAGATCTGTATAGTACAGAACAGACTAGTATCTCTATTACACAAATTACATAGCCTGGCTTTAATAGATATGGAACATCCACTATGTACTAAGTGGCCACTTCGTTAAGCACCTCTACCTTGTATCTCCTCTCACTCTCTATTGTATCAGCTCCACTGACCATACAGGAGCACTCCATAGTTGTACAGTTCCAGACTGTCGTCTATCTGTTTCTCTGTATACTGTATTACCCTGTTCTTCAATGGTCAGGACCCCCACAGGACCACCACAGAGCAGGTATTATGTGGGTGGTGGATCATTCTCAGCACTGCAGAGACACTGACGTGGTGGTGGTGTGTTAGTGTGTGTTGTGCTGGTGTGAGTGGATCAGACACAGCAGTGCTGCTGGACACCCCAGTGTCACTGCTGGACTGAGAATTATCCACCAACCAAAACTATCCAGCACAACAGCGTCCTGTGGACAGTGTCCTCTGGGTCCACCTTGTAGATGTACAGTCAGAGATACCTCATAGCTCATAGCTCATCTGCTTCTGCACAGTGCAGTGTTGGTCGTCCTCTAGTCCTTCACCAGTACCTACATTAGTTCTGGCTTTGCTCTTCTCTTTAAGCCTCCTTATGAAACTTTGCCTTCTTTAAAGGTTTGCAGACCAAATGAGGCATTTAGGATTCACCCTACTGTCCTTGAAACAAAACCTGAGGTCAAACACAAACACCACAGAAGGGAAAGGCAGGCGGCTGGCATAGCAGACATGGTCAGGTTCATTTGCATGTGCATTTGTCATTCAAACACATGACGCTCCCGCGTCCTAGTGGGGCTGTAGGGAGGGATTAGTGTGGCTCTCAGACTGAAGGAGATGGAGACTCAGTGCTGAAGGGTGATGGAGAGCAGACAGAAAGCAAAACAGAGAGAGAGAGAGAGAGAGTGAGCGGGAGAGAGAGAGAGAGGACGGGAGGGAGAGTAACAGAGAGACTTTTTGACTTTCATCTTTAATGCCTCTTCAGTGCTTTTCTTAAGACTCTATTCAACACCCTTCACCAAATGACTCTTACATAAACCGCCAGGCGCGCTCCGGACCCGCTGCGTGCAGAACCCGCACGGGAGAAATAATGCCGTACACAAACATTTAGTTCCTCTTTAATGACAGATCATAATACATCTCCAGCACAGCGGGCTATTCGGTAGCTCCGCAGGTCAGCAACCACCAGGAACACACATGTTCCTCTCTAAAGCACAGAGGGACCAAACATTGGAGTGTTGTGTGTGGGCAAGCGAAGCCCTCACCCCTTATTCCGCTTCCATTCGGAAACCAAACAGCCAATTTAGTCCGTACAAAGACAAAATCCAGCAAACAACAGCTAAAACACTGAAGAGCACATGTACTCTGCCCCCAGTATAAACAGAGAGAGAGAGAGAGAGAGAGAGAGAGAGAGAGAGAGAGAGAGAGAGAGAGAGAAAAGAAGATAAGAGAGAGAAACGAAACACAGAGCAAGAGAAAAATAGGGAAGATAGGACAGAAAGAGAGAGAGAGAGAAATAGGAAGAGGGAAAGAATGAAACACAAAGAAAGAAGGAAAGAAAGGGGGATATAGAACAGAAGGAGATAGGAAGAGAAAGGAGAAATAAGAGTAAAATATAAATATAGATAGATACAAATATAGATAGATAGATAGATAGATAGATAGATAGATAGATACATAGATAGATAGATAGATGAAACAGAGAAAGAGTGAGAAAGGGGTTGTAAGAGGAAAAAGAGAAAGAAAAAGAAACAAAAAGCAAGAGAAGTAAGAGCAAGAGTGAAATGGAAAGAAAGAGGGGAGGCAGAGAGAGACAGAGAAAGTGAGAGAACTATAAAAGAAACAAGCAAAGAGAGGGAAAGAAAAGGAGCTAGAAACAGTGAGAGGGAAAACAAGAAAAGGGGATATAGAGGAGAAGACAGAGGGAAAAAGACATGGTGAGATTAAGGGAGGCAAAGAAAGGAAGGAAAAGAGAAATTAGATGAGAGAGAGAGAAAGAGAGAGAGAAGCAAAGAGAGACAGAGAGAGAGAACGAGAGAGAGAGAAAGGGAGAGACAGAAAGAGAGAAAGGGAGAGAGAGGAAGGGAGAGACAGAGAGAGAGAAAGGGAGAGAGAGAAAGAGAGACAGAGAGAGAGCGAGCTGTAGTAAGTAATTAAGCAGAGAATAACAGTAATTCATAATAAGCAGTGTTCATTCATCACCTCTGGCCGGTTCAGTCCTCCGCTCCTCCGCTCTGAGTGATTACTGGTCAGTAAAGAGAATATTCAAAACCGTCCACTGGAAATCTTTCTTCATGGGCTTCAGCTGAGGACACATTCCGTCTATTGCTCCACCTAACTGGATCGATCGCTACTATAGTGAGGAAGAAGAGGGTGTTTAAGACCACCCCAACCCCACCAGGTCCTGAGTATACAGTATGTTTGATAGATACTGCAGGTGATTCGGTCAGTGCAGGAGTGAGTCTCATTTAGAAGGCTGTATGATTATTCGGCCTATTGATTCTAACTAGTGTAATTATCCTATGCCATAGCACGCGCCTAGCAACCCGAATGAAACCAACAGGGATCCCATAGGCACCATTTCATAATTAATAGGAATACTATAGCAACTACCTAGCAACACTCATGGATACTACCGACTACCTAGCAACCATCAGGGATACCATAGCATCCATCTAGCAACCTGATAAAAAGCAACTGTCATACTATAGCAACCATTTAGCAACTACTAGAGATACCATAGCATCCACCTAGTAACACCCTAGAAACCACTTGGAATATCATAGTAACCACTTGGGAGCAACCATGTAGCAACACCTAAGCAACTGCTTGCAACCACCTGAGATACCGCAGCAACCATCTCCAGTTGTGATACCATAGCAACACAGTAGCAACAGCTGCTATGGTATCATCAATCAGGGATACCAGATCATGGACCTAGCAACACCATAGAGACCGATTGGGTTACCATAGCAAACATTTTGCAACCACTCGGGATACCATAGCAACTACCTGGTAAATGAATTGGAGCTGGAGCTGCTTTAGGGGCACACTGAGGACCACCAGAACTCATGTTGTGGATGTTTTCTGATTTTCTGACACCAGAGAAAATTAACTTGGACTTACAGGCCATTTAGACTGGAGAGCAGATAAATGACGGGTGACTTTCGCTCAGCACTGTGCATGTGAAGTCAGGAGGAGGGTCAGCAGTAGACGCTTTCTAATCTCTGTAGGAACTCAGCACTGCAAATGCATCCAAACACACACTCACACGCACACATACTGTGACCTATTATCTGCCGCGTGCAGCACGGAATAAAAGAAAGACAAATCAGTCATCGGATGGTGCGCATTGATCAAACTTCTCCTCCTCCGCCGCTGAAAGGCAGCCACTGAGCTGCTGTCAGATCCATCAGCTCCGCACCTCTGCATTTAAACACTCGCTGGAGGCCGCACAGGCAAGCACACACGCGCTCTCGTGTTTTTGCTAACGCTGGGCTCTGTGGAGCAGGGGTAAATATTGACATCCTGCAGCTTTCTGCCTCCGCACCCAGGGACTGAGCTTTAACAGCTTTACAAAAACGCAGGAAACACACACGACACACCCGCTGCCCCTCCGTCCGCCGTCTGGACACACGGGCTACCCCCACAGAGGCTTTAAAGGAGTAGTTCAGTCAGAGCTATCGTGTTTATACCCTAAATGTGGTCGATCAGCCAAGACATGCTTGGTGTTTAAGGTTTGCTTTATTAGTTCAAGGCCGTGAGGCTAATTTAGCGAGGCTAATTTGCTTGTACATAGGGGTGGAAATGTGCCGGACTGCACCAGAACCCCAGTCCAGGAGTAAATGTCCAAGCAGAACGGCGGTTCAGCTCAGATCTCCAACAGCCAGGTATCTGTGTTCATAAGGAAACTCTACGTAGCTGTTTTCCCTTGTGCTAAAGTGTGCACATGAAGTGAAGTGTCGTTGAATGCACCACAGGTTCAGCTTACATTCGGCCAATAGAAGGTCTCATTGCGGTAGCAGGCTCCGCCCACTCAATGTTATTAATACTATTTATACACTCATCATCAAGAGAACAGCTGCACCCAGAAAGAAGTGTGGGATTGCAGTGCTGTTGGGAAGTAAGATAAAGGTCACCAGGATCAATAAATGATGATAAATTTAGACTGATATGATCAATATTTATTTAGCTACATATACAGAAGTAGTGTCTCTCAGTATGG
>CM067485.1:33049501-33070572 GCA_034552555.1 Semaprochilodus insignis
CTACTTACAGTACACTAACGCATTACACTTACTGAGTTACTGTACACCAACACACTACTTACAGTACACTAACACATTACTCGTCTCATCCGTGCATCATTAGCAATACTGTCTTGCTCCATTGCCTCTTCTCTCTCGCTTCAGTCAGACATGCTTGTCAAGTCCAAACTAGCTACCAAGCAAAAGCTAACCTGCTAAGTATAACTGAGCTAAGAAGCTCACTGGCTGCCTATAGTCAGTTTGCTCATTCGTCCAGCCAGTCAAACCAGCTGGTCTTGGATGTGCATCCCACAGAAAAGTAAGTAAGAACCATCTTTAAGATGTTGCCACATAAAAGATGGATAATGTTTTTATTGACCTATGGACACAGTGCGGTCTACCACACGGCCTGCATATGTAAAGCCTGTTTTGCTCATTCCTCACGTCTCACACTCACGTGTTCAGTTCTGTTTCAGTGGCATAACTGGCTGGGAGTCTTGGACTGAGGGATGTCAGTTTCAGTCAAACTTCAGAATATTAGGACCAGTCAGCTGTGATGAGCCGTTTTTAAGCAGCATTTTCTGCATTTCTAACTCATTTTGTTCATTCGAACTGCTTAATATAACAGTTGTTATGGTGGGACCTGTCCTTACCAGTATTTTGGAAGGATAGAATTGTCCCATTATCCCTACCAATATTTTGGGAGGACAGAATTGCCCATAACAATATTTTGGAAGGACAGAATTTTCTCTACCAATATTTTGGGAGGACAGAATTGCCCATAAAAATATTTTAGAAGGATAGAATTGTCCCCACCGATATTATGGCTGCAACTGCACACAAGGTTAGCAATTGCGCATTTTTTGGCATACGCACACTTGCGCCACTTACAATGTCTCAAGTTTAAAGCTAGTTTTAAAGCTAGCTGTTGTGTCTCCAATACATTGTGCTGTCTTGTGACTCTCGGAATGATGCTATAATCCTTGATGCTATTGTCAAAAATGGCAAGACCATGCAAAGCAAAAGGTTATGCAAGATTTGAAAGCATTCCTGAGATCCAAGGAACTAAGGACCACTGCCAAGTTCTAAATTATGAGACCTGCATGAAGTGATGCAGCCTTGACCTGCTTGTAGAGGAAACTGAGCATGCTGGAGTTAGACTCAGCTCGGCAGAATGTGAAGCAAAACCCTTTTTCTCCTTACAGGAACCAAAAGCACCAACATATATCCTTCAGTTCCCTGAAGCGTATTTATAGGGGCCTACACATCTTCTTTGAAACGGGTTCAAATGAAGCGGTTCTTCACTGACACACAGACAACATTGGAAAAATCATTACAGCTATAGGTCTATTCTGGGAGCACCCATCCTGCTGTTGGTCAGCATATATTACTGTGTATGATGTTTATGTTACATCTTCCCAACCCTGTTTTCTTTTTGAAGGTGTTCCTTTAAATTACCTTTTCTCGCTGCAAGTGCATTCAAAGGTGTCCTACATTTCAGACCAACCTTATAATACCATGTGCTCTTCATGCACCCTTTAGATAGAGTTCTTGGTTCTATTAAACCCTCCTGGATTAGCATGACTTGGTAATATACGTCTGGACAGGACAACTGTACTTCACAATCACCTTGTGTATTCAAGGTGGTAGTAACTTTCGGCTCCTGCAGATGGCGCTGCACGAGGATGATGGAGCTATAAAGACCTGCAGGATCCATAGATCAGAAGAGGTGCTACAGTGCAGTGAATGTCTCGTTCCATGTGTGGAGAATGGCTCCAAAGCAGATGTTAATGATTGGCTAAAAGGAGTGACTGCATTTGTGCGTGCCAAAGACCATAGTGTGAAGGAAGTAGCTGAATCTGCAGGTGTATGGAAGCGTACGGTCATACGGGTCTACCAGCAGTGGCTAAAATCCCAGTCTACAGGGAATTCTCCTCAGAATTGTGCCAGGGAAGGCATCCACCAAATCTGGACCAACTGCACAATTCTTTGATCCAAGGGTGTCTGAGCATTGCATGTGTCATTGTCAAAAATGGTTCCTATGAAGGAACTATCCAACGTGCTACAGAGGGTTCTTTGAACAATGTCACAGAAGAGCCCTAAAGTTTCATCATCATGTGAAGCTCTGTGCTCTGTGAAAGACGTGTGTCAGTATTGTGAGAACTACTTAGAAAGGCTGTCTGGATACCTTTGGGCATTGAATGAGTCCCATGTGACTGAAACGTACCTAATGGCGTATAATACCTCCTTGAGCACCAATAACAACTGTGATTGGATTTGGCTTGGACAGGACAAGTATCTGAATGTAGGCCACATCAGTGTTCAGACACTCTTGTATCCATTAATTAGTCAGTTAGTCCAGATTTGGTGGTGCCTGGCGTTTTACTGGTTATTCCAGGTAGTCCCCCAGACTTTCAAGAGGATTCAATCCTTCGGGATTGGGTGAATGCTCTTGAATGTTCATCATACCAATCAGTCACATTTGCAGCTCTGTGAACACGAGAACTGTCATCTTGGAATACAAGGATAGGAATGTTATGTTCTTTGGTAAAATGATGAGCAAAAGTCAAAACCTGGTTGTCCAGCAGCTCAGTGTAGACACTGTGGTTCAGATTTACTGTCCTCAACCAAAGTACCCATTTCCATGTAATTAAAACACCCCCAGAACATCACCAATGGCTTAAACATGTGAGTGTTTCATTCAAAATGAACAGAGCCTTTGCCTCCCCGTGATTCAGACGCGGCCCACAGGCTGGAGGATTGACCCAAAAGTCCGCACCAAACAGATAAGATTAGCACAGAGAGCCATGCTGATTCCAATGTTCCTGCCCTTCCACTGCGCTCTGTTATGGCACCCTTGAAAATGTCACTAATCCCCATGTTTGAAGAGATAGTGGGACATGAAAGGGATCCCTCTTGGTTTCTGTGCAATGAAAGGATTCAGAGGGCCTATCTGTCTCATATCAGAAGAGACAAGCCGGAGAACGGCAAAAACAACTCTTTACTTATCACCGCACTTCCAAACGCGTCAGCATGACTCAGTTCCATCCTTTTGGCCTACACTGGTTTCTCTGTGCAGCTGATAGTGTTCATTCATATATACACACTCATAATCCAAAGAACAGCTGCACCCAGAAGGAGGTGTGGGATTGCAGTGCTGTTGGGAAGGAAGATAAAGGTCACCAGGATCAATAAATGATGATAAATTTAGACTGATATGATCAATATTTATTGAGCTACACATACAGAAGTCTGTCTCTCAGTATGGCGTCGGGCCGCCATGTTTGCTAACACAACCTGCCAGACGTCTCGGCATGGAGTTGTAGAGGTTCCTAATGGCGTCCTGTGATAATCCATCCCATGCAGCTTGAATGTTCTCACACAGTTCCTGCAGATGGTGCGGTAGGGGTGGAGGTGGAGTGACACCAGGCCTTCTGGACATGTGACGCATGAAAACAAATCTTGCTGCTGACCACGGTGCCTCCACACACGGATTCATTGACCAAAGTGGGACTCGTCACTGAAGATGACCCGCTGTCATTCTGACTCGCTCCATGACAGTCTGGCATGACACCATTGCAGTCTTTGGTGACGTTGACGTGGTGCTGTTAAGGACAGTCGTCGTAACGGTCTGTGTGCATGTAGTCCTGCGTCATGCAGCCGTCTGCCAATGGTGCTGGCACTAACAGGATGACTCATGGAGGGCATCACTGCTCGCTGGATGTCCGCAGTCATGGCTGTTGGGCCAATCTGGGTCCAACTATTTGTGCAACTGTTCTTTTTGCGGTCCGTATATACAGTATGTGTGTATACATATTTTGTGTTGCAGTAAAATGACTGTGTCTTGCGTGTCAGGCTTTCTTGTTGAATGTTCTTTTACAGCATCATAAGAATTCCAAAATTATTTGCAGTATCCGCTTACAAAGAGGCTGTAAAAAAAGTTGAATGCGTGTCTGCTATTTGTAAGACGTGCCTCGCACAGCAAGACAAGTCTCCGCTTATATTATCTATTATGCTCAAAAAACACCAACAACAAAATAAGATTCAAAAGCAGTTTCGTCATTATCACGGCGATAATGTGGTCTCTCTCTCTCTCTCTCACTCTCGCTCGCTCTCTTCCTCATGCTATTGAGGTATGTTGGTATTATCATACGGAGAGCAGAAGATAATCTGATTCTCATATTCAAATCAGTATTTGTCCATAAATCTTGAAATATTCATGAAAACTTGAGTCTATTCAAATGCCTCGGGCAGCCTGGTGGGAATTAAAGCATAAAGCGGAGTGCGCGCGCCAGTGGCTCGCCGGGAACTTGATTTAGAAAATCTCTTTTTTGGAGGAGATTCATGTTTACACTCCACTGGCACATTAAGATTCCTTCTGGCAGAGCGCCGTTTTGATCCACTCTTCCAAAAGTGCGTTTCTCGAGGGGAGAAGACTCGATGACAGGGGTGCATTAGCGTGACAGGGCGCTAGGGGGCGCCATGCTGCTCGTACCCCTGGTACTATGCAGCATAGGCAGTCGGCCCCAGTAGATCAGTTGGCCTGGTTCAGGTGGTGGTCGGTTCCCCTGAAGCTCGGTGAAGACTTATTATCTGCTGATCATCAGCATTTGGTAGTGAAGCATCTGTTCATCCACTATGGTTTTGCTGGTTCTCAGACTCTTAAGGAACGAAGTCGTTTAAGAGTGGTTTGGTGTGAAAGGTTTCGTTCTTGAGAATGAACTTCCCGAGCCAGAATTGTTCGGAGTGGGGGAGTCAGGAACCAGACGTCTGAAGACATCATGGGAGGTTATTATAAGAAATGGTTCTGAACACAGTGCCTGAGACATGTTTTATGATGAATGATAGCTAGATAGATGTTAGCTTTCTGCCAATGACATATCTTGCAACATCAATTCATGGTGGAGAGACTGAATGGCAAAACATTCCTCAAACAAAACTTTTCCCTCTGTTTTACCGTCATCAACATTCCATATAAAACTCGTTAGACACGTGTAGGGGACAATGGTTTGAGAATGGTGCTATAGACACCTACACGGTCACGGTGGTGGCGCGAGACGGTGGCACGCCTCCCCTGGCCACTAGCAAGACACCCATCACTGTAAAGGAACATGAGCCTCTACAATTAACCATACACATCGATTATTCCTGAAACGTCAGTGAAATTCCTCTTTATGACAGTCTGAAGACATTCCTGTAATGACCCTGTGGTTCATATAGCATTTAGTACATTCCCTGTTAAGGTCTCAGATGAAACCCACAGCTGCGGTGATGGACACATAGAGCGAGATCCAACTGAGCGCAACTAACATTAGGTTGGTGGGATGAGGGAAGACCGGTTGAGGAAGGTGGTGGAGAACTCTGAGAACTGAGGGCTGAAGTTCTGAGTGACTTCTGCCCGTAGCTAGAAGGCCGGATGCCCCACCATCGTAACAGTGGAGATTGCAGTGGGGGCTGTGAAAACTTTGTCCCGGCAACAAAAAGAGAGGATGTGAATTTATGAGATGTTAGATTGAAAGAAGAAAAGGAGGGGTTTTAGGCACCCCCCCAGCCCCAACTTCAGCTGTTACATAACTCTACTATAAATAAGAAGAGGCCCAAGAACAGACATCAGCTGCAACGTACAACCAAGAGGCCACCTAGACATTCATGAAACAGGTAACGCATTTTATATAATTAAATAATGTATTTATAATTTTATGTTTGGATATTTACATTTTTCTGTATATATTTATATGTAATAAACAAACAAACAAACAAACAAATAAATAAATTTAATAAAGCGTACGTATGTAGAAGTACAGTATAATAAGCATAACTGTTAAATACAATAAATAAATAAATAAATTAATTAAATCATTTTTTAAATTATTCTAATAAGTGAAAACGAAGAGTGACAGGAAATTAAATTCAGTTTTGAGACAATAAAGATACTACTAAACACAATAATAAGAATAAATATTAAAGACAAATAAACATGAATAAATGAATAAACTCTTTAACATGTGGTAATAAATAATTACATAAACAAATAAATAAACACATTAAAGATGTGCGCTGTATCTGCGAGTCTCAGAAAGAGGCCACCAGATACAGTGAGTCTGAGCGCCGCAGAGTCCATTTACAGGAGCTTAACCTCAAACCCAGCGGGGTCAGGGTGGTCCAGCAGCTCCAGGCAGGTCAGCAATGTGACCACCACAGAACAACGCCAGACTGCAGACTGGGGTTCCGTGCCGCCGCTAGGGGGCGCGCTCAGCCCACACATGGGAGAGACGGAGAATCACACCCGCACACAGACAGAGAGAGAGAGCGAGCATGCCTGTGGATTAAACGGGCAGAAACACACATGCAGTTCAGGACGCTGCGCAAGCTTCTTCTCCAGACCGCCATGGCGCTGAAGGAGGGGAAGTAAGGAAGGAGGAGGAAAGAAAGAAAGAGGGAAAGTGCTGCTCTGGCTGGTTTACTCTTCTCTGCTGGTGAGAAAGAGAAATGGGGGCAGAGTGCTGAGGAGGCGGACTGAAGAGACTCACAGACGCAAACGCACAGGCTCCTCAGCTCGCTTACATCCGACCACCTTCAGTGCCCCCAACTCCCCACCTACCTTCACTATCCCTCGCCCCCGACCTACCTTCACTGTCCCCCACTCCCTACCTACTTTCACTGCCCCCATACCACACCTACAGCCCTTCATTCAGCCCCGAGAACAAGAACACCAACTCTATCTCCCTCTCTCTCTCTCTCACACACACACACACGCACTCTCTCTCTCTCTCACACACACACAGACTCTCTCTCACACACACTCAGACTCTCTCTCTCACCCATACACACACAGACACACTCAGACTCTGTCACAGACTCAGACTCTCTTTCTCTCTCTCTCTCTCTCTCTCTCTCTGAGAAGTAAAATTAAATATCATAAAAAGTGACATGAAAAAATATTGTTTATAATTATTATTATTATTATTATTATTATTATTATTATTATTACTATGGTGAGATTTTGTGCACAGTAATAAAACACATTTACTCCTTCTTTACATATCTCTCCTTCTCCCTCCTCTCTCTATTTTCTCCCATGCTCTCTCTCGCTCTCTCGGTCTTTCACTCTCTTACTCTTTCTCCCTAATAATCTCTCTCTCTTTCTTTCTTCCATTCTCACACTCTATCTCTCTCTTTCTACATATATTCTGTCTCTCTTTCTCTTTCTCTCACATGCTGTTTCTAGCTCTCTCTCTCTCTCTCCTTTCCTCTCTCTCTCTCTCGCTCATGTTCTTGACTGGCCTCCTGCGTGTCCGATACCTCTTGACGCTACTCTGATTGGCTGTCGGTAGGCGGGGCTCCGCTGCAAAGCAGAGCCCGATTGCTGGCACTGTGGAGAGGGAGGGGCCACGTTTTTCCTCGCGCTCTGATTGGCTGCGAATGGGAGGAGCGCTGCGGGAAAACTGCGCAGCTCGAGCCTTCAGTGCCAGAGTAGAGGAACGGAGCGGACAGAGACGGAGAGAGAGAGAGAGACAGAGAGGGATTACCGGGAAAAAAGAGAGAGAGTGAGAGACAGGCACAGAAGGAGAGAGAGAGAGGAAAGAGTGATGCGTTTTGCTTGGAGAAGGAGAGATGCGCGCTCTGATGCCTAAAAACATCTTTGCGCGCGCGCGATTGAGCGTGTGAGTGTGTGTGTGTGTGTGAGAGAGTGAGGTGTGTATGTGTGTGTGTATGTGTGAGAGAGAGAGAGAGAGATGCGTGTGCGCGCGCGTGTGTGTGAGCGCTCTCTCTCCTTGTGAGGCACCATGGTGTTTGTCTCGCGGCCTCTCTGAAGGAAAACACGCACTCCCTCTCTCTCTCGCGCGCGTACACACTCATCCTCGTTACCGTGGAGGAGGAGGCAGCAGAAGAGGATGACTGTTCCCTCGCGCTCTTTACTTGGATAACACACAGACTCGCGCGCCTTTCTGTTGCTGCTCCGAAGTGCTTCGACGAAGATGCTCGTGCCCGCGCTCTCCTTCGTGCTTTTGGCGCTGGTGCGCGGCGCGTCCTCGCAGCTCCGGTACTCGGTGGCCGAGGAGTCTGAACTGGGCACTTTCGTGGGCAACATTGCGGAGGATCTGGGGCTGGACGCCACGAAACTCTCCGCGCGGCGCTTCCAGACGGTGCCGAGCTCGCGCACGCCGTACCTGGACGTGAACCTGGAGACCGGCGCGCTGTACGTGAGCGAGAAGATCGACCGGGAGCGCGTGTGCGGTGGCAGCCCGCCGCCGTGCCTGCTGCATCTGGAAGTTTTCCTCGAGGACCCTCTGGAGCTTTTCCGCGTGGAGACGGAGGTTCTGGACATAAATGACAACCCGCCCACTTTCCCGGAGCCAGACGTGACCGTGGAAATCTCGGAGAGTGCGAGCGCGGGTACGCGCTTCCCTCTCGAGGCCGCCATGGACCCGGACGTGGGCAGCAACGGGCTTCGCGCGTACGAGATGACGCCGAACGCGCACTTCCACCTGGACGTGCAGACGCAGGGCGACGGCAGCCGCTACGCGGAGCTCGTACTGGATGCGCCGCTGGACCGCGAGCGGCAGGCCGTGCACCGGTACGTGCTGACGGCGGTGGACGGCGGGCAACCTGCGCGCACGGGCACGGCGCTTCTGGTGGTGCGCGTCCTCGATTCCAACGACAACGCGCCCGTGTTTGACCAGCCCGTGTACGCCGTGACACTGCGCGAGAACGCGCCCGTGGGCACGCTCGTCATCCAGCTGAACGCCACGGACTCGGATGAGGGCGCGAACGGGGAGGTGGTGTACTCGCTCGGCGGCGGGAGCCACGCGGCCGCAAGCCGCGCGCGCGAACTCTTCGACGTGGACGCGCGCACGGGGCGCGTGGAGGTGCGCGGCGACGTGGACTACGAGGAGAGCGCGCTACACCAGATCTACGTACAGGCGCGCGACCTGGGGCCAAACGCCGTGCCGGCGCACTGCAAAGTGCTCGTGCACGTCACCGACGTCAACGACAACGCGCCTGAGATCACCTTTAGCACCGTGAGCGAGTCCGTGAGCGAGAGCGCGCAACCGGGCACCGTGATCGCGCTGCTCAGCGTGTCAGACAGGGACGCCGACGAGAACGGGCGCACTCGCGCCGAGATAGTCGGAGAGGAAGCGCCCTTCAAGCTCAAGCCTTCCTTCCGCAACTACTACACGGTGGTGACGGACGGCCCGCTGGACCGCGAGACCGCAGACGCCTACACGGTCACGGTGGTGGCGCGAGACGGTGGCACGCCTCCCCTGGCCACTAGCAAGTCTATTCGCGTGCGTGTGGCCGATGAGAACGACAACGCGCCCCAGTTCACGCAGCCCTCGTACGATGTGCACGTGGCCGAGAACAACGTGCCAGGCGCCTACATCTACGCCGTGACCGCGCTCGACGCGGACGAAGGCAGCAACGCGCGCGTCACCTACTCCATCGCTGAGCGCGACATCCAAGGCATGTCCGTGGTGACGTACGTCTCCGTGAACGCGGAGAACGGCTACCTCTACGCGCTGCGCTCCTTCGACTACGAGCAGCTGCGGGAGTTCACCTTCACAGTGCGCGCACGCGACGCCGGCTCGCCCGAGCTGGCCTCCAACGCCACCGTGCGCGTGCTCGTGGTGGACCAGAACGACAATGCGCCCGCCGTGATCGCGCCCGTGGGCAAGAACGGCACGGCGCGCGAGCCTCTACCGCGCACGGCCGAGCCGGGGTACCTGGTGACCCGCGTGGTGGCCGCGGACGCGGACGACGGCGAGAACGCGCGCCTCTCCTACAGCATCGTGCGCGGGAACGAGGACGGACTGTTCCGCATGGACTGGCGCACGGGAGAGTTGCGCACGGCCAGGCGCGTGAACGCGGGAGCCGGCGCGCGTTCACAGCACCAGCACCAACAGCAGCAACAGGTGTACGAGCTTCTGGTGGAGGTGCGCGATCACGGCCAGCCGCCCTTATCTTGCAGCACGTTGCTGCAGGTGGCTCTGGTGGACAGTCTCGCGGACAGCGGAGGCGGTGGAGGAGGCGTAGGCGCAGGAGGGGGGAGCGGGAGCGCGCGCGGCAGCGGGAGCGCACGGGGCGCCTCCAAAGCCAAGGACGCGTCTCTGGACTTAACGCTGATCCTCATCGTGGCCTTGGGCTCCGTGTCCTTCATCTTCTTGCTGGCCATGATCGCGCTGGCCGTGCGCTGCCGCAAGGACAAGAAACTTAACGTGCACGCGGCCCTGCACTGTTGCTGCGCCTGCGCCTGGTGCTGCGGCGGCGCGTGCGCTGGCGGCGGGAACGGCGGCGCCAGCGCCGGAGGCGGCTGCTGCGGGCGCCACTCGCGCTCCAGCAAAAAGAAGAAGAAGAAGAAGCTCAGCAAGTCGGACATCATGCTGGTGCAGAGCGGCGGCGGAGGTGGGAGCGGGAGCGCGCACAACGTGAGCGTGAGCGCGCCCTGCGGTGTTGGGAGCGCGCAGGTGCCCGTGGAGGAGTCCGGCAGCTTCGGCTCGNGGTGAGCTTGAACTTCTCAGGGGTGGCTAATGAAAGCTATTCTGTTATCTGACTCACTATTCTTCTAATAAAGGGGAACTGAACTGGGGAAATCTGCTCTCAGCTAGAGTGCACACTCCATCAGCTCAAACTTTCAGCCTCTAAGCAGCCTGGAAACTCAGCCTGCAACTGTTTGATTTCACTTTTGTTACATTTAAAAAATATTTTCCATGTTTTTATTTATTGCTTTACATTCTTTAGTTTTTCCATTTATTGTACTAACTTTTATTACTTTTTATGTTATCATTTTGTATATTTAAGTTTTGCTTTTTAATATTTTTTGATTTTTTAATTCATGATTTAATTTTCTTTCTACTAATATTTTTTAATTCACCATTTTATTTCTCTGATTTTAATTTTTAAAGTTTATTTATTTATTTATTTATTTATTTTTGCCTTTATTTTGCCTTCATTTTTCCCCCCATTTTTATGTTGGCTTGGCTACACTGTGTGAGGGTCTCCCTCAAAGTTCTCCCAACATAAATAGAGGCTGATTGACTGAAGTCAGCAAAGTGGCTTCCAAGAGTGCCACCAAGCCCATATCTCTAATATTAATAATACACTTTATTATTACAGTGATTCCAGTGATTATTATTGTTGTATATGCCAGCATCATATAATATATAGAGGTGCTTTGAATGCCATACAGGGTCTCCAAAGAACACATACATATCAAGTACATATCCAAAAAAAATAAAAAATAATATATATATATATTATTGTTATTAAATTTATTATTATTAATACTATTAAATCCCAATCCATCTTTTTCCTATTTGCACATATGCTGACCAGCTATTGAGTGAAATGTGGAGCAGTTTATGTAACTGAGCCGTTTTATGGCTGCTCCTTGGTTGACGTAAGTGCTCCTGAAGGACTCGGCTGATTTATTATGGAATTAGATGCTATAATGCATATACATAAACCCCTCACGGTGCAGCTCCTAAACACAAGCAGACCTGCTGCTGGGGTCTTTATCCTCCGGTCGTCCCCAGAACTGGCTTTAGCCCGTGAAGTTGCCCGTGGTACGGGGTGTGAAGGCTTCCTCTCTGAGAGGTTCTGCATGCTGAGTTCCAAGAGCCTCCGCGTTATCTATGCAGGTCACGGTGCTGCGGAGGCGCACTGGAACAAAGAGCCGTGTGTAGTGAAGCACTGCTTTAAAGGCTCCTAACCCACAGTGCCAAGAGTGCTGCTCAGGGGACGAAGGGACGTACACATAAAAACCTGACACAGGCCTCTGTACCTTTAATATTAGCATCATTAGCAAAACTGATCTTCATTCTCATAACTTTGGTTGAGCACACTTGTAGGAGTTACTGCTGTTGGGAGTTAACTCAACACACAAAGTCACAGGACTTCATTAGCCATTCAGCCAACTAGTATTTGGACAGGCTGTTCAGTAACCACTGTAAATGAGCCAGTAGCTGCTATAAAGCTCGTATGGCCACAGGAACTGAAGTGTGGGCTCATGTACTGGAGTCTTAGAGTACATGACTGTGGCTGTTAATGCCATGTAAATAAAGGTGCATTAAAATGTTATTCTTATTAAAGAGACACCAAAAACCAAGCAAGCATATGTTCAACGATATGTGTCATCTCTCTTCCAGACGAAGCACCAGCGGGCGGAGCTCAGCTACCTGGTGGACAGGCCGAGACGCGTAAACAGGTAAGCATTACTGCTGGCCCAGTCGTATGACCTATTAGCATTTATTTATTTATTCATTTATTCATTTGTTTATGTCACTGCTGTCAGTACAGAACCTTGTATTGCCAAAATAATAACTTTACAGGAGAAGGAAAAAACCTACTTGACTTTTAATGTATGTCAATGGAACCAGACATATTCCCCAATAAGTCTGACTCATTTCTGTTGGTCCACTCATCATGAAATTCACACACAACATAAAGAACAATATATTACTTCATATTCAGTCATAAACTGAAAAATTACGAAATTTATATATATGGGTTTTTTAAGTGCAACCTCTGAACATCATGAATGAACCAATAGAAATGGTCCAAAGTGCCTTTTCATGGTTACAGTTTGGAGTGGGGGTGAAAACTACTCCGATATTTTATGGTCATCATGATGAATCACGTGGCAATACTCTTATCTAACATATTACGGATAATGGCAGGGCTTAAAAATGCACTGACAAATTCCATGCTTAATTATAAATTGAGCATAACTAGGCCTGTGTAATTGGGTCCAGCGCAGTACAGTTATTTATAATACTGTAAAACATTTATTTAGTTATCAAATGTAAATATTATGATGAATATCGTGAGAAAAAAAGTATACTGGCCAGATATAATAGTGCAGTATAATATATCTGTGCAGTATCAGCCATCCCTATTTCAGAGACTGTATACAGTGCATATATACGCTGCTGTGCTAACAGAATTTGATTGCATGTTTCAACACCATCAGCACAACAAACCTGAATCTCTAAATTGGCAGAGTTACAGGAGAAGGTAAAGGAGAAGGTAAACAGGTTATTAAAAAGCCAATGAAACAAGGTTTTATTCCAAGTCAGTTTGGGCCATTTCTATTCGTCCTTTCATCTTTAAACATTTATATGAATGCATAACTGTGACAAAGTGCCACAAAGGGTCCTTTGATGCCATAGAGGAGTGTCGTTTTGTATATATATAAATATATAATGTAAACCTTGGTTATATGTGGAAGGTTTTGCACTGAATCCATTATAATACATGGCCAAGCATCAAGGAACCTTAATCTTGCTGAGACTGTGGACTATTCATGGACATGTCTTCACTTTCATCGATTGAGTCTGTGAGTGCCAAACCCGTGAGGTGGCGCCTAACGTAGCCATTTCAGCCCAGAGCCGTTGATAATAAGGTGGTTATATAAGAGTCATGCAGCAGAGCAGTGAAACCCCCCTCTCCATCTCTTCCCCCTCTCTCTCTCTCTCTCTCCTTCCAGCTCGGCCTTCCAGGAGGCGGATATAGTGAGCTCGAAAGACAGCGGGCATGGGGACAGCGAACAGGGGGACAGTGACCATGACGCCACGCATCGTGGACACTCCTCCGGTCAGTTTTTCCCTCCTTTCTCTTGCTCCCTATTTGAGCATTCTGCTCTGTGGTCTACAGAAGCCCTGATGATTTTCCATAGAGCTTTGACTTGAGATGATCTAGTTCACAGGCTTGCTCCAGGACTTCTATACTTCACCTACTACACTAATGAGTACGCTTCTATACTACACCTACTACACTAATGAGCACACTTCTATACTTCACCTACTACACTAATGAGTACGCTTCTATACTACACCTACTACATTAATGAGCACACTTCTATACTTCACCTACTACACTAATGAGTATACTTCTATACTTCACCTACTACACTAATGAGTACACTTCTATACTTCACCTACTACACTAACGAGCACACTTATATACTTCACCTACTACACTAACAAGCACACTTATATACTTCACCTACTACACTAACAAGCACACTTCTATACTTCACCTACTACACTAATGAGCACATGTCTATACAGTAAGAATTCTAATTAAATAGATCACTGAAATATAAAGCTCTTAAATGTAAATGAGAATGTGTTTTACCGCCTTTGCTGGACGGGTTATGGCTTCCCAGAATGGCAGCGGTACATTTGGTGACTTCAGCGGAATACCGTATATAGGAACTGGCTTTAACCCTTCAGTGTCTAGTGTCATTACTGTGGTTTGTCACTACTGTTAAATGGAGTTATGTAATAACATAGGTAATTACATAGTAAGTAACATGATTAATTGCATTTGACATCGTGATTTATATCTAGACAGCTTTGGGTGTGCACCTCTGACTTTTCCCTGTTTAGTTTGATGCCAAAAACATTTCAGCAATGTAACGGATGGTTTCTCTTTCCAGCAAAACAAGGCCGTGCATAACAGCAACTTTCCATCAAACTGAAAACACAATAAATGATCCCCTTCTCTGCATTACAAGTACCGATAGGCAGGGAACACTCACTTTACATGGAATTTCCTCTTCACTTGTTGCAGTGAGCTCAAAGTAATTCATATTAATCATATTAATTCCCGCTATGCTTACAGGCAGTAGTACCTTTAGGGTTCAGTCTTATCCACTTAGACTGTAAGGTACCAGTCACTTTAATAGCGAGCGAATCAGAAAGCTGAGAATCTGGGATGTTGATTTAGATGTTTCTGCAGCAGACAGAGCGCTAAGTTGTGGAGCAGCAGAGCTAAACTAGCAGAAACACTGCCACATTGTAAAGCTACATGTTGAGCAGCGGTGCTGAATGGACAGTGAACGAGCCGTCCGTGTTGTGCTGTGGTCGGCTGAGAGTGTTTATCGCCACCGTGCAGGCTACAGACGCTGAGTAAATACGCATTCTTCTTAAATATACTCTCTCTCGCTCTCTCACTCTAATCTCCCCCCCCCTCTCTCTCTCTGTCTCTCTCTCGCCCTGTTTCTTTCTTGAGCAGCAAACCCCCAAAAACCAAGCCTTGTCATGTCTCCTCAACATTCCTTGCTAAGCTAATGCACGGTGTGATGCAATCAGCCGTCCTGCAGGCTCCCAGCCTGGTTTAGAGACGTGGGAAACTTTTCTCCGGAACAATAGACCCAGTGCTGAGAGTAATCCTGTTGTTTGTAAATACTTAGAGTCGTAATGAGGTTCTGCTCTGGTGTGACCTTCACTCGTCCACCGGCCACTCTAGGGGAATTTAGATCGGGAATTTAGGGCTGGCAGTCTGTCGCTCGCTCTGTGGGAACGTGATCAAATAGGGTGAGACAAATGAGGGATTCATGGACGACAAGCAACTAGCCACGTCTTGCTGCTTTCCTCTGTGCATCTGTACAGTGTTCTAGGTCTGATAATACACCATGGGCATGCGTCAATCATTATAAATGCATTATTAAGGCATGGTATAAGACATTCATAACACTTTATAATGCATGCCATTTATAAGGCTGTGGAATTCTTTAAGGAGCTCTAATTTCCTGCATATTATTTTATTAAGAAACTTTATAGCATTATAATACGCTGAGGTTGTAAATGCATTATTAAAAGAATCTGCTGCATGTCTTGTATAACATCCAGGCCCAGTACAACAGCAATTTGGCTCAAATGAACCAGCACTTTTCCTAAAATATTCATAAGAAAAATAAACACATTTAAATGTAATTGAATATGTATGTGAGTAATTTATGTTCAGCTAACTGTCAATAGACATTTGAATGCATTATAGAACCTGACTTTAAGTCATATACTCTTGCCGGTGTAATCATAACTACTTATGAGCATCATGCATGCTTACTCTTGGTACTGTTGGGAGTTATGTATGCCATATAACAGCTTATAAGTGCATTTAGCATGTATTATGCATGCAGGGTCCATTGAAAGTGTTGCCCAATCCTCTTTTGTTGGTTTAAACAACCTGAACGAGGATCGAATGTGTGGCGTTTGGCTTGTTTCCCGAGACGATATCGCCGCAAATACTGACGTGCGATTGTTTATTTCCCCTAAGTGCACCTGCTTAGTCATTCACCCTGGAAAACATGCTCAAAAGCTGGAACCTTTGATGGGCAGTGTACTCTGAACCTCTACACGCTGCTATTCTGGGCTCGCTTAGTCCCGTTTCTTGGCCCCCTTCGCCCCCTCCTCTCTGCTCCCATTCTACCGTCCCGCACACTTCTCTTATCCTCACCTTTCACAGCCCGGCGCTCTGCGCCCTCTAAATGCGATTAAAGTTGTGAGAGCTTTCGCAGCCTCCCGTCATCCTTGTGTCAGCGTTCGGCCTTCTATCGTCGCGCTGCAGCGGGCAGAAAAGCGATGTTACGCCGCCCGTCAGAAGTTTGGGGACGCCGTGACCTCTTTTCACTGCTGCTTTTCGAGCGTGCTAGTCTTTTTGGGGGTGTTTATCTTCAGAGCTCAGCTTTGCGTGTTCTTCAAGTGTCTTGCTTGATATCGAAGAGCTGGTTTCGCCTGAAGAGCATGTTTTGGCTCAGACATGTGATGCTGGAGGCAACAGATTGAATCAAACCTTTAGGTACGGCACTGTTTTCAACCACACTAAAAAATGAATTAAGCCATAAGTTAGGATAACTTCTGTATTTCATTTACCTTAACTTAGCAAATTCAGTTTTGTGATTTCAACTGGATTTTGTGGATTTTCAGTCTTTTAACGTGAGTTTTTAAATGACTTTAATCAAGTGAAAATTCCACAGAATAAAAAGAACTTGACACTGTGAGCTCTTAGCAAAGCAAGTTTAAAGTACAGGCAACTTTGGTCAATTATCTCAATTACAGGCTTCAACTTAGTGGCTTCCTTTAATGTAAAGAAAAACACAATAAAAAGTGTTTTGTTGGTCCAAATAAAAAAAAAAAGACTCTAATTTTTACAAGCCAATTAATTATTCAACCTGCAAAAGAAGAGTCTGAACGAACGATTCTTCCAGTCAAAGTCATTTTTGAGTTGAGTAAAACTAATAAATTGCTTGTAACAAATCAAGAGTAGAGTAATTTTTTAGGTTGTACTTTTTACAGTGAGGTATTGACAGATTGTTACTTTCTATTGACCCTTACAGCATCTATTTGCATATTGTTTTGCTCACCCACCTCATGTTGCCCATAATCCCCACCCAGATGTAATTTTTATTTTTCTATGCATATTTTTACTACTCCATTGCTGTTGGCTATAAATGCAAGTTAACCACACCAAAGTGAACTTGGATTGTAAAAACCCACCTCCTCTGTAAACCCTAAATGTACCCAAATCATTTTAGGTAATTTCTTAACTTAATTCAATTAAATTTTAAAAAATAGAGGTAAATAAACTCAAGTGTTTTAGTTAAACAATGTACGGGTATACATACCTACTACACTGTAAAAAGTGCAACCTAAAAAATATATATTTGATATATATTGATATATGATTGATTGAAAGAATCGTTCGTTCAAAGTCTTTTTTAGGTTGAATAAACCTAATTCATTTGCCTGTAACAAATTAAAGTATTTTTTTTTTTTTTAGGTTGGACCAATGAAACGCTTTACAGTGTGGGTATACCTACTCAAACTGCATTTTGGCATGACCTTGAGCTTGTAGGTTTAAGCAATTGAATCAGTATTTTAGATAATTAAACAGTGATATAACTGTAACGATCACAAACTGAGATGTAAAAGAAAGCTCATTAATAAAGACTCTTCAGAACTACATACTGTAACACTGGTGTTAGAGTAGGTGTTAGAGTGGGCAGTAATTGTTGTCTCGTTACAACCAAACTGACCACTCAGCAGAGTCGCTAACCACATTCATGATCAGGACAACCAAAGAATATAAAGTGCATCCAAAGTTGCATTTAACCCAGATGGAAGATGTGAATGTGTTATTTAGGTGAAACGAACATCTGAAAGAAAACTAAGAGCTAATAGAAATAAACTAGCTAGGAATTCTGGGTAGCTCCGCCCCTTATTGTCTTATTGCTTGTCTGTTTGAGTTTGTTACTCACTAAAGTAAGTCCACTGGAATTTTAAACCGGTCTGTACAAACAGCTTGCCTGGATTTATAGAAGTGATAGAAACTAATTGCAGGAATATAAGTAAATTATACTCAATCATTCAAGTACAAATGACATCAAGGCTTTCAGTGTTGTGTGATTCTCCCTAATATTCCAGGGTTAATGGTTGAGCCACATTGATGTTGGCTGTAAATACAAGTTAACCCCATAAATGTGAACTTTGGGAGTTGTCGGCTTGTAGAAATCCACCTACACCCAATTCAATTAACTTTCAGCCGTGGCCCACTTCAGCTGGAGTGACTGAACCCAAAAGAGAGGAGGAACAACTCGAAGACAGTGAGCAAAACGATATGCAAATAGATGTTGCCATAAGCCAATGGGAATTAACAATCTGTAGTAAGTAGTAATAGTAAAGTTTGATTGAGTATTAAACTTTCAGTTTTTGAGTCGAAGCTGATGAAACCTGTTATGTCTGCTTGTCTAGCACAGAAAATGAAGACAGAGGTGTCCTCAAACTTTTGCTGAGCCCCCGAGGTGACCGGGCCTCATCTCATGTAGTCTAATCATGACATAGCTGCACACGAATGAATACAACCAGAGAGACGCATCTGATTACCATTAATTTGTCTTTGGTGGAGCATATGCCCTCTGCTGTTATCCCGGCACGCCATATGCTGTAAATGGAGTGCTCAGATGGACCGCCGTGGTATCTCATTTAGCCTAAAACAGCAGAGCTTAAGCCATAGTGGGGTCTTGTGTGTGTGTTTGAGTGTGTATGTGTGTGTGTGTGTGTGTTTGGGTTTGTTTGTGTGTATGTGTGTGTGCGTGTGTGTTTGTGTGTATGTGTTTGTGTGTGTTTGTTTGTGTATGTGTGTGTGTGTGTATTTATGTGTGTGTGTGTGTATGTGTGGTTGTGTGTATGTGTGTGTTTGTATTTGTGTGTATGTGTGTCTGTGTGTGTTTGTATGTGTATTTGTATGTGTGTGTTTGTATTTGTGTGTACGTGTGTGTTTGTATGTGTATTTGTATGTGTGTGTGTGTTTGTATTTGTGTATGTGTGTGTATGTATGTATGTGTGTGTGTCTGTGTATGTGTGTGTGTGTGTTTGTGTGTGTGTGTGTGTGTGTGTGTGTGTGTTTGTGTGTGTGTGTGTGTGTGTGTGTGTGTGTGTGTTTGTGTATGTGTGTGTGTGTCTCTGTTTTTTCAGAGACTTAAGGTCACGTTCTTCACTGAAAGTCCATCTGGATGCTACGTTGCGAGCTATCCGTTGGCTGTTCCATCTACCGAGCTCCGTGCCGTTACAGAATCTAATTTCTCCCCCTGATCTGCGAGCATGTTTTCTGCACTGGAATTAATTGTTTTGCTGTGAAGTATCTTGTTTAATTAAGATAATTGAAAGCGCGCCGGCTTGTCGGAGAGGACGTTCAGGGGCTCCTGCATTGTTCATTTTAATGAGAAGTTCCCTGCTTATCCGCTCGGATTTGCTTGCCACTGCTTGTTTACGTGCTGCCATTAGAACGTATGTACTTATTTACTTGTTTCAGTCTGAACTCTCGTTCCGTCTCGGCTTTTCAAATCCGCTCTCGTCATTATCGCCATGCTGCATCGGCTGCAGGTCACCGGTGCCAGCGCGCAAGGAGGTGTGGGATCTGCTTAATTTGAGCTTTCTATGCGAAAAAATTGCATCAGGGATAATCAGACCAGGCAGTGTGTAATGCAGGTTTAATGCCAGGGAGACGCTTTCCCACTGACGTTCCCTTTGCTGGATGATGTTGGGGCTGAGGATCGTGATGCTGTACTGATTCTTTTCCCCCCCTTTCTGACTTTTCCTTTGTCCTGCCAATCCACCACGCTGCACCTAAATCCCTCATTTGGATTGCAGTTCACGGCGGCACCCAGAAACAGCTCACTGATCAGTAATTTATTTCTAGACCTGTGCATACCAATTAGCAAATGAAGGTTATTATCCCACCCGGGCTCTGCAGAGCTTCTGTCTGGAGAGCAACGGAGCAAACCGGGAATGAAAGAGACGTTATAACGGGTCATTTCTTTCACTGGCTGCACCTCTGTCTGTGGCTCTGTATGTTCTTCCTCTTCTTCTCTTCACTCTGCATGCTAATTCTTCATTGCAAGCTCTTAGAAATAAAGGTTCTTTTGGGGGGAGGAACCATGAAATGGACAGAACCCTTTTTGTGCCTGGAACTATCTAGGCCAAGAACCTTTTCTCTCATTGGTTCAACATGCATTTGCCTTCATTAGGTTCTAAACAGTACACTGCTGTAACATGCTCTAGGTTCCTAAACGGTTCTTTTTCAACTACTTTTGTTGCTCTAAAGATCCTTTCATTAGGAGGTTCTTTGGAGAACCATCCTGGTTAAACTTATCCAAGTTTAAAAGGTCCCCACATAATGGAAAAGTTGTAAGTAGAACCCTTCAGTTGATATACAAGTTCAAGTTAAGAACTTTCTTTCACAAAGGTAATCGTTTAGGGAACCAAAAGTGGTTCTGTGTCATTGCTCAAAAACTGTTTGTTGGGCAGTTTGTAGAGATCTTCGCCAAACTCGTTTTAGATGGTGAAGAACCTTTGTATACATTGTCAAGGTTCCTTATCAATTACATCCTTTTTCTTTGAACCTGCTCTCTGAAGATATCAAAAAGGGAAGCAAAAATACTACCAACTGGAAATTATCTTTAGAACCAACCAAACCCAAGAACCACCTTGAAACCTTTTCAAGAAGTATTTTATCATAATTAAAAAAGATGCCTCTTCAGGAGTACTTCAGTAAAGGCAGTGGTTACATGAATTCTCTACAGAGCCATTTGCATGCTTACATTGAATTTCAAGTGGATGAAGAATTTGTTGTATATTGCTCTATTTAGAACACTTTTGAAAATGGTTCTATAAAGCACCAAAAAGGATTCTTGACATTGTAACAGCAATAGAACGACCAGTTTTGGTGTTATAAGGAACCATATAAAGCACATTCCACATATATCTCTATGTATCATAAGCATGTAAGTGATTCTTTTAGGGTTTTTC
>CM067485.1:33075433-33093363 GCA_034552555.1 Semaprochilodus insignis
CATGTACTTTAATTATATATAAATAATTATATATAATTATAAATAAATGTTTTCATATAATTATATAAAAATAATATAAATAAAATCTTTCTAAATTGGAACCACTTAAGTTTCAACATAGGTTAACCTAACTAAATGTTAATGCTCAATTTATACTCTGCCTGAACATATTTTTTACATAGCAATAGCCATATTTGGTTGCCAGTTAGTTTGAGTTATATTGCAGCTAAAGTATAACTAAAGCAAACTTTTAAAACATTTGCATTTTTTTNCTAAAGGAAACTTTTAAAACATTTGCATTTTTTTTAAAAACCTCAAAATAAATAACTTAGCAATCATATATGCTGTTAATAAAATTTTACAGTTTTTGAATATAATACAACATGGCTTAAAAGCTGCAAACTGGGTGGGCGTGGCTGATTGAGCAGCTTGATTGAATGGATTGGATTGCTGCACTAACAATATATAACATGTCTGTAGCATTGTTAGGTCAATGTTATGAGGCAGGGTTCAGGTAAAGGTGTTGAGTTTCCTGGCCGTACAGACCTCTAATTGGGAATAACGCGTTTGTTTTCCAGACCTCTCTGTTTCTGCATCGTACTGGGGAGAAAAGGTGCTGGAGGACAGCAGAAACGAGAGAGAGAGAGAGAGAGAGAGAGAGAGAGAGAGAACACTAGGGTTTATCTCCAGGGGTTAGCTCCCCCATCTACCTTGCTTTGATCTCATACAGAGAAAGGAGGGAGATGCATGTGCAGAAATTAGTGCATTGACTAAATGCGTTGAGCTCTTCCTCTGCGCATGTGTGCGCACGTTCTCCACACATGCTTTGATCAGGATAATTCGACACGTTAAGTCACTCCAAAAAAGGAAACGGCAAAGAAGCCAATCTTCCCCATGCTCGGAGCCCGTGGCGCTGAAGCCGTTTCACGCTCACAGCTTTAAATACGGTCAAATTGAATGACTGATATTATATTTCATCAGGATTTATATGTTCCTAATTCTCACATAAGTCTGGAGAATGTCGACGGTGCCGGCTTTGCGTTGCCATCATTAACCATGTCAGTGTAACTTTAAATGATGTCTCTTTCCTCCGCGCTCAGAAAGAGGTTGGGGGAAGCTGAACCGTCTCGCTGTTTCTAGCAAAGATAAAATAGCCATCATGTCTATGATAATACAGTACCAGTCAAAAGTTTAGGCACACTCGACTTAAAGACTCTACAGGCATACAGGCACAGCTCCAACTGATGAGAGTCTGGAACAGTACATACCCTGATATACCACATACCATGTACACTCTTGATGTACCACAGTATGATATTTCTCCATATCTCCACCTCTAATATATATTTAGTGGTGTAAAAACTTTGATCTCTTTTCCTGCACAGTGTAAAAGCTCTAGTTCTCCTTTCAGTTTAGTGAATATTCATGAGGGACCGACCAGTAGAATCACTCCAAACCTGCTTAGAAATAAATCTTGTTCTATCAGCCTCCGCTGCAGGTTAAGAAAGCTGGTTCATTCTCCTGTAAAGGTCCATTTTGGAGGTTTGGACTGTATAATTCCATGCGTGCTATTTCAAGGTTTGGTGTCTTCACTTTTATTCTACAGTAAAGCATTAAGATAAACAGAAGGAGAACCTTCAATGAGTAGCTGTGTCTAAATTTTGACTGGTAGTGTAAAACAGGTAATATGCTAATGCTTTAACACCAGGCTTCATGTATGTCAAGAAATCTTTCTCGCAGTGAAGGACAGGTTCTAGTAACAATTTGGCAGTTTCTTCGGTTCCAAACTGGTGGTCAAAGCACACTTGGTCCAAAGGTGGTAAAGGTTTGAGGGCTGACATCACAACAAGGGGTTCAGTTAAGGTGGTAGTATCTTCAGGCTCCTGCTGATGGCGCTGCACGAGGATGATGGGTCTATAAATCCCTGAGGGGTGTGAGTGACGGGATCCATAGATTGTGAAGAGGTGGTACAGTGCAGGGAATGTCTTGTTCCATGTGTGGAAAATGGCTCCAAAGCAGATGTTAATGATTGGCTAAAAGGAGTGACTGCATTTGGGTGTGCCAAAGACCGTAGTGTGAAGGAAGTAGCTGAATCTGCAGGTGTATGGAAGCGTACGGTCATACGGGTCTACCAGCAGTGGCTAAAATCCCAGTCTACAGGGAATTCTCCTCAGAATTGTGCCAGAGAAGGCATCCACCAAATCTGGACCAACTGCACAATTCTTTGATGCAACAGTGTCTGAACATTGATGTGGCCTACATTCAGAAACATGTCCAGTCATGCCCAATCCAATCACAATCAGTATAAGTCTCCTCTAATCATGCAATACTACTGGCAGTGCAAGGGTGAAGGCTAGCACAAGCTTCCTTCCAGCTATGTAATGCTCCACTACACCTGCAGTCTAATGCAACATCGTTGTCAGCACATCAACAAACTTGTAGGACAGCGCTAACTGCCAGTTCTGTAACATTCGCCGACAAGATGTTGGCATTAGCTAGAATTGCACTGAGTGATAGGGAGAGCGAGGACCATCCTACTCATTCTGGGGATGCTACCGGGCTGCAGCATCACCAGGGATCGAACTCCACTTAAGGGATATTTAATCAATGGGTTCCAAATATAAATGAAAAGAATCCAACACAGCGATACATTAGTCCTTAGTCCATAACTGCTGATTCGTTTCATGGCTAATGATGGCTGAAATTGGCTTATGAAGATCACTCTGCCGTAGAGTGGCATGTATCGCCCACATTACCAGTTGCAGCCTTTAGTCACTGATACCTCAGTGCTTTTAAAGCGTATCACTGCTGTCAGAGCCAAACATGTACAAAACACTAACAAAATTATTATAATTAATTTCTGTTGGTCTGTTTATCATAAAATTTGACTTATTTTGCATAGTATTATTATTGATCGTTATCAATATTATTATACACCATACTATCCGTATGATCAAACTGATCATCCTTATCAAGGTTTGCTATTAACGTGCAGTTGAACCTGTTTTCTACTTCACATCCTGGTGACAATCAAGGGGTCCATTCTCATCCCTGTTCCTGATAGATAACTTTCCTGCATCACTCATTTGCATTACATTAGATCATCTAAAAGCCTTTTTTTGTGAATGTGTTGTGTTTTGCTAGCCGGTGTCGATCAGGGATCTCTCCCGCAAAGCAGGATTTCTTGCCTAGCCAAGTAACTTTAGGATTAGTTTGGTCTAATCCGGGATTTACCATCTCTAAACAGTGGTCCACCATTTTTACACCATGGCAAGCTGCATGCCTAACCTGCTCCTACTCTGGATATTTTGGGTATTTTAGATCATTAACAGCTATTGAACCAATCAGGACCAAGCTTCGGATTTATTGAGGGCAGCTTACTGATGGACGTAGGGTGGGGCATCACTTAAAGAGCACCGACTAACTACATGTTTCATTGGAAAGCAACTATAAATAGGCCTGTTTAGTTGGGTGAGGATACAAAGTCACTGTAGGTTCCAATTTGTTGCATCTTATTAAATATTGTGGCAGGCTTACACTATGGAGTTTTTTTTAAGGTGGACTACATAATTCCATGAGTGCTATTTTATAGTTTGAGGTCTTCACTTTTGTCCTACAGTACAGCATTAAGATAATCAGAAGGTCTAAACTTCTGACTGGTAGTGTATACCATGAAAATGTCTTAAAGTATTATGCTTTAATATTTATTACCATTTCACCCGGTCCTAGATGGTGGTGTAATCCACTGGTCCATTTTAGTTAAAAAAATTCTACTAAAAATGCTTTTTTTGTGGCAGAGGGAATGAATTATACTACACAGATATTAGGGCAACACTTTCATTTTATAGAACTCATCTTGTATTAGCCTTTATGAAGCTTTTGTGTTGTAATTACGTTGTAATTACATGTAATAAGGCTGCACCACATGTGCCTTGTTAAGAAATGCAAATGACTAAGTATGAATAACTTTAAATTGTGTTACTGTATAATGGCATTTGATCCCCGAAGGCTCAGGAGACATCTGGAGTTCAGTACTGGAGTTCTCTGGCGTGCACATTCTAAAGAGCACGTTTTGCCATCACTAATTAGATACCGAACAGACTTTCAATAAGTCAGTTTGTATCTCAAATTCAATATCAATTCTTGGTATTTTGCTTTACTAACATGCCAGCATTCCATGCAGTGTTCAATGAGTTCATTGACTAAAGCAGCTCTTAGGAACACATGTTGGGATACATGTTGGAGTATTCGTGACTTGTTAAACTCACTATTAGCTCTTAAGCAATGAACTACAGATGAGTGCTATAATTGAACCTACTGGGATCATATACACTGCTGCCAATTATAATTTAAATAGGTATATCAATTTAGGTGGAAATTCATGCTAAATAATTTGCAAAGCATTGCATATGGATTATTACAGCTAATTAGTAGTGATTCTCACATTTCCAGATTCCCAGAATCATATACTTATATAGCTCATACTGAATAAAGCTCAATGCATAACAAGTGAATCATCTAAACGTGTCTAATTTGAGCTTTAAAGATCCAATATGTGCTCCAATATTGGATTGAAAATATTAAAAAAAATAGTATATATATATATATATATATATGTGTGTGTGTGTGTGTGTGTGTACCAATTATTAAAACAAGCCAACTGTCACCATTAACCACACCTTCATAGGTTGTGTGAAGTGTGGAACCCCAAGTTGAGCATGAAACCTCTCAACAGTGCCTCTTTAGGCTCCTACAGAGTTCTTCCTCAACATTCCCCATCCATGCGAACTGACCCCCCCCTCTTCTTCCCTCTCCCCACAGGAGCAGATTTGTTCTCGAACTGCACGGAGGAGTGTAAAGCCCTGGGTCACTCAGACCGCTGCTGGATGCCCAGCTTCGTGCCCACGGAGTCCCGGCAGGGCGCGGATTACCGCAGCAACCTGCACGTCCCGGGCATGGACGCCGTGCCTGACACTGAGGTATTTGAGGGCGATTTGACCGTGGGCGATCACTCATCATTCTCCACCTTCGGCAAAGAGCCGCCACTCCACACATACCAACACCACCAACACCCACACCAACAGCACCTCCACGCCTCCACGCTAGACAGGAGAGAGTGTGATGCGCTTCTGTCAAACTCGCGCACGCCTTACAAAGCCAACTATCTGTGTGAGTATCCCGAGCCCAGAGAGAGCATAACCCATCCTCTCTCTCCCTACCTCCCTCTCTGCCTCTCTCCCTCTCCTTCCCCCATCTGACCTTCTCCAAGCAAGGGTGGCGTTCGCGTATGGCAGAGTGCGGCGTGTGCCATATCAAAGCAATGTGATAAATAGGTGATCTAGCTTCAGATTGGCCACTGACGTCCATGATCTCTCCACAAATGCAGTGTTTTGGTGGGGATAGGTTCTTATTGGTTCTTTGCAAGGTTCTTCATCTTCTTGGAGTTTCATTGTCTTTGTCTTGCTTTGAGGTGACGTCCATTGTAAGCACTATGCACATGCATTTGAATAGAACTGAACAGACAAACCTCACTTGAGGAACTGTAAAGCATCTCTTTTGTCCAAACTCCTACGTTTAGAGGGCACTAGTTATTTCCAGTCACATTTAATTTGTGCCCATTTGAAATACTAATGCTGTGCAATTAGCCTAAATTAGCATCTTTCTAAACAATGTATCCAGGCAGCACATTCACTGGCTTTCAGCTGTTTTATTGACGCTAGCTAGCTAAGTTAACGCCATTAGCTACTGTAGCATGGCTAAAGCGACTCTTTTTAGGGTTTCTGAACTCTGCTCAGGGCAATATTTTGTCCACGCTCTCCATCTTTGTCGTAATATTACTATTATGGAAAATGCGAAGTAAGTTTAATGATGCTACAGCTAATCAACAGTGCTGATGTAGCTAGCTGTTTGAGCACCGAGCATCTTCATATTTACTTAGCATTTCAGTGATGCTCTAATAGCTATAATCTATAGTGGTGACCTAGCTAGCTATTGGAGTATCACTAAACTTACTTAGAAAATTATTTATATATTTATTTTGCATGTTTGTACCTGGTAACACTGTTAGCATAGAATAGGTGTATTTCTTTTTTGTGATGGAATCAATGTTGCTAGTTAGCTAAGTTAGCACTATAGAATATAGCTTCAGAATTGCTGAACTTTTTCTTAGAACAACATTTTGCTGCAGTGTTACTATAATGGCAAAAACAAAGTAAGTTCAGCAATTCTGAAAAGAGTTACCTAGACCATGCTACACTTGCTATAACCTATAATGCTGACCTAGCTAGCTAGCAACCTTGATTCCACTGCAAAAACTGAAATACACCTAATCTATACTAACAGTGTTACCAGGTAAAACCATACAAAAGAAATATATCAATTTAAAAAAAAATAAAAATTAAAAATTGTGTAATTGTGTAAGACTCGTGTTTTGTTGAACTTTTGCCAGTGTTCTGTAAACCTTGTCCATTTTCGTAGTAGTAACTATAGAGGAATGCATTTGTGGGCAGAGCATGAACAGGTCAGTTTGACTGATTCTGAATCTGCGATACAGGCCAGCAGAAACCTGGTTTGTAACTCACTCAATGGTGTTTATCAGGCTGAAATCTTTCCACAAGGGGGCACCATTGAGTCTTCTCCAATAAATTTTTTTTTTTTCAAAAAATCTCTAAAGATTAAAGCACATAACAAGTTCCAAGACTTTCATACAGACATTAAACTCAACACATGAATAGAACAATGTGCATGAAAATTGTCGAAGAAATGCCATATTTAACTTTGCTGAGGTCAAAATTTCTTCAGAAATTGAAGAAAAACCCTATAAAGAATCCAAGTAGAAAAAAAGTAACTTGAGAGCATGAGAAAGAACAAAAAAACAGCTCTAACTTTCAGTTTTTGACCACTTCTGTTGGTCTGACTGGCATAAATGTATGAGTTTTGGCTCTGTAGAATTTCCTGTGTAAGTTAAGCCTGGTATGAGGGAGCGTTTTCTCTCCATCATAGGTAGGCAGCTCAGAGGGGAGCCGAAAACATGATCCTATAGGTTAATACCATTAATATTATACTTCTTAAACTATTTTCCAGTGATATAAACAAAAACCTGAGAACATGTTAGAAGCGTGTCATTCCATTTTGATGAAATGAAACAAGAAAACAAGCTAATATGACTAACAAGATAAATAAATCTAATTTCATGACTCTCGATGTTAAAGATGGAAATGTTGTGACGTCACTCTGCCATGTGCTAGATCTCTGTGAAACGCCACCACAGGCTCCCAGATAAATTCAGCCCTGTTTTCCGAGCTCCTCCTGTGCTCTCTGGCGTGAAGTGCTGTTCCACTCTCCTTCTGCTTCTCCCTCTGCTCCTCCATCCACTTGTCCTTCAATCATTTTCCTCCATTTCTCCCTCCATTTCTTCCTCCATTTCTCCTCCGTTCACGTCCTCATCCCTTTCCACTCTGATTAATGTTGGATTTGAGCTCACGGATGTTCTAGTTCTAAGCATTCATAATCCATGTAACACTAGCATATTTATAATATATATTTTATTTAAAATGTTTTTTTTCCCCAGTAAAATCTCAGCTCTGGGTTGTGCGGGGGGAGATACCGCTTATGAGGCTGTATGTGTGTGTGTGTGTGTCTCTGTGTGTGTGTGTGCGCTGGCATACATTCATATCCAAACGTTTGAACAACCCCAGACAAATGACATGTTGTTGTTGTTGTTGACATTATAAGTGTAAATAAGTTATACTTTCTCCACACTACTGAAAATTTTAATACACGGTTACTATTTATTTACTAAATTGAACACACTGGGAGTGACATAAATGAATAAATAATAAAAACATATTATTAAAAAAATATATTGTTTTAAGTGTATGTATGAATATCTAAATAAATACATATATATTCTATTTTTAGCATACTTTTATAACATGTTAAACAAAAAAAGAGTTTTTTCATTGTGCACTAAAATAAAAAAAAGCAGACAGAAATTGTCCAAATAAACTGGTAATAAAAAGCTTACATTTAACAAACAATAAAAAAAGAAAAAAAAAAACGTAAAAATGAAAGCTTATAACATGTTACATGACTTTTGTACAGACCACCTATTCTATTTTTTTCCCAATATGCTAAACTCAACACAAATAAATTAATGTGCATGAAAATTTGCAAAGAAATGACATATGTAGATATTTGCTGAGATTGACAAATTGAAAAAAAAAAGTTTGACATTTTTCCACAGGCCTCTTTTATGTTTTATATTTCCCAATATGTTAAATTTACTACATAAATAGTAATTATTAACTGTGGGGATAAGTGTGCACCAGTGTGCCTCTGTAGGACATGTAACTCATTTACACTTAGAAAATCAGCAACAACATGTAATTTGATCGGAGCAGCAGAAGCTTTGTGTGTGTATACGTGCGTGTGTGTGTATGTGTGTGTGTCAGTAAGGGCAGTGCTTTACATTAAACAGGAAAACAATGAAAAGCAGTTAAATTATTCCTCTTCATGAATCTTAAAAAGTCCCAAATCATGGAAAAGCATTATTCCTCCACCACTGTGAAATTAATTAGCTTGAAGTCGTATTCAGGATTCAAGATTCAAGCGTTTATTGTCATATGCACAGAGAAGCAAGCAGTTACACTGTACAATGAAATTCTTACTATTCACCTTCCAGACTACAGGTACTAACATCTACAGTATAAATACTAAGTAGTAAATGAAGAAGCAGAAAAAGATTAGAGGGAAGAAAAATAGATATATATGTATATAAATTAAAGTCTGAACGGTATAGGAGCAGAGTGTATATATCGTATATGCAGTATTAGTGCAAATGACAGAACTGATTGAATTACCAGGATATGTGCTAAATGTGCGGGCTGTGCAGATAAGCAGTCTGTAACGTTCTGGTGGTCATCTCGTAGGAGAGAGGACTGAACATGAGCTGAACTGAACTGAACTATACTGTGTATATATATCGTATATATAAACATGAACTATATTGTAAAAAATAGTTTTTATGCCTATTGTTCCATATAAATATATATATATATATATATATATATATATATATATATATATTCCAGTTGTTAAATTAAGCAGATAAATATGCAGTTTGCACTATAGTCATATTTAATTGTGTGCTTATTTTGTGACATATATATATATATATACTTTCTTTTCTATTAATCCACAATGCTTTATATAGCATGCATAATACCTTATAATGTCTTATAAGTAGTTTAGAATTGCATGCTTTTAAATAACACTTAATAAATACATTATTACACATAATGCATTATAATATCTGCTCATTAGTACACTGTAAACACTACTGTATACACTACCAGTCAAAAGATTGGACACACCCATCTAGATGGATGTAGTTGATGATCTTAAAGACTCCAACTGATGAGAGTCTGAACCAGTACATACCCTGATATACCACATATACTCTTGATGTACCACAGTATGATATTTCTCCATATCTCCACCTCTAATATATATTTAGTGGTGTAAAAACTTTGATCTCTTTTCCTGCACAGTGTAAAAGCTCTAGTTCTCCTTTCAGTTTAATGAATATTCATGAGGGACAGACCAATAGAATTGCTCCAAAAGAAATAGACCTTGTTCTATCAGCTCCTCTGCAGGTTAAAAAAGCTGGTTCATCCTCCTGTAAAGGTCCATTTTGGAGGTGTTTAAGGTGGACTGTATAATTCCATGAGTGCTATTTTATAGTTTGATGTCTTCACTTTTATTCTACAGTAAAGCTTTAAGATAAACATAAGGAGAACCTTCAATGAGGAACCGACGGGTACTGTATAAAACCCAGACCCATTACTATAGCAGCTACCAGCTTAGCTAAATAAAACATCACTTGAGCTAAATAAAAAGTCATTTACATGTGGTTTGAATTTAATATATAGTAGGTTGTTTTTGGCTAACTGGTAACTGAACAGATAATACAGTGTACTATGGAACCCAGCTTTATAAAGCCATGTACTCTTGCTTTGTATGCATTTAATAATACCTACATAAGACCAATTACACAAGCCTATGTCTGGTATTATAAGCTGTTGTGTATGCTATATGATGGCATATGAATGCATTTATAAAGCATCACACATTCATAGGAAGTGACCCTGAAAATGCCAGGATATTGGCTCAGGTGCTTTCTGCCCCTCTTACAAAGAACGGGACAGAAAGATCATCCTTTCATCCTCAGATATCTGAGAGCAGGCCCTCTGCAGATTGTCCATTCCCAAAATAAACGGGTGAAAAATAGCTGGAAAGCGAGGACAGAGACCGGCGGAGTCTGGCCATTGTCTCGCGAGTGGACAGAAATACACACAGGGAGACAGCGCTGCGATCAGCCGCGTCAACAATCAGGTCAGATAGTTCAAACGAGCGCTTTCCAGATCTTCCCTGCCGGCTCCGAGCCGATCCGGCCTGCTTATTCTCCTAAAGACGACGCAGGCGTGCGTGGAAGTGACGGGGAGGTGATGCAGAGCCTTGAGTTGCTGCTCTCTGGATGTGAAAGGAGGTTATGTGTGGGTGGCGTACGTTCTGCTTGTGGAAGAGTTGTGTGCGCGTGAAACGAGCAGACAGCCATTCGTCAGAGCTGTCTCCGAGCTGATACGCAAAGCTTTGTGAGGGAAAATGACTTTAATGAAGCAAAAAGATTAATTCCAGCTTTAGTAACAAGCGTTTCACTCGTCACTGTCACACAAGAAATAGAATAACTCCATTATTTGTTTGTTTTCCTCATGTGTTTTTTTCAGCAGTCTCAAAGCACAAGCTGCCGTTTAGGTTGCGAGAATGTTTTGTGACAAATGAGCCGAAAGATGTTTAAATAAAGTAATAAATACTGAAATGTTAATGAATTAAACAGGACAAACAGAAACAGATACTAATAAGACACTAAGAGCTGCCTTTTATTTCTCCTTCTCTTTATTATTTAACCATGTGCTGTAATACACAGCCAGCTGCGTTTTAAATATAGGAAAGATGCTTTAGAAATAAGCATATATTTATTTTAATTGAATTTAAATATGATTGAATCTTTATTTAAACATTGTTTATATTAATATACTAGACACAAAGAAGCATTTTAAGATATTCAGTTTTTGTTTGTCTTGTTGGGAACATAAAAATGTCACTATCTATGAGTAATTGAGTAGTTGTACAGCTTTCTTAATTATAATGGAATTACTGACAGCTGATATACATATACACACGCACACTGTATATGCATATATATATATATATATATATATATATATATATATATATATATGTATATATATATAATTATAGCGTATACTCTCGTATTCAAGACTTTGTAATCACTTTAATACATATCACATTAATATAATTAATAAATAATAATTGCATATTAATAATTGTGTAGTACAAGAAATAATATTTTATTCAATATTTATTTTAGGGGTGGGGAAATAATTACCTGATCACATTTTAAATACATGACATTAATGCAAAATATTATGTTTCAGTGTTATCGGCAGCTCAGTTATGTGTGTGTATATATATATATATATATATCCTAAAGTGTCCTAAAGTCTGAGGCCACTAGTGAAAACATAGAAAGGTAGAATCTTTTAGACTATGAATCACTGTATTTGGTCCATTATGTCCACCTGAACATGAACGTCAATAAACAATCTGAGATTTTTCTACCTGAACATGGTTAATATAACAAACGTGCCTATATTAACGTACTTAACTTAAAAAGTTAAAAAGTTAAAAAAAAAGTTTGGGGTCACTGATAGAGCCAGATACTTGATAATGATACATATAAAAATAATGATTCTATGATCAAACTCTTTTCCTACACACTTCAAACTGTTTGCAGGAAGCTGTAAAAATGAAGGGGTTTTGGCTGATAAATGGAGCTGCTGTAAGTGATTCATGATATTTGATAAATCTGTACAGCCCTAAGCATAAATTTGTAAACCCATAACCAAATCTCAATAATTAACCAGCTTCAGTAAAAAGAAATTATAGCTCATTACGTAATAAGACTTCCGAAATTTCCGTTTCCTAACGTTGTGTTGTTCCCAAAACACTGTTAACTGTAAGTACTGGTTTAAGTTTTGGTGTCTAGTTGGTGTCTAGTCTACACTGTGTGAGTTATACCTGTATAACAGTAATTCATATTACATAAACCTGCTAGCAGTAGTGCTACCACACAAACGTTTGGGGGCCGCTAGTCATAATAATAATTATTACTCAGTAATAACTCAGTTAGAAGGTTAAGCGGATTCTTCCCCTGAAAAGTGATATATATATATATATATATAGATAGATAGATAGATAGATAGATAGATGGTCATAGTGGTAGCACTGTCACCTCACAGCAGGAGGGGTCTGGGTTTGATTCCTCGGCCGGGTAACCTTTTCTGTTTGGAGTTAGCATGTTCTCCAAGCGTCTCTGTAGGTTTCCTCCCTCTGCCCAAAGACGTGCAGTCAGGTGAATTAGAGATGCTAAATTCCTCCCTAAGTGTGTGTGTGTGTGTGTATGTATGTGTATGTCTAGTGTCTGCACTGTGATGGATTGACGGCCTGTCCAGGTTGTTTCCTGCCTTCCACTTAATGAGCGCTGGGATAGGCTCCAGCAACCCTCATGACCCAGAAGCATAAGCAGCTCAGAAGATCATGAATGAATGAATATATTGTCGCTGTCTACATCAGAGCAAATATTCCCAAAGTGGTATCTTTGCAGGAGATGGCAAAAATGTTTGGTAACACTTTCTATGAATCAGGTATCTATAATTCATTATAAGTGCATTCATAAAGATCTATAAAGTCTTTATAATGCTTTATAATACTAGACATAGATATAAGGCTTTGTAACTGTGCATAAACATTCATAATCACACACATAGACTGGTATAACACGACAATGTAAGGCTTCATAGCACAAAGTGACATAATGCATTATAATGTACACATTTTAATGTTATGAACATTATCGGGGAATCTGTATTATAAAGCTTAATAACTAATATTGTTTTCATTTGCATAATAACTCTCTAATATTCCTCAGTATCTTCAAAATGGAAATGACTTCATAAGTGCACATGACATCTAATGAACACTTATAAGCCTTCTTTACAGGCATTAAGTAAAGTGACGTTATTGATCAGCTCTATGAATGAGTGCATTATGTGAATGAATGTATTAAGCTTTATGATATGGGTATCAACAATAATGTTAAGAACAGGGAAAGTCAATACAGACAGTTTAACATATTATATCTATTTGTGCTATGAAGCCTTATAATGCGATATTATACCAGTGTGTGCTTATGAACATTTATGTACAGCTACAAAAGCTTATGTCAGGCATTATAAAACCTTATAAATGCTTTATAGATCTTTATGAATGTACTTATTATTATGTACTTTTAATGCATTACGGATACCTGATTCACGGAAGGTGTTACCAAACGTTCCTTACTTTAAAGGCAAGTCAATGGAACAAGAGTTTTCTCCAAGTCATTTCTATTGGCATTTCTATTGGTCAATTCATTATACAGTTGTAGCCCAACGTAAATGGCAGCTGACATTTACCGACGTCCTCCGACAGCGACAGCATTTATATACTCCATGCCGTATGTTTTGTGGACTCCTTTGTTTGCTGTTCCTAACTCCGGATATGTCTTCTCATTTTGCAGCGCGGAAAAGGATTTGTTAGCTCCTTCCGTGTGGACATACCAGAGACGGCGTGATTTTGCACAATCACTGGGACTGATGGAGAAAAGGACCATCAGGTTTGAAGCGTCAGAGTCAGAGGGACTCCTTTTCCCGAGGCGTGGGCGGAGGGTGCAGAGCCTCCAGGTTCGGGAGAAAGAGAAAGAGAGACTGATGAGGAAGGACGAGGCAGGTGGACGCGAAAGGACATCAAGCTTCTCAGCAGGACTGAGACGGAATGGAGTACAGATGTGCACTGGTTATAAACACTAGACTAAACTAAACACTAAAACTCGGACAGAGCGGAGGAGGAGGACCATGAAGACCACCAGAGAAACGAGAGGACCGTATCGCTTCTCTCGGATACTGCGTGTGCCTGTTTACAGCACTACTGTACAAACAAAACAGCAAAGAAAAGAGGAGAGAAAAAAAAAACACCACGAGGAAAAACGAAACCAAGAAAAACACCGATGACGACGACGGAGATATTATTCACTGAGCCCTTTAGTTGTTTGTACACACACACCACTGAGAAGCCAATTGTACAGGAAACTCTTTGTGCATTATAAATGCAATATCACTCTTTTAGACATGACTGTTTTTCTATTTCGTGTGTGTGTGTGTGTGTGCGTAAGGTCAGGTGTTCTCTCTTTCATTTTTCCCTAAATCTATTTTTTTGCTCTTTTTTTTCCGGGGAAAAGCAGCGGATTCGGGAGAAATCCTCCTCACGCTGGGAATTTTTTCTGGTCTTTTTATGTTTGCGTCGTGAGCGGGGACAGCTGTGGCCTAAATCGTACTCTCTCTCAGACAATGCGTAGGTTATATCACGTGTGAGAAGTCTTAACTGTACTCTTTTAAGCTTCGAAATAAATATAAATCTATATATAAATCTATCTATATATATTATACCTTTGCTTTCTTACTTGGTTGGTTTGTTTTCTTTTTGGGTTTTTTTTTTTTTCTGCTTTTCTTTTCGGAAAACAATGTGGTCTCCATTCGCGCTGTTCTCGCCGGTATTTGGTGTCCTGGCTCGCGTCCCGGGAGTCTTAGCTTTTGGCCATCGACTTTACAGGGGTTCTAAATGTGACGGAAAGCCTTATCTCCAAACTTTACATCCATCCTTTTTTCACTTTTTGGATATTGAGATTCATGTAAAGAAGAAGAAGAGAAAAAGACCTTAATGCTCTAGATTTGAATACATGGTTATTCTGTGTTATTGTAGCCAAAAAACACAAAAACAGACAAAAAAACAGACAAAACAGACAAAACAGGTCCATTTTCAACCGAGAGGCCAAATACAGAAGGTGCACCAAGTGCAAGACACACACATACACACACTTACACTCACTTACAACAGACATACACACACAACACACACACACAGACGCTCATCTACCTTACTGCAGAAGGTGACCAATAAACTGACAAGTGTATAATGTAAACTTCAACGGACTCCTGTGTGTTTATTCTCTTTACAACTCAGCATTACTGCTGCTGAGTGCTGATTGGTTGGTATTATTGCTGCTGAGTGCTGATTGGTTGGTATTATTGCTGCTGAGTGCTGATTGGTTGGTATTGCTGCTGCTGGGCGCTGATTGGCTGGAATTACTACTGCTGAGTGCTGATTGGTTGGTATTACTGCTGCTGGGCGCTGATTGGTTGGTATTACTGCTATTGAGTGCTGATTGGTTGGTATTGCTGCTGCTGGGCGCTGATTGGTTGGTGTTACTGCTGCTGGGAGCTGATAGGTATTACTGCTGCTGGGTGCCGATTGGCATCACTGCTACTGAGCACTGATTGGTTGGTATTACTGCTGCTGAGTGCTGATTGGTTGGTATTACTGCTATTGAGTTCTGACTTGTTGGCATTGCTGCTGCTGGGTTGGTGTAACTGCTGCTGGGTGCCGATTGGTTGGTGTAACTGCTGCTGGGTGCTGATTGGTTGGTGTAACTGCTGCTGGGTGCTGATTGGTTGGTGTAACTGCTGCTGGGTGCTGACTGGTCGGTATTACTGCTACTAAGTGCTGCTTGTTCATCTTTACTGCTACTAAGCGCTGATTTGTTGGCATTACTGCTACTGAGTGATGACTGTTTGATGAGCTGATCAGCTCATTGGCTGAGTCACCTTGTTCACATTCAGTTATATCGTGAAGCATCAGTATGAAGTCTAATAACTGGAGTTCAACAGTGTTAAACAGTGTTAAATTGTTCTATGCGGTTCTGTGTTCAGGAACTCAATGCGATCTTCTATATTAAAATGTATAATGTATTTCTAAAGTCGGATTTAGCTCAATTGCTCCGTATTAGCCCGACAACCCCACTTTCAGTTTGAAAAAGGATGGATTCGTATTGACTCTGGATTCGGGAATATTGAGCGCGATGCAACCAAATAACTGAATTTGATATATAAAGGGAAATAATCTTATTTTGTGGGCGCATGAATGGCTCGGTTTGAGGTTTCTCAGATTTGTGCTCATGCAAGTTCAGGAATGTGTTTACCTTAAACAATTTACCCTTAATGTTCAAACAAAAAATCTGAACTTTTTATTTCTTTCTTTCTTTATTTGTTTATTTCTTTTTGGCAAACCGCCTTAAAGGCCTGAGACTGGAAAAAGTACAATTTGCCTCCTGTCTCACAGCACTAAACTTAATGCAGCGCGGAAGAGGGGACAAAGGCAACGTGATCATATCTCATTTTGACTAAAATGAAATCCATTATGTTTGACCTCGGCTCACATTAATCTCTTTCACGAACCAGGAGTTTTAATGCGGTCACGTAGGAGCGGAACACGGGATCTAAATGCAGAATTCATCGGGGTATAATGAAGATTATTCGGGAAATAAAATAAATGAGTTACAATTCCCCAAACAAGGCGCACAAGCTTCCCGGAGACACGGCACCAGATTCTGGAGGTGCAATTTAAATACGGCTTTCAATCTCACACAACTGGGTTTGTTCACGTTGAGCGTATGTGTATTTGCCTTTGTTTATGGCTTAATGGATATTAACCACCCCCCCCACACACACACACACACACTCTCTGTCTCTCTCTGTATATCTCTTGCTCTCTCTCTCATTCTGTCTCTTTTCCTCAATGTCTCTCTCTTTCAGCATCACTTACTCTTTCTCTTCCTCTCCCTATATGTCTCTTTGTAACTCTCTCTCTCTCTGTATCGCACTCTCACCAGTGACAGTTCAGTGCCCCATTTGTTCCAGAAAAGAGAGTGAGAGAGAGAGAGATGAAGTGAGAGACAAACACAGATAGATAGATTCAGGAAAAGAGAGGGAGAGAGACCGAGTGGTGTAACTAAATTAGCACGTCCTCTACAGAGACACACTTCTGCACACTTTAATACATAATTACTGTTTATTTACTCAATTACACATCAAGGGGAAAAAACATAGCACATTTAATATTGGCACATTTAACCACTACATCAAACTCAGAAGATAAACAGAAACTGTGGAATAAAATTAGCCAACAAATGTCAAACACCGGAGTGGCTTTCAAACTTCTGCACTCGTGTAATTTGGCCAGGGGGTACTCAAACTTTTGCATAATGGAAGTTAATGGAGAAATTACTCAGTCGAGTCACATTTTTATGACCCCTTCCCCTTCGTACTTTAGGCGGCAGCAGGGCGTAGCTCATGAAGGGAAAGTCAAGTTTCTGTGGCATTCTCTAGGTCCACCCATCCATGTGGCACCAAGGCACTTTCAAACGAATTGGGTCTGAATCCATCCTTGTAGATCACGTACACCCATACATGCTGATTGTCTTCCCTGGGGCGGATGGGATTTTCTAACAAGACATGAAATGTCAGACATTGGTTGGAAGAGCATGACCAAGATTTCTAAGTTCTACCGTGGCCCCCCTAATTCTCCAGATTTGAACCCCATTGAGCATCTAGGGGACCACCTTGATTGTTGTGTTCGCTCTATGGATCCTCCCCCAAGCCCCCTCCAACAGCTGTGGGATGCACTGCAGTCAGCATGGCTCCAGATACCTGTGACAACCTACCAGGACCCTACTGAGACACTCCCAGCCCGTGTAGCTGCTATCTGTGATGCACACAACAGTTATTCTGGTTATAATAATATGACTCGACTTTGTATTTAGTCATTTTGGACCAATTGTATCTGTACAGCACTGAGACCCATAATATATATATATATATATATATATATATATACATATACTGTATATATATATA
>CM067485.1:33098353-33132242 GCA_034552555.1 Semaprochilodus insignis
CCATCCCATGCAGCTTGAATATTCTCAAACAGTTCCTGCAGATGGTGCGGTAGGGGTGGAGGTGGAGTAACACCAGGCCTTCTGGATGTGTGACCCATGACAACAAACCGTTCATCTTGGTGCTGACCACGGTGCCTCCATACACAGATTTGTTGGTCGTCTCCACCAAGACAAAAGCGGGACTCGTCACTGAAGATGACCCGCTGACATTCTGAGTCACTCCATGACAGTCTGGCACGACACCATTGCAGTCTTTGGTGACGGTGACGTGGTGTTAAGGACACTCGTCGTAACGGTCTGCGTGCATGTAGTACTGCGTGGTGCAGCCGTCTGCCAATGGTGCTGCACTAACAGGATGACTCATGGAGGACATCGCTGGTTGCTGAATGACTGCAATCATGGCTGTCGGGTCAGTCAGGTACAGCAGCCATATTTGTATATATGACCCTGAGTTTTGATTCCTGCCTTTCCAGTATAACAATCTTATAATAATTTCATTGTAATAAATAGTGACTCATTTATTATTCCTGAACTCATATAATAAACTTCAGGGTCATCTAGAGCTCTGCTCATCATTCTGGACACATTTCACTGCAGTTTAATACAGCATGGGAGGTACTCAGAAGCAGTGTAAACAAAGTTCATGCCCATAATGCAGCTTTATTTGGATTCTGCAGCTGGATACTTCCAAGAGGGAAATATACTCTTTAAAACTCCAGCACGTCTGTGGTCGGGCACAGAATCCCGCCTGGGGGATATTAATCAGGAACAACAGTAAGCAGCACCTACCGAAGCAGCTCAAACGTTCACAACATAACCTGTAAACATTAAAGGGGAATCCAGCAGTGCTTCAAAATTTCTGAATAATTCTTATGAGATGTAAACGGAGTCATTCCGAGTGGGTCTGGTGTGAAATGGTTGATTTTAGGGATCAGATGTTCTTTAGAGTGGTGGTGGTGATGGGAACCAGAGGCCACCATGTCAAACCAGGGGTCACCATGTCACCATGTCTACAGACACTTATTTTACTATCTAAACCACCAGTGAACCTATAGACATAAAAAAGAGCTGTTTAAGGTGGACATCTGGTTCCTATCACCACCACTGTGAACAATTCTGGCTCTAAGTTTCTCTAGAATGGAGTACTTCACACCAAACCACCAATCTCTACCATTTCATTATGTGCAAGCTCACTGGATAAAAAATGAGTCCCCTGTGACTGAAACATACCTACTAGTGTGTTACGTCCAGGAGCACTAATAACAGCTGTGTTTGGATTGGGCATGTACTGGACAAGTTTCTGGATGTAGGCCACATCAATGTTCAGACACTCTTGCATCAAAGAATTGGTCAGTTGGGCCAGATTTGGTGGATGCCTTCCCTGCCACAATTCCGAGGAGAATTCCCTGTAGATTGGGATTTTAGCCACCGCTGGTAGACCCGTATGACCGTACGCTTCCATACACCTGCAGATTCAGCTACTTCCTTCACACTATGGTCTTTGACACGCCCAAATGCAGTCACTCCTTTTAGCCAATCTTTAACATCTGCTCTGGAGCCATTTTCCACACATGGAACGAGACACTCACAGCACTGTACCACCTCTTCCCAATCTATGGATCCCGTCACTCACACCCCGCAGGTATTTATAGCCCCATCGTCCTCCTGCAGCGCCATCTGCAAGAGCCTGAAGATACTACCACCGTTAACACACAAGGTGACTCAGTTTTTGTCTGGTGACAATATAAGCTGTGTGATATATAAACTGTCTCTCAGTGATGCTAGCCATACCAGTACTACTTTCTGAATTACAGTAAGAGAAGGGGAAAGAGCATTAGAGTCAGAGAAGAAGAAAGAGAGAGAGAACTAGAGAGAGAGAGAGAGAGAGAGTTCTGTGAACCCCTGAAAGATAGAAAGTGAACCTCTGAAAGACTTTGTGTATCCTGTAGATTTCCTGACATTTAGGCCTCTCTCTCTCTCTCTCTCTCTCTCTCTCTCTCTCTCTCTCTCTTTCTCTTTTCTTCTTTGGCTGCTCGCTATCAGACCTGTTACTGAGATCGGCCCTACTGAGAAAACCCAACTCACACTGAGCACGGTGACAGCGGTGGCGTCTCACGCTGCAGCATTATCGGCCAGCTTGGAAGCCGCTCCTCACTGATAATCTGAGAACAGTTTTGTTTTGGTTCCTGTTCTTTTCTTTTGGGTTCCAACGGGACTTTGGTGATCTCATGTGTGAGTCAGCACTGAGACTGGGAACAGATCTGACATTTTGTAGATGTGACATTTCTCCTGTTTCATACAGCGGATTAGCTAAACCTGCAGAGGGATGCTGACGCCTCTGAACACATTTACAGGGTGGTCATTATTCATACCGAGACTCATCCTGATCTACAAATTTTCAGTGTCGTGTTTCTTTCTCTTAATACTTTACTACCGCTTTGCCAATGGACGGTATTTATAAAGCTACGTGACACATGCATAAACCTTCCGTGAAAACTGAGGTAAACATCTGCTGACTTTTAGAAAGGCTTATGTCTGTTTCCTTGTGTATGTTTCCTTCATGACAATTGTTGGAATAGGCCTTTATAAATGCTTATGTAGGTTGTTATAAATGCTTATGTAGGTTGTTATAAATGCCTATGTAGGTTGTGATTACATCCACTAAGACTTGATGTATCAGCCTCCTGTAGCCCAGTTCCTTGTTGTTTGAATAGATCTGAGTCCAAAAAAGCTACTCAGGTGTTATTCTATCTCTAATGGCCGTGATTGAGAAGGTCACAATTCCTCAAACAAGTGAAGATAAGGCTAGCTGACATTAGCACTTAGCCAAACTGGTGCTAAGTGGATACCCTTGGACTATGGGTTTTATAGGGTGTTTCTTGCTATGAACCTACAGCTTTACATTCAGTTGTTAGCCGTTTTTTTTTGTGCTGCCCTGCTAAGGCTGAAGATAGCTAGCCATAGCACGCTAGCTGGTCTTAGCCAATTATACTTGCCTTAACTAGCTAGCTGTCTTCATCAGCCCACGTCTGACCAACAAACCTAAAAACTGAAACACACTGTTCTGGTTCATAGCAAGAAGCATGCTCTAAAACCCAAAGCTTATCAAGAACGTATCTGGAACTGGGTCAAAAACTTTGTTTCCTTCATGGGTTTAAGAATGCTAACTCACGTATCAACTGCAGACATTTCCACATCTCTTTTTCATCCCAAGGAAAGTGGTAGAATGAAAACTGGGACCTTTTTTTGTTTACTCAGTCTATTTAGACAACGAGGAACACAGAACTGCGGCAACCTGAAAAGACGAGGACCTCAGCCAATGCAGCAGATGCTCGGACCTGGACGAGAAAAGAAGGAAGAAGGAAAGTGATTGTGGAACAGTTCACAGGTTCCGTCGTTGTTGATCTGAAGGACCCTTAAAACCCAGAAATGGCCATTATGCCACATGTGGCGTCAGACTTGTAGGCTTCAATTAAGCATTTACCAACACCTTTAGACTTGCAGTGTGAGATTTGTCACTCTATGGCTCTGAATGAAGAGGCCTCAACTTGACCCTCTGGGGTCACAAATTTGATGTTTCTAAATATTTCTGTTATCATCTTTGTGATAATACAGTGCAGAGTCGCCTTTTTCCATTCCATGCAATCGCAAGATCGCATCTGGAGTAAGCCTATGAAGAGATGCACGTCACCTGTCAGGTGTTTTGTGTAACTGGTGGTTCTGAGAGACCAATGGACATGGAGGAAATCTCTAAGGACTTACTCATCAGGTTAAAAACCTTTAATCCTTTGTTCAGGCGACTCGGAAAGAGATGTGAAATGGTGAGTAAGATGTTTACAACCACTGAAATTGTAGCAGCTTTGGAAAATAGAGATGAGGAATATATTACACATTATTTATTCATGTTTCACTACTTATGTAAACCTAAGACTCTGGTAAACACAAGCACCAAAACAATTCATTCACATGAGTAAAGCTGTTACACAAGAGATAATAAAAATCTCTAAAATCAGCTTTTTTTACACTCATCATCAAAAGAACAGCTGCACCCAGAAGGAGGTGTGGGATTGCAGTGCTATTGGGAAGAAAGAAAAAGGTTAAAAGGATCAATAAATGATGATAAATTTAGACTGATATGATCAATATTTATTGAGCTACACATACAGAAGTCCGTCTCTCAGTAGACACTACTTTTCCGCATTTCTCAGCATGGAGCTGTAGAGGTTCGTAATGGTGTCCTGTGATAATCCATCCCATGCAGCTTGAATATCCTCACACAATTCCTGCAGATGGTGCGGTAGGGGTGGAGGTGGAGTGACACCAGGCCTTCTGTACGTATGACAACAAACCATTCATCTTGACGCTGACCACGGTGCGTCCACACATGGATTCGTTGGTCTTCTTCACCAAGACAAAAGCAGGACTCATCACTGAAGATGACCCGCTGCCATTCTGAGTCACTACATGACAGTCTGGCACGACACACCTATTTACACTCATACGTTCCCATTCATACCCATATATGGACCTGTCACACATATGTGTCCTTCAGCATTTAGTAGTGTGTCTTATCAGTTGCATCTGTGTGAAAGGAGAGCACCCCCCGCCCCCAACCAACACCAAACACACACTTAATGACCTTCAGTGATGTTCTCCAGAACCCCCTTGGGGGATGGGGGGGTAGTAGTTAAGATGACCCCCCCCTCACCTTTTTAACACTACATTACACAGGAGATGACCTTTCAGTTGAGGTGGGGGGGGGGGGGGGGGTGAGAAAGAAGGACGAAAGAGAGAGAAAGGAGAGAGGGTGAAAAATTGGGAGAGATGAATTAAGGAAACAGGTCAGAGTGACGGAGATACAGAAAAAATGGACAGACAAAAAAATAGGGAATTGAGGGTACAGAGAAAAAAGAGAGGAGGAGAAGGTAAGAAAGAGAAAGAGGAGAGAAGGAATGTAAAAGTAGGGATGGACAGATGAGGTGAATAGGGAAGAGATGGAGAAGAAAAGAGAAAGGGAAAAATAGAGGGAGAGAGAGAGAATAGTAGTGAGGAGGGAGCAGTAGTGAAGGATTTGAGTGCATCAGCGGGGGAAAAATAGACAGATAGTACAGTGCGGTGAAAGAAAGCAAATGGCTTGTTTGTGGCTGGAAGTGAAATATTGAGCTACAGCCCGGGGAAAGACTCCCACTCCACTGGAAGATCAGTCCCACCTCCCACCAGCCTGCTTCAGCCTGCATCACACAAACACAGTCTCTCACTGCCCACACAGACCACCAGCCTCTCGACCCACCGCCGACACCCAACTCAAACCCAAGCCTGAGTGAGGACAGCACATCAAAGCTAGTTCCAGTCACATCAGTCTGGGAATGAACGTTCCTAATTAGCTACATACTCACCCAAAGTCCACAGTATAAAACTATCAGTGCTTTAATTCAGACACCGCAACAGTTAAACCCAACTCCAGTCAATCACCCAAGAAACCGATGCTGCTTGTCCTGCTGACTCTTTTATCTCAACACAGCCATCTTTGTGGAGAGGTGTGAATTACTTCTTAGCAACACTGCACCACTACTGGGCTGGGCCTCCCTTTGCTCTCAAAACGGCTTCAATTCTTCATGGCAAGGATTCCCCAAGATGTTGGAAACATTCCTTTGAGATTCCGTCCATGTTGACTGATGATGTTGAATGATGATTGCATGACACAATTCCTAAACTTCCTGAATCTACTGTTCCACTACATCCCAAAGGTGTTCTATTGGGTTCCTTCTCTTGAGACTGGGAAGCCCTTTGAATAACTCTGAACTGTCACGGACATGAAACCAGTTTGGGAGAACTTGACATGATGCGTTAACATGCTGGATGAAGCTATTAGAAGATGGTAAATTGTGGCCATGTAGGGATGCCCAGGGTTAGTAACAATACTCAGATATGCTGTGTGATGATTGATTGGTATTAACAGACCAGGCTAGAGTGGAAGGACTGGGTCAATGGACTCATGCTGTTGGCTCCAAAATCAGACCCTGCCCTCTGTGTGCCTCTCAGCAGTAATGGAGATCCGCCAGGGCGGACTGTGTTTTTCCAGTTTTCAACTTTATAGTGAGCCTCAGCTTGGCTGACATGGTCTTCTCCTGTTGTAGATCAGCCACCACAGGACTGGACGTGACGTGTTGTGCATTCTGAGATTTCTGCTCACAACTTTAATCTACCATAGACTTTCTGTTAGCTTGAACCACCCTGGCCTCTTTACCCCCATTCGGACGGTCGATGTGAACATTACCTGAAGCTGCCGGCCTGTATCTGCATGATTTCATTAATTTCACTGCTGCCACATGATTGGCTGATTAGATAATTGCATGAGAATTATTCTCCCATTCACTGGCACAATGGCCACTCTGGGACCAAGAGCAACAATAACCATAACTGCATTTAGCCTAGCCATCATTCCACCTGAATATGGTCCATCCATTAGCGTGCCTTGGGAATTTGAGAATTGGCACAGGGTTAATATGAAATGTAAGTCTGTACATGGACTAACTAAACTGTCCTGCTTTCAATATTCATGTTGTGAAATCACCAAAGCCAACTCATTTGCACACATCCACATGTTTATGATTGTGCAATGTGCAAAACTAATGTTGTCCAATGGAATATGCTTCTACTTCTTATCCTTGGTACACATTTTTGTTTGTTACCTAGTCCTGCAGTTTTCAAGATATCCGGAATGTTCACCCTGATTGGGAATGGTGTGTTAGTATACAGCTTTTTGATCCAACTAAGGAATTGGGAAAACTTAAAAACTTAAAATTCCAATTTTTCCCCATTAGGAATGAATGGAATGGAAAAGTACACGCCCATCTACTGTACTTCTGCTCAACCCACAGATACTGTTTCACATGCAATATCTCAGGGCAGACCCCCAAGCAACTCAATGCTGGTCCAAACCACACTCGTTTGTTTGTCTTTTTTTCCCCACATCCCTCGTTCCTCCCATTGAGCCCCATTCAGTTTCACCCCCAACTCAAACCCCATTGTTTCCTTTAACCTACAGCCGCCAAACTGCATATACTCACTCTCAGGGCAGATCCCCAAACTCTAACCCACAGACATGCTGACCCGCACTCCTCTATGTGTCATTTATTCATCCCATGTTCCTCCTATAGACTCCCACTCATTTTTAGCAACACCTTAGCAACCGGCAAGCTAAAAGCATCAGCTGTGCAATCACTCTGTACCTCATTCAGGAAATGCACTTTTCTAGCTCAGCCTACAGGCGTGTGGCTTAGCCTGTTCACAGTGAAGTTCTACAGAGTGTTTCAGCCCAGAGTGCTTTGATTTAATTGAAGCACTGTTTTTGGGCAGCCAATCAGAACAAAGGTCATTTACTTACTGTTGCTTGTTTGGGAACCCTTGACCCAAACCTTAAGGGCTTGTATGAAAATCTGATTGTGTTCTAGGTCATATTAAAGTAAATATAAGTTAAGGACCCTCTGTATATCTGCCCTCAAAGCCCGGTTATGATGACAGCCTGGTTAATTCTAAGGGATAAAGGGATGTTAAGATAGTAGCAGCCACAGTGAAGCCCAAGAAGAGCTGTATTAAAAGAAGTGTGACGTTTTAACATTAAAACTTTTCCATCCTTTTAATGCTGTTTGTGTTAGGACCTTAATTGCGTTACATTTAATCTCGTAATTTGTTTTTTGTTTACTTCCTTATTAAATTCAGTCGTACAGTATAAGGATGAGAATCTAGAAATCTAAGGAGCTGTTGAATGGTACAGATTCCCTTAATGCAATCAAGTAAATGACTAAATGGTTTTACTTAATTTCATAATTACTCTGAGGCAATAGCGGCAAAGTGCTTTCACCAACAGAAGAAGAAACAGAAGTGCTGGGTAAAGTATTTGCCCTCCTTCCAGATTTTCTATATTATTGCATATTTATCACAGTGAATGCTTCTAGATCTTGAAATGAACACAGAATCAGACAAGAGCCTTATCAAACGTAAAGCACACCATTAAAATTCGTTCATTTATTGAGGAGCAAAAGAATCCAACACGTAAAAATGTAGGTGAGAAAGAAACCTAAAAATTATTTACTCGTTTGATTTAGCAGCAATAACTTAACCATCAGTTCCTATAATATGATATCCACTTTCATGTTGTTGTAGAGAAATTGAAGCAAGGTTTCAATTATAAACAGTTTGTTTGAGGCCCTAACAGCATCTCTATTGGGTCCAAGTCAAGACCTTGACGAGTCCGCTCCATCCATAGTTGAATAAGGAAAGTTCAGTACATAGACCTGACATACTGTGAACCTCAAACACTGAACCTTCAAATCCTAAACTGTTACGGAACAGAATCATTAATATTTACACCCCCAACATTTATGTTCAACTACAACGTGGCTAAAGAACCAAAATGGTGGACTATGTGGAGAAATCCAGCTTTCCAGGCTGGGAACCCAACCGTCAGCGGTACATGGTTGATGTCTATCTTTAAACCAGGTTAAAGTTACTTCCTATTCACCAACTTCTTAATCCAATGTTCTGTTCCACCTTAAATGCTGCAGCTTGTACAGCCATCATGAATGTAACTGCAGCACCATTTAAGGTGGAACAGAAAATTCCCAAAACAAGCTGAAGAACAGGAACTTCAGCTCCCACATCTTTAACAGGATCCCGGAACAACTTTAATCCTACAGTCTGCACATTTCACTCTGGACAGTTTCCCAAACTCTTGGACAATATGAAGCAGCTCTGCTCAGCGTTTGACCCTGAAGAGACTGAAGAGTGGAGGAGCTCCACCTATTAGCATCACACCCCCAACAGCAGCCTGTATGTAGCAGCCATGCTGTCTGACTGTATCCCTGTTTGCCGGTTGAAGCAGATCATCTTAAACGGAGAGTTCCATAGTGACGAACAGCTACTCGCTGTCGAGAAGGAAAGCGAGTAGCTAGTATAGCTAACGTTAGCGACTAGCAAGCTAACTAGCATAGCTAACTAAATAGTATGAGGGCGGAGCTTATTTACACGGAGGCTCATTTTGTTTTGTCTATTTGGACATGTTGCTTCTGTGTGATCATTGTGGGTGGCGTCTCGCTGCGAACCAGCCAATCAGAGCACAGATTATTCATGAGCTCACCAAACGAAGGAAAACAGCTCGTTTCATTCTAGGACCAAATCGTAGGGTGGAAATGGGCACAGTGTAGAAACTGCATATGGCCATTTTTCATCCTGAACAAGGTCAGATGTAGATCATCAGAGAACCATTTAAATACTGGACAAATGAATTCCTTAGGATTTCACGGATACAGAGCAGAAATCATGGTTCAGTCAATAATAGGATGTTGTCCAGGTCCATGTCAGGGTGTGCTCAGAGTCACCGGTGGACCAGTGATGCTGTATCCAAACTTCTTCTTCCAGTATCAGTGGCCCTTGTTAGTAGTAGTATCAGTTCAGGCTCCTTATATGGTGATGTCATAGAAGGGTCTTACAGCTCTCCTTTTTCAAGGCCTAGCATACTCATTAACACTTGTGGCAACTACCTCACTCTGATGGTGAACATCAACATGAGCTAGGTCTGCATTCAACAGCACTGTTGGCATTCAAGCCTGTGTTCAACTTTAAAGGACAATCTCATCATCAGTTACATTTGGTTGATATGCTACATAATGACTTCGCACCTTAAAGAAATGACATTGTAGATTGAACTATGTGTTTGATGCCTGGTAATGCAGTAATGGAGAAAACCAATGGAGCGGGGGTGGAGGTCCAAATACTCTCTCAAGGCAGATAGTGGAGATAAACTCAGAAATCACAGCAGGTGGCACATTCACATGCTCCCTTTCTCTTGCACAAACACGGCATTTTTGTGGTCTTGCAAGGTCAGTGCGACCTTCCAGCTTTTAGTTTGGTAGAAAATGAAGAAACATATTTCCTATTTTGCTCACACTCTCACACGCTCTCTCTCTCTCTCTCCTTCTTTCCTTTGAGCTACATCACTTGGGCTCTGATGAGCTGAACATTTGTGAGGGATGCCACATCGTAACGTGTCCCATTCAACCAAGAATGTTCCATGTGAGAAGATTCTTGCCTTGCCTTTAGGTCAACCTTGCATCAAAAACCTTGCATTCCTCACGCTCTTGCGTTCAAGGGGGCTCGCGAGTGCTCGAAAAATGAGCGATTACATTAAAACACTTAACATCTCAATAAAGATGAGTTCAAAGATCCAAACGGGATCTTTACCTGCTTATTAGCAGCGGAAACAGAGACGCGTTGAAGGTAATTAACCTCCTGCTGCCTTTTTTATTTGTTTGTCTTGAGTGGGTTGCTGCTGCCGCTGCCGCTGGATCGTAGGAGCGGTGGCTGTAACCTTTGTGTGTGAGTGTGTGGTGCGTGCCGTGCGCATGTGCCACCTGGGTACTAATGAGTGAGTAATTAGAGTCTGGCACATGCACAGACAGCTACACCTCACTCTCAGGACCCCAGCCACCATATGCTGCAGCAGTTGGAAGTGTCACTTGCCAAGAAGTCCAGAAGAAAGTGGAAAGTAAGTCAAAAGGGAAAAAAAAAAGCTAGCCCAACTTTTGGAGCAAGACTGAAATAAAACTTCATGCGTAGGCTAAAGGGAACTAGCCTAGGCTGCATGCTAGCTGGTGCACTCTCCTGACCTTGGTTCCAGCAGAAAAGCCTCTGAAGAGCGAGAGATAAATGTAAGCAATACCGCTAAGAGGAATGGCAGTAAACTGAGTCATTTGTTAGCTGCCAAGTATGTTCAGGCCTGCGCAACCCGATCCCGTGGACATTCAGGAGGGGTACAAAAGACGGGGTGTGTTTGGAAAAGCTGGGACGGAAAGGCCAAGGTCTGTCTCCAGCGGTAACGGGAGAAGATTAAGGCGAGCCGTTTGATTTGCTCTCACAGGTGGACTTGTCCTCACACAAAGTGCAGGGCAGCATCTCGAAGCAAATCTCCTGGCACCCTTGTGGTCACTCAAGGACACTTGCCGTGCACAAAGATCCTGTTTGTATTAGCAGTAATTGTTGTTGGATGCCGGAAGAATAAGAGAAGATGGTAGAGACGAAGACGCCAGATGTTCCCGAATGTTCGGGAGAGTGTTAAACAGTTAGCCGTGTTAGAATACTTCACGGGGGTCGGCTTTCTGGTACCTTCTGCGCTGAGGCGTCAGCGGGCAACTCTGGGTAACCTTTGCACCATTTGTTGGAGATCGTAAAACAAACACACACACACACCCACACACACACACATACACACTCACGGAGCGTGCCATCTGGTCCTTGTTCTGCTTGTCATGGTGATGCGTAGCCACAAACAAACAGTCATCAGCGGAGAGAAAGAGGTGGGAGGATTAGCCCCTACTGCCATTTGGTGAATTTACTCCTTAGTAGCTTGCAATCCAGACAGGCAATGAGCCTAAAGCCCCTCCTAGTTGGAGACTGCAAGGCCTTCAGGAAGCCCACTTCTAGTCTAACTCTGTATCGACGCGCTTATTCAGGACCATTACGCCCATCATGCCATTTCCTTTCTCCAGCGTGAGCGTTATTATCGGAGCAGGGACTCCTGCTCCTCCACGGTAGCACTGCGCTGATCTGTGTATTAGCAGGTAAAGAGACCGGAATGTTCTCCAGAGACGCTGGATCAATTTTATCGGCCGCAGCGGTCCGCGAGCCCTGCCAGCCCCGTCGTGGTCATTAGCTGCAGTGATTTGTGCAACACATTAAAACTTGTAACAGACACTCCCTATTGACATATGCTCATGTCCCTTTCATGCGGAAATCTCAATGGGGAAACAATTTATTACCAAAGCAAGCCATGGATCAGGCAGGACCATATTTCTTGTGGAGGAGAAAAAGAAAAACAGCATTGCGCATTTACTTTGCAGGATCCAATGAAAGATTTAAGCGACGCGTCGCCATTTGCACCTTTGAGCAGCAAGTCCCTGATCGTTCCCAGGATCATGTAGCATAGAAGTGGTAATGGGTTTCATTCTGTCTTCCCTAAGAGTTCCCTTTAAGTTTGCAAAAACGGGCCCTGTTTCCATTTCCATTCCGACATCACATGTACAAACAGAATTGCTCAGGCTTGTACCGGCACTGCTGCACAGCGAGACAAGATCAAAATACATAAAACAAGACTTTCTTGATTTCACAACTGACCAAGGCTCGTGTTTTCAGCTCCTGAGAAGCCCGAATACCGCATGCAGCAAGAGGCACAGACTCACATCGATTGCACTGTGCTGGGGGTGCTAGAGCTAAGCTGAACCAATCAGCAGAAGGACAGCAGAGTCCTTCCCCCCGTAGATAACAGTGACGGTCACTATGGCTGAGATAGCGATCAAAATGGGAACAAACACAGATAAGATGGAGAGGGGAGCCATGGACTGCCATGCTGTGTGTGTGTGTGTGTGAGCCCCCAGAGTCCTCCCTGCAGCAGGGACTACCCGTCAGATGTGTATCAGTTTGAACAATTAGCGAGAGACGGCTCCGAGTAGATGAAGATTCTCAATGGTGTTCCCCAGGGATCAATTTCAGGCCCCCTTCGCTTTTTAGCAAACACCCATGCAGGACCTAGAGCGAGAGATTTATGCACACGCTTTTTAAGTCCCTGCAACTCAATCCACATATCAGCGAGAGCAGACGAGGAACACAAGCTTCCGAGGCTGAAAGCATGTCTCTGAGACACAGCACTAATACTTCCGCTCTGAAGTCAGATGAAACAGATATGCTGGTTTTGGGCCCAAAACCCCTTCGGACATCAAATTCCCCTCAGCTTTGCCGTTAATCTGGTTGATGCTCCCACTAAAGCGCCCGTGTTTTGTGATCATACACCAAGGAACGAGAACTGATCCAGTAATATTGTTTGATATCTCTATCAAAACCAGATCTTGCGGTGGAGACGTGCTGCCGGGGGAATGTGGAATGTTTCGGTATTTGCGTTGGTGCAGTGTAATGGTGCTAAACTATATCAGGCTTCCCGAAGAGTAACTACTGTTACAGTTCCTTAAATGTACTTCACCTTAAGGTCATCAGAGATGCCTAGACCCTTTGAAACGAGCGTGGTCTAATATAAATGCTGTATGCTTTGTGAAGATATGTACACTCATCACCAAAAGAACAGCTAATAGGAAGGAAGATAAAGGTTTACCAGGATCAATAAATGATGATAAATTTAGACTGATATGATCAATGCTTATTGAGATACACATACAGAAGTAGTGTCTCTCAGTATGGCATCGGGGCGCCATGTTTGCTAACCCAACATGCCAGACGTCTCGGCATGGAGTTGTAGAGGTTCCTAATGGTGTCCTGTGATAATCCATCCCATGCAGCTTGAATATTCTAACACAGTTCCTGCAGATGGTGCAGTAGGGGTGGAGGTGGAATGACACCAGGCCTTCTGGACGTGAGACGTGTGACAACAAACTGTTCATCTTGGTGCCGACCACGGTGCTTCCACACATGGATTCGTCGGTCGTCTCCACCAAGACAAAAGCGGGACTCGTCACTGACCCGCTGCCATTCTGAATCACTCCATGACAGTCTGGCACGACACCATTGCAGTCTTTGGTGACGTTGACGTGGTGTTAAGGACAGTCGTCATAACGGTCTGCGTGCATGTAGTCCTGCATGGTGCAGGCGTCTGCCAATGGTGCTGGCAGGATGACTCATGGAGGACATCACTGCTCACTGAATGTCCACAGTTGTGGCTGTTGGGTCAGTCAGGTACAGTGATAAGGTCCGTCCTTGCTTACGTCATATGCTTATGTGAAACCTACGCACCAAGTTTCATACCTGTCGGTTGATTCCTTCTGGGTGCAACTATTCTTTTGACGATGAGTGTATATGCACTAACATGCCAAAAAAAGGTCCACTGCTTGAATTAATCCACTTCAGGAGAAACCATTATTGCAAGAACAATTGGTGTGTCTATCCTTGTGGAGTGGCCATCCATCACTGTCGTGGGTTCTTATTAAGTCAACCCTACAGGAGCTCCTCATTTAGGCTTCAAGGAAACCCTGATAGGCATTCTCACATTGTACTGGTGATTTCGCCCCCCCGATTATTCATACCTTACACAAAGAGCCATAATGATAAACAAAAGCAATCAATTCATGCATATATCACATTGAAGCAACAGAGCGCAAGTCGGTACACATTTCTGTTCTTCTCGGTCACTGGCTTTCAGGAACTCCGGGGCCGGTTCAAAGTGAGTTTTGAAGATGTTTGACTGAGATCTGTAACTTGGTTGTTTTTCTGCACTTGAAGTGACATTTTTTATAAGCATCCGTGTGTGAATTTCACATGCCGGTGTTCGTCAGGCAGTAATTAGCGGCATAAGTTGCTACCTACGTGCTAAGTGAGTGTCTGTACTAGTGAGTCAGTCCTCACACTGACAGTGTGAAGAACTCTGAGTCTTTGCATGACCAGATCCTAAATGTGAAGAGCAAGAAACATTCCCAAACTTTTTGCACCTTTTCATGCGTTTAACTCTTACCACCACCACTATCACCGCTCACAACATTTAAATACTATCTTCTTCCTTTTCTGATGGACTTTTTTTTCAGCTAACTTGTCCCGCAGTTTTCAAGATATGGACAACATTCCGATTCCGGAATGGTCTGTCTGCTCAGAACTGATTTATTTATATACAGCTTTTTGATCGGACGTGCAGCTTTCATACAATCATTGTTAAATCATTGTTAAATTACTTTAATAACTTTTTCACCCCCTGTTGGAAAGATTGGGAGGCAAAACCTGTTAACCATGTGGGACACCGTAGGAAACGCCTAGCAAAACTTTAGCAACCACCTGGGATACCACAGCAACAACACAGCAACACTCTAGCAGCCATCTGAGATACCATACCAACCACCTAACAGCTCCCTTAAAACCACAGCAACCACCTAGCAAATGCTACCTAGCAACACCCTATCATCTGGGATACTGTAGTAACTGCTTAGCAACACCCTAGCAACTGCTCAGCAATGCCCTAGCCACAAGCTGGGAACACCAGAGCAACAAAATAACAACATCCTAGCAACCATCTGAAATACCATAGCGACTGCCTAGGAACACCCTACCAATCATGTAAGGTATCATTACAACCACCTGACAGTACTCTAGCAACCATTTGACATTCCATTTCAACTGCTTAGCAACAGTAAGCAACCTTTTGAGATACTGACACGTTAGTAATCATATTTGGGAAACCATAGCGACCACCTAGCAAAACCCTAGCAACAACGTAAAATACCATAGCATCTGCCTAGCAACACCCTAGCAACCACATGGGATACCATAGCAACCGCCAAAGGAATATGCTAGCAACAATATGGGATACAATAGCGACTACCTAACTACACTCTAAGAACCATTGGAACACATATTAAGTGACTAGTAACACCTTAACAACAAAATGGGATAACATAGCAACTGCTTAGCAACACCCTAGCAAACATCTCAGATACCAACATGTTCACAATCATATTTGGGATACCATAGCAACCACCTAGCAAAACTCTAGCAACCATATGGGACACCGGAGTACCTGCCTATCAACACCCTAGCAATTGTCCAGCATCACCCTAGCAGCCATATGGAACCTCCTAGCAAGTCTGAGATGTACACTCTGCGTTCTCTTCAGGACCTTGACTGTTCCAGGTCTCTGACTGATCTGTACAGTCTGCACAAGGAGAACAGAAGAAACAGAAACACTGTTGCTGCACACGGCCGTACATGTGGGACTGCAGTCGCAGACATTTAAAGACCCCTCCGTCTCAAGAAAGCGCTTTATTGGAGGGTCAGCTCTGCTCAGGTGGCTTATTATGATTTTACAGACTGGTGTTTGTGTAATTTGTGTCACCACATTTGCCTGGCTATATATCCTAATGAGAGGACACGCCAACAGGAATCTGCCTGAGCTAAACTAGCTGTTTGAGATGTTTGGATACTGCAGTTAGCCAACGGTGGTGTTTAAAGTGTTTTCCACGGCTATGTCATAAACTGTCATACAAGCTCTGCAGAGCTGTCCTAGTAGCAGGTAGCATGCTACCATACACATGCTACAGCTGCACATCCACATACAAGGTTTGATTCTGTCTCACTGATGTTCCACTACGACAAGACTTCTGTCTAAGTGAGTGGAGCTGTTAGCTAAGCTGATCTTATATATACCATATACTGTATATCGTCGTTGTTCAGTGAAAAACTCAATTTTTGACAATTTTTACTTTTATGTATCATTTCATCACATGAGCTGCTGTTTACACTGTGTGTGGCCCAAAAATCGCTTGGAAAAGAGTCTGGTTCCATTGACTTACATTAGAATTAAATTGGGTTTTGGCCGATCCTGTAAAGTTGCTATTTTGGAGATACTTGTTTTTCTTTGGACAGCAACGATATGCTGTCCCTGTTGTGGTTGCCAGAGACTCATGTTAGCTTAGCCAGCTAACACTAGCATAACCAGCTCCACTGTGCTCACAACAATTCTCAAGACCAAATATTCGATGGTCGTCTCCACCAAGTCAAAAGCGGGACTCGTCACTGAAGATGACCCGCTGCCATTCTGAGTCACTCCATGACAGTCTGGCACGACACCGTTGCAGTCTTTGGTGACGCTGACGTGGTTGTCGTAACGGTAGTCCTGCGTGGTGCAGCCATCTGCCAACGGTGCTGGCACTAACAGGATGACTCATGGAGGCATCACTGCTCACTGAATGTCCGCAATCGTGGCTGTTGGGTCAGTCAGGTACGGCGATAAGGCCCGTCCTTGCTTACGTCACATGCACGGTCGAGTGTGAAACTTGAATCATTGGCATGTCTCACGATGTCCAACCTACCCACCAAGTTTCAGTCCTGTCGGTTGATTCCTTCTGGGTCCAGCTATTTGTGCAGCTGTTCTTTTGATGATGAGTGTAAATATTAGTTTTATCTTTGCATTATGACTTTGGGGATATTTTAATGTCGTGACGTTGAGCCTCAACATCTGAGCATATGGAGCCAACGCTTCAGCTGAATGAAACCTTCAACGGAACAACAGGATGTGAAAAGAAGAGGGAGGCTGTGGCGGTACAAAGCAATAACAGCTTGCAGTGGTTTGTGGAGAGATTTCAATCAGCACCGCCGCCCTGCTGGCACTATCTCCTCTACTCCCTCAGTGTGAGATTAGAGGTGCGACGCTGTAGCCATTGTTAACGCCAGTTGGTGCCTGAAACGTTAGTCGTCTGGAATTCTGCCAACCGTCTTTCCGGCGTGTCACTCTGTTAACACACCTGATGGAGATGTTCAGGAAATACAGGCAAACATATGCACCACGAAACAAGCAGTAGGTCAGGGCACTGTATTAGATACTCCTTTCCTTGTAGGTGCCATGAACATACTGTACTTGGCGAGACACTGCAGGCAAATGCACTTTTCAGTTTTGAGATTTTAGGCCATTTTGCTTCCATAACATGCCTTCTTTCAGACCACATGAAAGAAATATTACAGATGTTCTTTATTGTTATTGCTAAGGATATGATTAGATATAGTGGTTTTACAGAGGGCTTCGACTATATATCACAAATAGCTGCACCTAGAAGGAATCAGCTGATAGGAATGAAACTTGGTGGGTGGGTTTGAAATCGTGAGACATGCTAATGATTCAAGTTTAACGTTCGGCTGCGCATGTGACGTAAGCGAGGGCGGGCCTTATCACTGTATCTGACTGACCCAACAGCCACGATTGGAGACATCCAGTGAGCAGTGATGTCCTCCATGAGTCATCCTGTGAGTGCCAACACCATTGGCAGGCGGCTGCACAACGCAGGGCTACATGTATGCAGACTGGTGCGATGACTGTCCTTAACACCATACTGGTGTCGTACCAGACTGTCATGGAGTGACTCCGAATGGCAGTCATCTTCAGTGACGAGCCCGCTTTTGTATTGATGTAGACGACCGACGAATCCATGTGTGGAGGCACCGTGGTCAGCGCCAAGATGAACGGTTTGCTGACACGGGTCACATGTCCAGAAGACCTGGTGTCACTCCACCTCCACCCCTACCGCATCATCTGCTGGAACTGTGTGAGGATATTCAAGCTGCATGGGATGGATTATCACAGGACACCATTAGGAATCTCTACAGCTCCATACCGAGACGTCTGGCATGTTGGGTTAGCAAACATGGCGGCCCGACACCATACTGAGAGACACTACTAAATAATAATAAATATTGATCATATCAGTCTAAATTTATCATCAGTTATTGTTCCTGGTAACCTTTATCTTCCTTCCCAACAGCACTGCAATCCCACACCTCCTTCTGGGTGCAGATGTTCTGTTAATGATGAGTTTTAGGGACGAGTTATATGCTCTGTGAAAACCTCTGATTTTAATATGTCAGCAAAATGAACCAGTAATTTTGAACCTGACTTTATCCACTGTTCAGTTATCTGTTCTGGAAATGTATGCAAATTAGTACATATTTTATTAGATAATGCTTCATTTGCATATTTAAACATAATCTTAATGTAAGTAATCAGTGGGGGAAGTTTCATGGTGATCTCTAGTAGTTAATGTTTTTTACCCCATTCACCTGTAGGGTCTTCCCTTAATGGAAGTCAGTGGAACCAGACTTCCAAAAACACATGCGTACACCTGCTTCCCCAGCGTTTGACTTGAAGGGCATTAACAGGGAGTTTGTACCTCCTTTGATGCAACAACCGCTTCCACTGCATGTTGGAGCATTGCTGTGAGGATTTGATTGCATCCTCAGTTCAGGATGATCCTAAAAGTACCATGCATAGTTGCTCTAGAACAGTGTCTCTCAACCCTGGTCCTGGAGGCACCCTGCCCTGCCCTGCCCTGCCCTGCCCTGCCCTGCCCTGCCCTGCCCTGCCCTGCACGTTTCAGTGCTTTCCCTGCTGCTCCCAACACACCTGGTTCAACTCATCAGCTCATTAACAAGCCCTCTCAGAGCTGCAGTGGGTGTGTTACAGCAGGGTTCCTCCAGGACCAGGGTTGAGGAACACTGCTCTAGAGCACCCCATTCAAGTGGTCTAGGCTAGTCTATGTAGATCATACAAGCTAGAACCACTTTTCTCCTGCACCTTTCTCCTATCTTTTCTTCTCTTCATTCTTCTTCTTCATTCCACTTTTCTCATCATCTCTCTACTCCTTNCTCCTTTACTCAGCTTTTCTCCTATTTTACTCCTCCTCATTCTCTTATTTTACTCTACTTTTCCTATATTTTCTTCTCCTCCTTCTCCTCCTTTATTCCACTATTCTTTTCTTTTCTCTTTCTCTTTTCCTCCTTTATTCCACTTTTTTCCTATTTGGTCTCCTCCTCTTTCTCCTCCATTATTCCACTTTTCTTTTCTCTTTCTCATTTTCCTCCTTCATCCTACCTTTCTCCTGTCTTTTCTTCTCCTCATTCTTCTCCTTCACTCCACTTTTCTCAGCCTCTCTCTTCTCCTTTACTCTAATTTTCTCTGGTTTTACTCCTCCTCATTCACTTCATTTATTCCACATTTCCCATCTATTCTTCTCCTCTTTCTCTTCCTTTATACCATGTTTCTTTTCTTTTCTCTTTCTCTTTTTCCTCCTTTATTCCACTTTTCTCCTATTTGGTCTCCTCCTCATTTTCCTTATTTATTCCACTTTTCCCATCTCTCTTACTTTATTCTTTTTTTCTTTTCTCTTTCTATTTTTCCTAATTTACTCCACCTTTCTCCTATGCTTCTCTCTTCTCCTTTACTCTAATTTTCTCTGCTTTCTCTCCTTCCATTCTCCTTCTCACCTACCTTAATCCACTAAAACCTGCAGGACGGGGTTCCACCGGGGTTGAGGAACACTGCTCTAGAGAACCTCATTCAGGTGGTCTAGGCTTGTCTATGGAGATAGAAGCTAGAACCCCTGTGTCCTCATTGGATGTGCCTTAAAGTAGATGAATTCAACCACTCAGAGGGGCTGTTTGGATGCGTCTGGACATAAATAGTGTATGTGCTCCATTAATGCAGCACGTTTTCCAACATGTTATCTAATTATGCTCAAGGTGACTCTGGAGAGCTTAGAACATCGGAGTATTACCGCCTGTTAATCTTTTATAAGCCGTGCATTGATTTGACCCTGGTGGTAAAGCGGCTATATCGGGATCTCTATATATATGTTCCTCTGGAGCATTTCTGATGGAATCGAGCAGATAATGAGATGGGTTTTGTTGTTGTTGTTGTTGTATGTGTTGTTGTTGTTGTTGACTGTATGCATGTTTATGTAGGCTTGTGCACTCTGTGGGCACATGGGAATGTCACACATTCATCTCTTTCCGTTTAAAGGTCCGGTTTGCGGATGTAAGCAGCTGCCATGGCGATGATTTATTAGAGCATTAGGAAGTGTTCGACTATCGAAAGCATGTTTACACAACAAGCTGCTATTTTAATCATAGAGGAGCAGCAGAATTAAGACTCCTTGCTTTCTCATGTCTGACTAATGAAACAGTGAACACAGAGGAGCAGGAGGTCAATAGCAGCGCCGCCTCTATTCTTAGTCCTCTCCCTCTCCTCCTTTCATCGTCACCTCCCTTCTCCGCTCTTCTGCTGCTCTCTTCTTTATGGTGCTTTGCTTTTTCTCTTCTCCTCTTTCTCCCACTCTTGACCTTGCTCCTCCTATTGTCTCCTTTTCACCTCCTGTATTCTTTTCTACTCCTTTTTCTCCTTCTTTACCCCCCTTAATCTCATATCTTTGCTTCTCCTCCTCCTTTATTCCACTTTTCTCCTTTTTTCCCTTCTATTTTTCACGTCCGCTGTTCCACTTTTCTCCTGTCTTCCTCTTTTTCTCCTACTTTATTCCACTTTTCTCTTGTTATTTCTCCTCCTCCTTTTCCTCCTTTTTTCCATTTTCTCCTGTCTTTTCTTCTCATCTTTCACCTCCTTAATTCCACTTTTCTCCCATCCTTGAATCCCATCTTTCTCTTCTTTTATTCCCCTTATTTTTCTATCATTTCTTCTCTTCTTACTTGCCTTATTTCCGCTGGTCTCCTATCTTGTCTTCTCCACCTCCTTTATTCAACTTGGCTCCTAAATGTTCTTCTCCATTTTCATCTAAAATAGAATAGAATAGAATAGAATAGAATAGAATAGAATAGAATAGAATAGAATTCTTTTATTGTCATTGTACTTACATACGCAAACATCAGAATTTAGTGTGACACTCTCCAAGAAGAAACAATACACAATAAAACGAGCAGTAATATACAATATAGATAGTCAAGATATTTACATATGGACAGTGCACTCAATGTGAGAATGAGTGAAACAGTAACAGTTACAGTATAAATATGAATAAATAAGGTATAAAGCTGTAAGTGACTGGTCATGGATGTACAAAATATGCAGTATATGGAGGGAGAACTACACTATGGATAATAATGTATAACATAAGGTGACATAAATATCATCACTGTCCAAAGAAAAACAAGTGTCTCCAGAAAGGCAGCTTTACAGGAGAGACCAAAAACCTGATTTAATTTAAATGTAAGTCAATGGAAGCAGACTTTTTACTAAGTGATTCTGGGCCGTTTCTGTTGGTCTGTTCATCATGAAATAAATTTTCAGATAGTGTAAACAGCAGCTGCTCTGTTCAACTGATGGAGAAAAGTAAGAATCAACAAAAATGGAGATACATGTTTTTCTTTGGACAGCGATGATATGTATAATGTCCAAAGTGAACAGGTTTAGTCCAGAGGTCAGTCAGTCAGTCAGTGAGGTGCTGTGGAGGCCACAGCTCTTGAAGAGAAGCTGTTTCTCAGTCTGCTTGTTTGTGTATCCAGGGTGTGTTGTGTCCAGGGTGTGCTGTGTGCAGGGTGTGCTGTGTCCAGGGTGTGTTGTATCCAGGGGGTGCTGTGTCCCGGGTGTGTTGTGTCCAGGGTGTGTTGTGTCCCGGGTGTGTTGTGTTCAGGGTGTGTTGTGTCCCGGGTATGTTGTGTCCTGGGTGTGCTGTGTCCTGGGTATGCTGTGTCCAGGGTGTGCTGTGTCCAGGGTATGTTGTGTCCAGGCTGTGTTGTGTCCAGGGTGTGCTGTGTCCAGGGTGTGTTGTGTCCCGGGTATGTTGTGTCCCGGGTGTGTTGTGTCCCAGGTGTGTTGTGTCCAGGGTGTGTTGTGTCCAGGTGTGTTGTGTCCCAGGTGTGCTGTGTCCAGGGTGTGTTGTATCCAGGGTGTGCTGTGTCCAGGGTGTGCTGTGTCCCGGGTATGTTGTGTCCTGGGTGTGCTGTGTCCTGGGTGTGCTGTGTCCAGGGTGTGTTGTGTCCAGGGTGTGCTGTGTCCAGGGTGTGCTGTGTCCAGGGTGTGTTGTGTCCAGGGTGTGTTGTGTCCAGGGTGTGCTGTGTCCAGGGTGTGCTGTGTCCAGGGTGTGCTGTGTCTCTGCCGATATTGTGGGTCTTCTTCTTTAGTCGACTGGCACACACGCTGTCCAGGTTGGGGAGGTCAGTTTCAATGATCCGTTCAGCTGCCCTGACCACACAATACAGATCCTCTATGAAACTACTTTCTACTTTCCACCTCTCTCCTCCTTTCATCTAATTTTTCTCCCACTTTATTTATTTTTTCTCATCTTTTCTCCTCCCCTTTCTCCTCCTTTATTCCACTTTTCTAGTATTTTTTCTTATCCTCTTTCTCTTTCTTTGTTCCACCTTCCTTCTCCTTTTTCTCCTCCTGTATGCCGCTTTTCTCCTACCTTTTCTTCTTTTGATTTTCCTCCTTTCAGCCTTCTCCTTAATTCTAACTCTCCACTCTCTCCTGCTTTCTTCTCACTCAAGTTTCTTCTCCTCTTTCTCTCCTCTCCGCCTCTTGTCTCCATTTTTCTTCTGTGCTCTCCTCCTCTCGATTCATGCTCCTCACATCATCGTTTCATCATTTTATCATCTCAGTTCTTTTTGCAGTTATCTCTTGTTTTCATCTCCTTTCTCTCCTCCTCTTTCCCTTTCTTTTTTTATTCCCTTTGATTTTTCTTCTGCTGTCTTCTCCTATCTCTCATCTTCATTCCCTCTCCTCTTTTTTTATGGCCGCTCCTTTTTCTTCATTCCCACTTTTTTTCAACTCTCCTTCCTCTCTTTCCTCTCCACTTTGTTCTCCTTTCATCTTCTCCTCCCTCATCCTCTCCTCTCTTACTGTTCTTCTCCACAGACCTCGTCTCTTCCTCCTGTCTTTGACTCCTGTCTTTCACTCTCTCCTCCTTACTTCTCTCATGTCTTCATCTCCATCGCTATTCTCTCCTCATCTTGCTTTCCAAGTCTTCCCCTCTTTATCTATCTTCTCTCTCCTTCTTCTTTCATACAGACCCCCTTCTTTCATTTCTCGCTCTTTCTCCTCCCTCCCCTCCTCTTTAAGTGGTTTCCTGCGGTATCCTGGTTGGAGGTGTATGTGGGTGTGGATGATGGAGGGTGTGAGCGGGGGGCCTGGCAGGCCTGCATTCTGCCCCCTCTCTCCTGGGCCTGCAGAGAGACAGGACCCCCTCCTCCCCCCACACACACTACGGATGGAGGTGCTGACAGCCTGGAGCCGGAACCGCACTGAAGAGATCATCCATTAATCTCCCCAACACCTTCCCCTGTTTATCATCCCCTTTTTTCTCTCTTCCAAACCTTGGCTGCTTCTCTCTTTCTCTGCCGAGTGTCAGAGCCAGTTTTCATGATGTATGAGGTCTTATCAGAATCAGTTCATGATCAAAAGAACCGGTGGAACTAACCAGCTCTGTGTATATTAATGCAGATTAAAGGAACTCTGCTTATAAACTGTCTATTACACACTTTTAAAAAAATGATGGCTCATCAAGGGAAAAGCACTGAGTTGTATATAGAACTACACTCATCATTAAAAGAACCGCTGCACCCAGGAGGAGGTGTGGGATTGCAGTGCTGTTGGGAAGGAAGATAAAGGTTACCAGGATCAATAACTGATGATAAATTTAGACTAATATGATCAATATTTATTGAGCTACACATACAGAAGTCTGTCTCTCAGTATGGTGTCGGGCCGCCATGTTTGCTAACCCAACCTGCCAGACGTCTCGGCATGGAGCTGTAGAGGTTCCTAATGGTGTCCTGTGGTAATCCATCCCATGCAGCTTGAATATCCTCACACAGTTCCTGCAGATGGTGCGGTAGGTGTGGAGGTGGAGTGACACCAGGCCTTCTGGATGTGTGACACGTGACAACAAACCGTTCATCTTGGTGCTGCCCACGGCGCCTCCACACATGGATTCGTTGGTCGTCTCCACCAAGACAAATGCGGGACTCGTCACTGAAGATGACCTGCTGCCATTCTGAGTCACTCCATGACAGTCTGGCACGACACCATTGCAGTCTTTGGTGACGGTGACGTGGTGTTAAGGTGCAGCCGTCTGCAAATGGTGCTGCACTAACAAGATGACTCATGGAGGGCATCACTGCTTGCTGCATGTCCACAATCGTGGCTGTTGGGTCAGTCAGGTACAGCGATACGGCTCCTCCTTGAAAAGGGCTCAATGTTCTGTATATGGAACCTTTCTGAAAATGAATCTACCTAGCACTAAGCTTGATGTCATAACAATAGGCATTTTGGGTCAGCTTTAATGTCTTGTTTTTAACATTGAGGATGTTAACTGGTAGAGATCATTGTCAACATTTTTCAACTGTTCTAATGTAATTACACATTAATAAATGGTTATTGACATATTAGTTACAAAGTTATTACATATATGTAAAATTTCCATCTTATATTCTACGACTTCTATTCTACACCCTTTAAAAGAGATGGCTCTTCAAGTGGTATTTCTTAAGCCAATGGTTCTATTTACAACCATGAGTTCTACATACCTGTATTCATGTCTAAATGGTTCGTTAAGTTGATAGAAAGCCTGTTATATATGGTTCTTTATAGCACTGTAAAGAGTTCTTTGATCTTTACAATGTAACAGTACTTGTTATATAACAATGTAACATTGTACTTGTAACAGTACAAGGACCCTTTTTGGTGCTATATGGAACTATCTTATAAAATGTTCTATATAGAACCATACACAGCCATTTCACCATATGATGCACCATTTATGCATGCAATTGGTTCTATATAATACCGAAAAGGGTTCTTTCATTGTTACGAGGTCAGGCTTATAACAGTAGAAAAATCTTTTTTTGGGACTTTTTACGAAAAAGTTCTATTTGGAACCATACGTAGCCATTTTACCTTATGAAGCATCATTTAAGCACATAAATGGTTCTATATAGCACTGAACATGGTTCTTTCATCATTACAATGTCAAGTCTGTAACAGCAGAAGAACTCTTTTTGGAACCTTTGCAAAAAGGTTAAGTATAGAACCATATATGCAGCCATTTTACCATAGGACGCACCATTTAGGCATGCCAATGGTTCTGTATAGCACTGAAAAGGGTTCTTGTGTTGTTCTTATCATTACAAGGTCAAGCTTGTAACAGTAAAAGAGCCTTTTTTGAAATCTTTAGAAAAAGGTTCTATCTAGAACCATAGGCAGCTATTTCACCATACAAAGCACCATAGAACTCATGCTTCTAAACAGAACCACAGGCTTTACTAAAGAACCCCTGAAGAACCATCTTTTTTTTGAGTTCAGCTTCGGACTTTGTTCTATTTGTTCGTTGTTGCTTTCGATGCCAGCAAATGGTAAACACACTTCCAAATGCTAATATGTTATGGGTGGAATGTTTGGAATTCTGCATTTTCCACACAGCGTCTGTTTGTTTCGGTGAACTATGACTGAGAAATTCAGCATGTCCTGATCAGTCTAAAACTTCTTTAGAAGCTTTGGGAATCTGTATTCCATGAAAGGGCAAGTTGGAACACTGCTGCTCTTCTGCTTGTGGAAAACAGCTTTCATGGGAAACGGCAAGCCAAAAACATCTTTCCTCGACTCCTCGGAACGTCTTCATGCCCTTATTTCTCCTTTATTGTCTTTGCTCTTTCTGAAAAATCCCCCCATCCTTTTTGATTGCCATTCATTCACACCTACTCAGTGTTTGTGTCTGTCTTCCTCTCCATCTCAGACTCCTCGTGAGGGTGTGCTGATAGATATCGGACTCATCGGAAACGAGCCTACCCATCCATCCTCACCTCTCTCTCTCTCTCTTGCTGTGGCTCTGTGGCATTCTCTCCTCCTTATCACAGGAGGCAGGTGGGGTGTCATGGGCAAACAGCACGCATCATTACCTGTGTGAGTAACGCTGCCTGGTCTTGGCGCTTTCAACCGCTGCTGAATAATAAACACCTTCTAGAATTTTCCAGCCAAACTTGCAGCAGCCCAGGATCTGGTTGGGGGCTTCACCCCACCACAGATCACTGTGAAAAAGCGGGCCGCTCTCCGGTCCCACCATCAGTCAGAGAACACATCGCCCCGGGCACAAACCAACCCAGGCACTGCTAGAGGAAGCCGCAGCGACTAATTACTGATTTAGAGCCTGGGATGGGGGAAAACCCAACAAACCACCAGCTCCTGGCTTTACGGAGAAGTTTGCCCGCATATCTGGACTATGTTGATGTGAGATCTAGGCTGGTTTTGAAGTGGGTTTGTGTCTAGCCGTTTCTCTTTGACTTGTCACACCAACACACTACTTACAGCACACTAACACATTACACTTACTGAGTTACCGTACACCGACACGCTACTTACAGTCCACTAACACATCACACTTACTGAGTTACTGCACACCGGCACGCTACTTACAGCACACTAACGCATTACACTTACTGAGTTACTGTACACCAACACGCTACTTACAGCACACTAACGCATTACACTTACTGAGTTACCGTACACCGACACGCTACTTACAGTACACTAACACATCACACTTACTGAGTTACCGTACACCGACACGCTACTTACAGTACACTAACGCATCACACTTACTGAGTTACCGCACACCGACACGCTATTTATAGTACATTTACTTGATTACTGTTCACTACTGGTCTGCAGGAACAACACTCCACAACACTTCAGTGTTGGTGAGCTGAGCTGAGTGGTCACATATAAGCTTATTCATGCTTGTGACATCACAACCATGGCTATTTAAAAAGACTTTCTTTTAGAGTGTAGTTTCCATGTATAGATTGTGGAATGAATGATATCCCTTCCAAATTGTCACAACATTCGCGTACTAGCCCACATTAAATCATCTTCTGGAATTTATGGAAAATTGAGTTTTCCATTATATAATCCATATAGCCACAGTCCCTGGGCCTAGCACCAGGGTTCACCATGCTGCTGTTCTCCGGGCTATTTTTATAACAAAGGGAAAAAATAAATTGGTTCTGTACCCACACAAACACTTAAACCACAGAATTACAGGGCACCACTGTAATTCCGGTTTCATATATCAAGGGTTAGGAGTGACTTGAGCGTGTGATTTGTTATTTGGAGCAGCAGGCTACTGCACATTTGTCATGTGTTGGGGAGGAGGCGGGGTGTGGTGGGGGGGAAACAGCACGTTTTGCTCTCAAATGCCAGTAACTCAATCATGCACGAAAACACAGAGACAGACGCGATTACAGCGTTCTCACACACCGACCTGCCGGTAATTACAGAGCCGAACGGTTGCAAGCAGCTGCGTCCTGGCCATCGCTGGGAAGCCGAATGCTGCGGCTGCTGCGAATCCATGGCAGGAACACAGCAACGTGGGCTCCTCGGACGCAGATGGCATGATAGCGCACTGTCCAACCTGTCAGCGCTCGTGAAACTAACACCCAGTGACTGAACCGCAAACATGCAAGCCAGTGTCGGAGAGATCCTGCTGCTTTGTGTTAGAACTAAATGGCTAAACGTCTCCTGACACTCTGGGCCGGTTTAAGATGCAGAAAGCACCTGGCTTCAGACCAAACTTGTACCCATGTATGACGGGATAAAGATACTCAATGAGGCCTTGGCGCAATGAGCTGAGTCCTTAGTGAGACATCATAATCTTAGTTAGCCTAGCACTCTTAGTTAAACCATTGGTGTAAGGCAACCTCTAGTCTTCTGGGAAGGCTTTACACTAGACACAGTTCGCACTGCTCCACAGCCCAGTGTTGGGTGGCTTTACACCCGAAGCGTCTTTGAGTTCATGCAAAAACATGCGTTGACTCCACAAAGTCCAGATTTTTTACTGTAAGCCAGAGTGAGGCCAGTCATTACTGGCCACATATCTTCACACCTAATGGCCAGTCCGGGTAGACATGAGTCTGGAGCGAGTGAGCTGACCTGGTGAAATGAAGGCTTAGGCAACGGAGAGTTAAAGTGTGGAAAGTTGGACGGGAGAGTTCACTCTAGTCCTGCTCTGGCAGGGAGTTTTTTAATTGCCTGCCATTTTGCCTGATCCATCTGTAACCTTTCACAGCTCTAATTAGTCAACAGGTTCGCTCTCAGCCATGCTGTAATCACCCTCAAGACCTGCTGCCGACCACTGCTTTAACATCATGATGTAAGAGAGAGCAAGTTAGGGAACAGGCCAGAGAGCATGCCAATACACACACTCGCACACACACTGCAGTGTCCAGTATCAATGTTTGAATCAGTGATTGTAATAATACAAAAGCAGACATGTAACAGGCAAATGTATACAACGATTGCTAGTCCTCTATATACTTTGATCATAAGCCGAAAATGAGATGATGGAATCCTGAACGATGCCCATTATGTGATGCCTAAAACAACTACTACAGGTTAGTCTAAGGGCACATAGGATAGCAGTATGTAAACTGATTATGAAGTGGTGTTACCTCAGGGAACGGTTTGGGAACACCCACACCTGTATAAACTGTGAGGTGTTATCTTGTGAGTCAGGTTGAACATTGGTTAGCGTGCTCATGGCAAGGCGACATGAATTACTGGAGTTCGAATGAGGCATGATAGTGGAATGCCTCATGTTGGGCGAATGTGCAGGCCGCGCAGAAATCTCCTCTAATCAGTTCTGGACAACTTGGGCCCGATGGCATGATGCATTATCCTGCAGCAACTGCGTTCCCACTGTGCAGGGAACATGAAGTCCATGAAGGGCTGGGAATGGTCACCAAGCAGTAAAACATAGCGGGCACCGGTCAAAGATGTGTTTACGTGGACCAGTGCACCCAACCTATGCCATGAGAACACAATCCACACCAGTATGGAACCACCACCAGCCTGTAGAGTGCCTAGTTGACAACTGGGGTCCATGGCTTCATGGGGTCTACACCACACACAAACCCTACCATCAGCCCCAAACAACTTGTACTGTGACTCGTCGGACCAAGCCACATGTTACCAGCCCTTTAGGGTCTAGTTATCAAGCTTATGAGCCCAGGTCAGGCACCGTGTCTGGTGTGGTGGTGGTGTAAACGGAGGCACTCTGGTGGGTCTTTTGCTCTCATATCCCACAGGTCAATGACGTGTTTAGGTGGACCAGTGGACCCAACCCATGGCATGAGAACACACCCCACACCAGTATGGAACCACCACCAGCCTGCACAGTGCCAAGTTGACAACTGAGGTCCATGACGTCATGTGGTGTGTGCCACTAACTAACCCTACCATCAGCCCCTAACAACATGCACTGTGACTCATTGGACCAAGCCACAGGTTACCAGCCCTGTAGGGTCCAGTTATCAACCTCATGAGTCGAGGTGAGGCACTATGTCCGGTGTCGTGGTGGGTCTTTTGCTCTCATATTCCATGGAACTAAAGAATGCTGCACTGACCTGTGGGATATGCATGCGAAGGCTTCTATATTGAAATTCTAGCTTTTATTAAAAGGGACATGGGTTTGTTTGTTCCCCTGTGCATGCGGCAATTGATTCCAAATTTACAATAGTGGAAAATAACGGATACAAACTCGGACACTGGCTTATTCCTGCTCGGCTTCATTCTGTCACTTCTCCCTTCACTCTCATTCATGCACACATTATCGCCCACCTAGCACCTCAGTGTTCCCTCTCACTCAGCTCTCTGCCGAGCGCGGGGAGATGTGTGTGTGTGTGTGTGTGTGTGTGTGTTTGCGCTGCACCTCTTCACAGGTTTCAGGACAAACATCCGCACGAGTGTCCAGACCCACTGCCAGTGTGTGCTTAAAAGGATGTGTGTGTTTAACACTTGCGATTTGTTGCATCAGTGTGTGTATGTGCTGCGTGCAGGGATCAGCTGGCATCACAAACAGCAGGTCACATGGTGGTGGGGCGGGACCCGGCGGGCTCTCCCACAGGACTTCATTACCACGCTGCCAGCTCAGCCTGCAGCTGCCATCAACCGCCCAGGATGTTCTCGGGGTGGGCGATACCGCTCATTTTCCTCTCAGTCTGATGCCAAGCAATACCAAAGTCAGTGTCTAATACCAAGCAATTCCTTCAACAGCCCAAGGGTAGCGGGGTGTAGTGACTAATGAAGTTCTTATTCTGTAGTTAGTAATAAATGTCTATGCACTAAATGAGTGTATACACACACACACACACACACACACACATGGCATGGTGTTACTCAGAATGGCAGCGGGTCATCTTCAGTGACGAGTCCCTCTTTTGTCTTGGTTGAGACGACCAACGAATCTGTGTGTGGAGGCACCGGGGTCAGAGCCAAGACGACCGGTTTGTTGTCACGTGTCACATGTCCAGAAGGCCTGGTGTCACTCCACCTCCACCCCTACCGCACCCTCTGCAGGAACTGTGTGAGAATATTCAAGCTGCATGGGATGGATTATTACAGGACACCATTAGGAACCTCTACAACTCCATGCCGAGACGCCTGGCATGTTGTGTTGGCAAACATGGTGCTCCGAAGCCATGCTGAGAGACACTAATTCTATAGCATATAATTACATATTTATATATATATATATATATATATATATATATATATATATATATATAGCCTCTCGCTCTTGTTCATACAGCTGGTGGATTCATGTGTTACAGAGGAGAATCCCAGTGGGAACTGCTGGTTGACTTATGTATAGTTCTCCCAGATGGGCTTTCCAGTATAGCCAGCTGAAGGATTTGCATTAAAAGACATTTTAAAACCCGTATTTGAATGAAAGCCCCACAATCACAGACTCCCTCACTTACAGAAAACCACCCTGATTTTTTTAATATGTGACATTTCAGTTCTCACATGGAATCGTCAGAACGTCTCTGCCGCAAACCTCACATGAGCCAGCATGACAGGCTGCTCTGAACTGCATGTGTGTGTGTTAAAGCGTGATAGATCACTGGCTGTAGATCCGTGAGGGCAACGTTAAAAATCCCAGCATGTGAGTCAATGGCAGATGCCTGCCGGCCAACACCTCCTCCTACAGAGTCAGAGCCGTCTCCGCACACTGAGCGGCCAGGAACCGCCACGGAGTCCAGATACAGAGCAGAAACGTGAATTACACAACCTGATTGAGGACGCCCTGCAGGGCAGTAGATGCCAAGGCTACAGGCCAGGGAAGTGGAGTCTGGGTGTAAACATGTCATAAAAGAAAGCTCATGAAAATGGACACGTAAAACCATAAAGTGATGCTTTTTAATATTAAAGAACTCATATTTTGTTGACCAAACATGAGTCATCTGTCACTAAAATAGCATCTAATAGCATCTAATTTCTCCACGAGCATCGATAACAGCTGTGACTGGATTTGGCATGGACTGGACAAGTTTCCGGATGTAGGCCACATCAATGTTCAGACACTCTTGCGTCAAAGAATTGTGCAGTTGGTCCATGTTTGGTGGATGCCTTCCCTGGCACAATCCCGAGAAGAGTTTCCTGTAGACTGGGATTTTAGCCACTGCTGGTAGACCCGTATGACCGTACGCTTCCATACACCTGCAGATTCAGCTACTTCCTTCGCACTATGGTCTTTGGCATGACCAAATGCAGTCACTCCTTTTAGCCAGTCATTAACATCTGCTTTGGAACCATTGTTCACACATGGAACGAGACATTTACTGCACTGTACCACCTCTTCTCCATCTATGGATCCCGTCACTCACACCCCACAGGTGTTTATAGCTCCATTATCCTTATGCAGCGCCATCAGCAGGAGCCTGAAGGTACTACCACCTTAAACAGCTTACAAAGCCTGAAGCCTGAGGTTTGGCTTTTTGAGGGTTTGTTGTGTTGTTTCTTGTCTCATTTTATCTGTCATGTCTTCTCTGGACACATGCGTTTGGAAGTTGTGTCTACCAAGTTGGCCTGCCCACTTTCTCATAGGTCTAATAGGCCTAGGTTTCTTTCTGCCGCTCACACATATGAGATCAAGCTGAAGTTCATATCAAGTTCATTGCCTACTTTATGACTCTTGCCACCGTCTTAGTCAAGGTGTCCGTTCCATCTTAAATGGTGCAGCAGTTACAGTTAAATTTGGAAAAGGCCCTGGCGGATAAGAAGCTGACTTCGGCTTTGTTTAGGTTTGTGCAGTAATGGAAAGATAATGACCGGCAGTGCAGGAAGTCGCTGACAGTGTGTGCACTTTCATTAAAAATCAAGGTTTGGAGTTTTTGGAGGCTGTGTGTAACTAGACCCACTGGGCCCACAAACACTTCTAGCCCCAGGGTCCATGAGCAGCATAAAGCACACCGGCCTGGAGCAGGATAGGCATGCCGAGTAAGTTGCTGTAGTGATGCATCCCAGGAAAACTAATGAGACAGGAAATCCACTGTTAGATTGGGCCATGCAAATCCATACTCCAAACAACAGGGGGTGATGTTTGGCTAGGTTGAAGCTAGTTTCATATCTGGCCTTTGGCTAGGTTGTAGCTAGTTTCATATCTGGCCTTTGGCTATGTTGTAGCTGGTATCAGATCGGGTGTTTGGCTAGGTTGTAGCTGGTTTCAGTTCTGGCCCTTAGTTAGGGTGTAGCTGGATACAGATCTGGCCTTTGGCAAGGATGTAGTTGGTTTCAGTTCTGGCTTTTGGCTAGGTTGTAGCTGGTTTCAGATCTGGCCTCTGGCTAGGTGGTAGCTGGTTTCAGTTCTGGCCTTTGGCTAGGTTGTAGCTGGTTTCAGATCCAGCCTCTGGCTAGGTGGTAGCTGGTTTTAGTTCTGGCCTTTGACTACGTTACAGCTGGTTTCAGTTCTGAACTTTGGCTAGATTGTAGCTAGCTTCAGATCTGGCCTTTGGCTAGGTTGCAGCTCGTCTTGCTCTGCCCAGGCTGTCTTTGTTTCAGCCAATCAAGTGAAACTCTGTCCTAAGTTGACTTGCTAAGCGCATGAAAGCATAGCCCTGCTGGGCCATTTCGTGTTCCTCCATTATACTGACTACTAAATAGCTGATGCAGCGGCTGAGCTCACCTACACTCATCAAATCCACCAGCATGCAGCAAGTGTACATAGTGCCCTTCCTCAGTGGGTGCAGGTGTGTGTGTTTGTGTGAGTGGATGTCTCTCTTCGTCGCCGGCAGCTTTAAAACACACCTGAGAATCAAAATGGCTGCACAGTCACAACAATAATGGCGAGAGAGTGTCACTGTATAGTGCCTCTGTTTGGCATCTGTTACAGCAAATTACATCAGCAATACTGCGCCATTACCTGAGCTCCTACCACCCATAACAACAGCCAGCAGGGACATGGTTGTGTGTGACCATGTGTGTGTGTGTGTGTGCCACCCCCTAGACACCTGCCATTCTGGCTCAGAATCACAGCCCTTATTTCACAGTCCCACGCAGCAGAAGCAGAGAGGCACTTGCGCTGCTTGTATGTTTGCAGAGTGTGTGAGTTTGCATTGGCCGCTAATGTCGTATGCCCAGGCACGGCACATCAACTGTGAAAGCCTTTACGTAATTGTCGAGGCATTTGCATTCTGCTGATAGGCGGGATGTTATTACTGCGGCACCAGTTAGGTTGTAGCTGGTTTCAGATCAGACCTTTGGCTAGGCTGTAGCTGGTTTCAGATCTGACCTTTGGCTAGG
>CM067485.1:33142104-33221341 GCA_034552555.1 Semaprochilodus insignis
TCTTCGTCTTCGTCTTCGTCTTCTTCATCTTCCTTCTTTTTTCTTTTTGTCTTCTTCTCCTTCTTCCTTCTTTCTTCTTTTTTTTTCTTTTTTCTTCTTCTTCTTCGTCATCTTCTTCTCATTCTGCTTCTTCTTTTTCTTCATTCTTCTTGTGGCTATTAGCAACAACCTATCAACCATGTGGGATATCACTGCAACTAGCAACCACCTGGAATACCTTACCAACAAGCCTCAGGCTGGGATATGGATGCAACAATTTTGCAACATCCTGGCTAGCACCTGAAATACTATAGCGGCCACCCAATACCCTATACCTACTCCTAACACCCCAATGGGATACTCTACCAACCACAGTATAACATCTTAGCAAGTTAAAGCTTTACAATCACTTCACACTTTTCCAGTTACATTAACTAATAGAATTCATAATTCCTAAGTTTTTATAAATGTTTACGTCAATGTTTTTCACTGCAGTGAAGGTCTTTACTTCAACTAGCATAAGAAAGCATATTTAAATCCATTCTGTGAACCTAATAAAAGATAATAATAATAATAATAATAATAATACAAAATAATAATAAAAACAATGACAATAATAAAATGGCAATAACATGGGAGTGTTATGTTCCTCGATAAGACGATGAGCAAAAGGCAAAACCTGGTGGTCCAGCAGCTTAGTGTAGGCACTGTGGTTCAAATATATTGTAACCTCAATCAAAGAACCCATTTCCATGTAATTAAAACACCCCCAGAACATCACAGAGGGGACTCGTTATCGTCTGTGGAACTTATACATATATACAACATTTTTAGTCAGATTAATTGCATTAATGTGTCCAATTTGTTCTCCTGTAAAGAATCTCTGCTGCCGACTAATGTAAAATTTCCAACATGCTAAAAATGAATGAGGCTGCTTGTGTGGAACAATCCTGCTGAGATGCCAATATGTATTTCCGGGGAAGCTTCGCAAAAAACAAAGAACATTTTCAAAATTGGAAAGTAACCCCATGTGGTCCTGCATCAGTTTCACCAAAGGCTGAAAGACGGAGACACATCAGCAATCCCCAGTAACATCTGTGAGGAAGGAGAGCAGCGTGAGGAGTCTGCTTATGACCTGATTAGGCACAGTGACTTAAAGCAGAAGTCTGTGTTTATTTCTCCGTTCCCCAAATGAGGTCAATCAGCCAAGACATGTTTGTTTCTTTAGTTTTGCATGGGAGCTGCCAGGCTAATGAAGCTTGCAAGTAAAGGAAACCAAATAAGAGGGTCTGTTTGAGCTTCCTCAGCAACGCAATGCGGTTTGAGGCGAGCGTGGCCCCGTTCCATCTGGCATTAACATATGTCTTAGCACGCAGCTAAGATGTTACGCTCACCACGAGCTCAAAGTCATACAGCTGCTAAACAACCAGGATGCGTTCAGTGGATTTAAACATGGGTTTTATTAATAGCACAAGGAATTCAAGTTCAGCTCATCCAACCAAACCAAAATGTGTTCCAATGCTCAAGTCAAAAATGCTTCTTTTCTCCTGCTTCTGATCTATCATGTCAAAATGATGTCTTACTTTCTCAAAATAAAGACTTCCTGTGATATAATAATTGGATATCCTACCAACTTGCCAACCTATGCCTGGCCCATACTACTGGAGAGACCACACAAAATGACATTTTGCACCGATTTCTATGTTGACGACAAACTCGCTGACAGGCTAACACTGATGTGCACAAGGCCCTTCATACAAACCTAATCGCATGTGACCTGGGGATGCATTTCAGACTGATGTTCATACCTGGTCCTGTGTGATGGCATAGAGTTAGCATGGCACTAAATGGTAGGACCTAGGCTTTACTCGCTAGCTACATTAGCCTCGTAGCTACAGTGCCAAAACTGAAGAAGCAAACTTCACCAAACCACCAAACCTGTCTTAGCTGATCAACAACATTTGCTATTTATTGCAGAGCTATCACTAAAAGAGAGAGCGAGAGAAGAAAGACACTGAGTTGTAGAATATAGGACTGAATGAAAGGACAAATTATGCATCCTGTCCCCCACTGCTAATAACAGCTTGCAGGTGTTCGGCTAGGCCCGCCAATTTATTATTCTCTTACGTCTTATAATATCGCCCTGTTACTAAATGGGCCAACTTCTGTCACCGTGTCCGTATGGATGTGAGTTTGCATGATTTATGGCTGGTTTTGTGCTTGCTGGGATTACAGCAACACCTAGCATATGTTCGGACGAGGGAGAAGAGGAGTAAAATGGGCGTTTGGGGGCGGGGACAGTGACGGATGCATCGCTAATGCGTCGTCAGGAGCACGTGGGCGGAGAAGAATGTGCGTACCTCACTTGCTAAACGAGCCATCTGCCGCTGGAGAGAGATGCGAGAGGCTCCATCAGTCATTAGCTCACCCAAAGCTAGGCCGCATCCAGGCACAGACACTTCTTGAAGCCTACAGTGGGGCGAGTGAAACCGAAGGCCTGCTGTAAATATTCATATATGAGCAATCCACTCCTCCCCCAAAGCAGACACGGTTTCAGGCCACGGTACTCGGAACTGGAAGTCAGGGTTACTCATTCTACAAAGCACCCTAGAAGTCTGTATTTACTGAGCTTTATAGGCCACTTATTACACAGCATGCTCAGGAGTTTGCAAAGAGTGCTTGGGTTTCAGAGGAAAACTGTATAGGGAGTATATACGCTCATCATCAAAAGAATAGCTGCACCCACAAGGAGGTGTGGGATTGCAGTGCTATTGGGAAGGAAGATAAAGGTTACCAGGATCAATAAATGATGATAAATTTAGACTGATATGATTAATATTTATTGAGCTACACATACAGAAGTAGTGTCTCTCAGTATGGCGTCAGGCCGCCGTGTTTGCTAATGCAACATGCCAGACGTCTTGGCATGGAGTTGTAGAGGTTCCTAATGGTGTCCTGTGATAATCCAGCCCACAGTTCCTGCAGATGGTGCGGTAGGGGTGGAGGTGGAGTGACACCAGGTCACAATACAATACAAGAAATGTAATGTTCTATGCCATCAACTTCATTTGTTTCCCATCAATATTCACTGAGATTTGAGATCGATCTGAGACTCCAAGAACTTTCGCTGAAAAGGAGTCCTGGGGGAACATGGCATAAAGCTTGATCTCTAAGTTACTGGGTCAGACTGGGTTGGGTGATCAGGATGGACAGAGCGCTCTATGAATAAACCTTTGTTCCTACCAAACCTGTTCTGTTTTCCTGAACTCTCTTCTATGGCAAAGACAAAGATGTACCACTACATTAAAGAAGCATCCAGGACAAACAGAGTCCTTTATGAGCAAGGATCAGCCATGGCTCACCATTTTCTCCACCAAAAATACATTAGCAAAACAATCCAGCAGTTTAAGAATAAACCTCTTTCCTCGATTTCTTATTTGTCCCTGGGCAAGAACATCTATGCACACTCGATTCTGGAGTTCAAGAACATGTCATGAGTCTGAAGTACATCCCAGTCTTTACTTGCTTAAGAGCAAATTTAAGAAAAATCCTAAGTAGATATTGGTGAATGAGGCCCAATGATCCTCAACCAGGAATTGGAACGATTTGAGGTATTTCGTCCATGACAGTGCAGGGACTAAATGGCCGCGACCTTCAACCTAAGATGGCACTTGATCGAAAACTGGCATGATTTCTGTGAAGTGAATCATGTTATGGGCTCAGTAAATTCTGTTTGTCACTGGATGTACAAATGAGAGGTAAGACTGCACTATAAACAGTGGACTCAAAGTAGCAACTGTGCCCAGAAACACTGCGGCCTCTCTGGGCACGCACAACCTCATCTAAAATGGACTGATGCCCAGTGGAAATGCGCACTGTCATCTGACGAGTCAACCCTTCAGACTGTTTATGGAAATAATGAGCGTGAAAAATTCAAAAGCCAGCATCTGTCATGGTGGGGGGGGGGTGGTTTAGTTGGTACCCTTCACATCTTTGGCGCAACATATGCTGCCTTCCAGTCGCATGTCTTGTCCCATTGCGTATTTCAACATGACAACACCAAGAAACATTCTGCCTGAGCTACAACAGCATGACTGTGTATTCAAAGAAAGCAGGTGCTACACTGACCTGTCACAGTCCAGAACTGTCTAATTGAGCCCAAATTATGGCAACAAAGGTCCCATAGGGTTGACCAGCTGCAGACTTGTGTAAGAGGAGAATGGCGAAAACATGAACCAGTTGTAACTTTGTTTACATCTAACTTTCATACACATCGTCAAATGAATAGTTGCACAAATAGCTGCGCCTAGACGCAATCAACTGACAGGAATGAAACTTGGTGGGTAGGTTTGACAATGTGAGACATGCCAATGATTAAAGTTTCACACTCGGCCGCGCATGTGGCGTAAGCAAGGACAAGCCTTTTCGCTGTGCCTGACTGACCCAGCAGCCAAGACTGTGAACATTCAGCGAGCAGTGATGCCCTCCATGAGTCATCCTGTTAGTGCCAGCACCATTGGCAGACGGCAGAAAGATGCAGGACTACCTGCACGCAGACCGTTACGACGACTGTCCTTAACACCACATCAACGTCGCCAAAGACTGCAATGGTGTCGTGCCAGACTGTCATGGAGTGACTCAGAATGGCAGCGGGTCATCTTCAGTGACAAGTCCCGCTTTTGTCTTGGTGGAGACGACCAACGAATCCATGTGTGGAGGCACCGTGGAAAGCGCCAAGATGATCGGTTTGTTGTCACGCGTCATACGTCCAGAAGACCTGGTGTCACTCCACCTCCACCCCTACCGCACCATCTGCAGGAACTGTGGGATGGATTATCACGGTACACCATTAGGAACCTCTACAACTCCATGCCGAGACGTCTGGCATGTTGCGTTAGCCAACATGGGGGCCCGATGCCACACTGAGACAACACTTCTGTATGTGTAGCTCAATAAATATTGATCATATCAGGCTAAAATTATCATCATTTATTGATCCTGGTAACCTTTATCTTCCTTCCCAACAGACCAGCAATCCCACACTTCCTTCTGGGTGCAGCTATTCTTTTCATGATTAGTGTATATTTTGTTGAGCAAAAAAAAATATCTCTTTTTAATTCCTCTTTCAGTTTAGTAAATATTCATGACCAATACAACTGGCCCAAACGGCTTAGAAATAAACCTTGTTCTATCAGCCTCCACTGCAGGTTAAAAAACCTGGTTCATCCTCCTGTAAAGTTCCATTTTGGAGGGTTTTAAGGTGGACTGTTTAATTCCATGAGTGCTATTTTATAGTTTGATGTCTTCACTTTTATTCTACAGTAAAGCTTTAAGATAAACAGAAGGAGAACCTGCTATGAGTAGCTTTTGACTGGTGCTGTATGATCTTGATTTATACTATTTGGGCCTACCGTGTTCATTCCCTCAAGACCCTGAAGGAACAGTAATTAGTTCACATGTAAATGGATCAGATGACTCCTTTTCAATTAAACCACAACGTGGTGTTTAGTATGTTAGTGTACTTTAGTGGTTTTCAAGGTTTCTTTGTTTAGAGAGACACATATACCATAATGTGAAAAGGCAATATGGCTTCTAATATAGACTAAAGGATGAGCACTGGAGAGGTAAAACCCAAATAAAAAAGATTAGCCCGGAGTGAAATTCTTCTATTCCAGCTTTCTTTTCGTGTGGACGGCCCACAAGTTCTGCACCACTGTTCCGACTGTGAGCCGTCTAATATTAGTATTTTTATTAATTATCTTAAATTAACTGTCAAAATGGTTAATTAGCATAATTAATGTGGTGTGTCCAAAGCTCTGAGTGGTATTTGAAAAATGTTAAAACAGCTGAGAGTGACTCAATAGTGAGTTGTCAAAAATACATAATTACTGTAATTAATTAAATGCCAGCCCCTGACACCTCGCTTTAATAAAGACACGGACAAAGTTAAGGGGAAAGTGAGGCTTCGCCAGCTTTAGATTCAAACCTGGACACCTGTGATTAAAGATTTATCGTTTTGCAGCTTGGTTTTGATTGCAGCTCAGTCGAAAAATAATTCATTTCAGGTTTCAGAGTCAGAGTTATGCGTACGGTTAAAGCGAAGCTATTTCTGGGGAATCCTCATGCAGGACAGTGAAGTGGGTTATGATATAAAGCGTTCTCGGTTATGCCAGATGCCATAGTTTTGTGCTCGCTCAAGTGATTCTAGTGAAGAGGGCTTTAACGGTGGGGTCACCATCCTCTATCACAGCATCTACAGTAAGCTCACCGAACAAATGAGTCACCTTGTGTATTTAAGGTAGTAGTAAGTTCAGGTTCCTGCAGATGGCACTGCATGAGGACGCTGTGGCTATCTGCGGGGTGTGAGTGACGGGATCCATAGATGGAGAAGAGGTGGTACAGTGCAGTGAATGTCTCGTTCCATGTGTGGAAAATGGCTCCAAGGCAGATATTAATGATTGGCTAAAAGGAGTGACTGCATTTGGGGCGTGCCAAAGACGATAATGTCATAGATGTTCTAAGCTCTTTCTCTCCTCAACCGGGATCGACCTGAGGAGGATGGGTTCCCCCCTCGAGCCTCGTTCCTCTCAAGATTTCTTCCTTACTCTAAGGGAGTTTTTCCTCGCCACTGTTGCCTGTGGCTTGCTCCCGGGGGGCTTGGACCCGGATTTCCTTTTCTACGTCTGTACATGGACTCCGTGTTTTCCTTTTCCTGTATATAAACTGCTTTTCTGTGAAGCTGCTTTGAGACAATGTTAGTTGTAAAAAAAGCGCTATACAAATAAATATTGATTGACTGATAGTGTGAAGGAAGTAGCTGAATCTGCAGGTGTATGGAAGCATACGGTCATACGGGTCTTCCAGCAGTGGCTAAAATCCCAGTCTACAGGAAACTCTCCTCAGAGTTGTGTCAGGGAAGGCATCCACCAAATCTGGCCCAACTGCACAATTCTTTGATGGAAGAGTGTCTGAACATCCAGAAACTTGTTCAGTCCATGCCCAATCCAATCACAGCTGTTATTGGTGCTGGTGGAGATGTTACACGGTATTAGGTTTGTATGAAGCTCAGTGCATTCTCAGCGCATTTTAACCAGTGCCTTCTGCTGGCTGTCTGCACTCTGTTGCAACAAAAGTTTCCAATCATGGGTTTTTATTGGAATGGAGGAAACGGTGTCATTAATTAAACAAATATTAAAATAGTTGACAACTAATTTGGTCTTGGGTTTTAGTCGACTACGTCTATTAATCATTGCCGCCCTAGTTAGTGATAAAACTGGGTTACCGCTGGCTGTATGTGGCCGTTGTCATGTACAGTTTCTACTTTGACAAAGCTAAATAGAGCTATGTCACTGAAATATAATATTTTGACCAAATAATGTTTCCTAACAATTGTTAGTTTGATGTATATTACATCATGTAGCAAGATTTTTGTTCCCGGCTTCTAAGTGTTTTATTCAAATTGCTCATGTATATAACACATAATGAAGTTTTAACAATGAGGTGGGAAAGAAATGATGTATTTCACATGTTACTTATTAATATGTGAGATATTAACACAGCACATGAAATATACACTAACAGCTTTTAAACTTGATGAATGAATTCTGCTGTCTAAGTGAGCAGCAATCGTCCACTTCAACTTCAAGAGTTCTCCTGCAGTGCTCGCACGTGAAATGAGGTGTGCACGGTTTGTCTTGCTCCCCCCGGCAGGTATGCCGAAGTACGCTTTGGAGGCCTCGCACATCTTAGCAGATCCTTTCCTGGAGTACTTCTTCACTCTGGTCTTGATGAATTGGTCCACAGACGTAGCAGAACGTGTCTGCCAGATGCTGCAGCCTCTTGATGCCTCTAAATTACCTGTAGCTCCTTATCCACTATCCACTCACTCAGCTGGAGCATCAACTGAACTGGCTGTGTGAACACACCTGTATTTATACTGCTATGTGTACCACTGGACAGTCCCAGAAAGTTCTAAACAGTTCCCCAATGTTCTAGAAAGTTCCAGACAGTTCTACAAACTTCTGGAGAGTTCTCACGGTTCCAAGGAGCTACTTGAAGTCTACGCGGCACTGAACATATTGCATATGTTCTGGACGAAAATCATCATTGTCCTGACCACATAAGCAAAGTTTATGGGGACGAGTAGCCATTTTCTGTTCATTTCAGGCCTAAGAAATTAAAAAAACAGACTTACTACCCAGGAACAAGAATGAAATACACATTTGTTGATATTGATAATGAACATTAAATGATTTTGGGTTGGGTTTCACAACCTGGCACCAACAGTTGTTTAATGCCATCACATTTTCACCACTTGTGTTCCCATGTGTCACAAAGCATTAACCACTACTGACTTGTCAACAGAACCTAAAAAGATTCAGTGATTGAAATTACATTTAACCCGCAACAAGAGCAACTTTCAAATGGTTGAAAAAGTCTGAGAATCAAAGTTTTGCCTAGACATTTCATCAGGGATGCTCCAGAAGCTGGCTAGCCTGACATACTTGAAAGACAGACTGTATGAGCGAAGCCATGTTTATGTTAGACGGACTGCTTGTTTTACTGACAGCCTTCCTTTTGCTTAACCATAATTACTACAATACAGCAGCTTCCAAGTTTCCCAGTAGGAACTACATTCCAGACAGTGATTTCTCTGTCCACTTGAGCATGATAGCCATGTATTGCAATGCTTCTGAAGATGCAGCATACTCTCACAGTGAAATATCAGGGTTGCCTGAGGGAAGAGTTCTCCATAACATCTCCTTAGCCAACTAACTTTCTCTACTCTCCATGTTAAACCCTGGCTTACAACAAGCTTATTAGACTACAAGACATGTACGTGGACTGAGTTTCAGGTGGTAGTTTGTCTGCAGTGTTATCAACACTCTTCTCAATTAATGTGATGTATCAGTGCTGTTTTTACTTGTTTGGATTGATCAACTGAATGATTGATTATGACTAGGACGCAGAATCTAGGTGGTGAATGTTTCTAGTGCATTCTCAACACCATGGTGGGTAGGTTTGACATTGTGAGGTAGGCAAAAGTTTAACATTCGGCAAGGACGGGCCTCATCGCTGTACCTGACTGACCCAACAGCCATGACTGCCACCATTAGTGAGCATTGATGTCCTCCATGAGTCATCCTGTTAGTGCCAGCACCATTGGCAGATGGTTGCACAACGCAGGACTACATTCACGTAGACCGTTATGATGGCTGCCCTTAACACCACGTCAGTGTCACCAAAGACTGCAATGGTGTCGTGCCGGACTGTCATGGAGTGACTCAGAATGGCAGCAGGTCATCTTCAGTGATGAGTCCCGCTTTTGTCTTGGTGGATACGACCAAGGAATCCGTGTGCAGAGGCGTGTATGTAGGCCTACGGTCATATGGGTCTACCAGCAGTGGCTAAAATCCCAGTCTACCAGAAATTGTCCTCGGAATTGTGCCAGGGAAAGCATTCACCAAAACTGGCCCAACTGCACAATTCTCTGATGTAAGAGTGTCTGAACACTGATGTGGCCTTGTCCAGCCAAATCCAGTTACAGCTGTTATTGGTGTTTATGGAGGTATTACACACTCTTAGATCTGTTTCAGTCACAGGTGACTCATTTTTTGTCCCGTTGGCTTATTTACATATGGCATAAGTTGTTATGTTTAGGAAGTCTGGATATTAAGATTTGGCTTCACGTGTAAATTCTAACAAAATTGTAATACGGTATATTTATGAATTTGGTCAATTTTATATCAAATATGTACTTGGTACCACCTACAATTTGTCACTTATACAGACTTACAAAACAGTCAAATTAATTAATTAAATAGAAATGAATTAAACTAGAATGTATGTCACCTACTAAAGCAGCATTTTAAAAAGTGAACAGTCCTTTTTGCTTGTAGGCGGCCATATTTGTCATGTATGTTCTTTCTTCTTGTATCTATCCTAAGTGCTAAAACTCTAGCAAAACTTGTCTTCAATGTCTTCCTCAGGGCCAAGACAAGCACTCATTCATAATCCAGACTGATGTAAATAAATGGCATATTACTTCATCTATTATTGTTCAGAATCAGTCTGGTGGGGTGTTTCCTGAATCTGGCCCAGTTTTTCAATGAATCAAACTGACTGGGATTGAATAGACTTTTAATAGAAATAATCGCCAGCTGTGGCTGTTAAACCGGTGCTCAGAAGTGGAACACATTCCTCCTTGGGTGATCCCAGTAAGAATTATTTAAATTAGACACACCTTTTGTGTTTGCCATTGAAGGTGGAAACCTGTGAAAGCTGAAGCTTTAAGCTGACTTTAGCATACAGCCCTGCTACAGTGGCAAAGTGGCTGCCGTTACCCCAAGGGGAAGAAACCTGCAAAGGCCTGAAGTTTCTGTAGTCGCCTTTTTGAGAGGCTCAGTGAAAGTTACAGTGAAAGTTACATCTGAATAAAATGGAAATGGAAAGAGGTCTCCTGGAACGGAGCTTCATACAGGAAAAAAGAAATCGATAACGACTGAAAATAGAGTGTGCAGGGGAGAGATCTGATTTAAAGAGATGTAATTTCTTTGGCACAGTGTTTAGTCACCTGTCTGAGGAGAGAATTCTTCTCTTTCAGCCAAATCACGAGGGGGTTTAGAAGGTGCTTCAGTCAGTCAGCTCATCGTTATGGATTTTGAGGTTTCATCTGACTGTGCCTCACCCATTACTCAAAGTCCCATTTGTACCCCAACCACAACTATGTTCTGGTTCACAACCAGAACCATAGGAGTCTATATTGCCTCCTACACTTCCCGTAGTGCAGTGTAGGTCCTTCAAAAGGACCTGTTTCAATGCAATGCAAGCTTGCAAAGAAATAAGGTCTTTCACATCTACGGTACATATTACAGTGAAAAGATTCCGGGAATCTGGAGAAATCTCAGTCTGTGCAGCTCAAGGCGGGAAACCACTGTTCAATCTGTGTGACCTTCGAGCCCTCATATCGTACTGCGTGAGAAACCCTGAGAAACACCGTACCTCTGCATAAAATATAGCCACATGGGCTCACTTCAGAAGATTGATTGTTGGCACTTAACACAATCCGCCTCCGTATCCTTGCAAACTCTGTTATGCAAGGACGACCATACATCATTCTATGCATAAGCACCGCCGAGTTCTCTGGGTCCGAGTTCATCGCAGATGGTCCAAAACACAGAAGAAATGTGTGCTGTGGTCAGAGGATTCCATGTTTCAGCATAGGAAACGGATCTTGAGTCCCAAAAATGAAAGGGACCATCCAGACTTTCTTTAGCAAAAGGAGTAAATACCAACATTCGTCATGATTTGGAGAACATCAGTACACACGGCATGGGTGACTTGCTCATGTGTGAAGGTATCATTGATGTAGAGGTGTATATTGTATTTATGTTGTATATCTTTTGCCAGAAAGTTCAAGATTATTTCAGTAGGTCAGTGCCAGGGTACGTTATTCTGCATATGCTACACCAGCATAGGGTTGTGTGTGTGCTAGAACGGCCTGCCTGTCCCAACTTTTCCAGAAATGCACTTCGTATATAAGTTCACCTCTTGATTTGTTTCCTGGTTTCTCTTAGTTTAACTAATAGCATGTATTACCTCCATGAGCACTAATAACAGCTGTGATTGGATTGGGCATGTACTGGACATTTGTACTGTACTGGTTTCTGGATGTAGGACACATCAGTGTTCAGACACTCTTACATCAAAGAATTGGTCAGTTGGGCCAGATTTGGTGGTTGCCTTCCCTGACACAATTCCGAGGAGAATTCCCTGTAGACTGGGATTTTAGCTGCTGCTGGTAGACCCGTATGACCGTACGCTTCCATACACCTGCAGATTCAGCTACTTCCTTCACACTATGGTCTTTGACACGCCCAAATGCAGTCACTCCTTTTAGCCAATCATTACCATCTGCTTTGGAGCCATTTTCCCCACATGGAACGAGACATTCACTGCACTGTACCACCTCTTCTCAATCTATGGATCCCGTCACTCACACGCACAGGTATTTATAGCCCCATCATCCTTGTGCAGCGCCATCTGCAGGAGCCTGAAGTGACTACCACCTCAATTTCTTTTCTGGGGAACCTCCATAAGACCGCAGAGTAATATTTGTAGAACTATTCTATGCTTTATTTTCCAGTGTGGAACTTGGATGTGTACAATGTGTCTAAAACAACCTCCCACCTCAGGGTGTTCAGATGCCTTCAGCTGTTTAAGGTGGGAAAAATGACACTCACAGCATCCAGCGTGTTTGCTTGCTGTGAGTGTGTGAAGAGCTCTTAAAAAGCTTTTACACCAGAGTGAAAGAGTTGTTTGGTTAGGGCGCCATTTGCAAACCCAGTTGGAACAGTATATAAAATGCAGTCTAGTTTGAATTGTATTTGAAAGAAAACAGCACAAAACCTAGATTTTTAAAAATGTTTTACTTTTTCAGCCTCATTGTTTTTCTGTAAATATCTACACTCATCATCAACAGAACAGCTGCACCCACAAGGAGGTGTGGGATTGCAGTGCTGTTGGGAAGGAAGATAAAGGTTACCAGGATCAATAAATGATGATAAATTTAGACTGATATGATCAATATTTATTGAGCTACACATACAGAAGTAGTCTCTTAGTATGGCGCCGGGCCGCCATGTTTGCTAACGCAACGTGCCAGACGTCTCGGCATGGAGTTGTAGAGGCTCCTAATGGTGTCCTGTGATAATCCATCCCATGCAGCTTGAATATCCTCACACAGTTCCTGCAGATGGTAGGGGTGGAGGTGGAGTGACACCAGGCCTTCTGGACGTGTGACGTGACAACAAACCGTTCATCTTGGTGCTGACCACGGTGTCTCCACCCACGGATTCGTTGGTTGTCTCCACCAAGACCAAAGCGGGACTTGTCACTGAAGATGACCTCCTGCCATTCTGAGTCACTCCATGACAGTCTGGCACGACACCATTGCAGTCTTTGGTGATGTTGACGCGATGTTAAGGACAGTCATCGTAACGGTCTGCGCGCATGTAGTTTTACGTGGTGAAGCCGTCTGCCAATGGTGCTGCATGGAGGCATCACTGCTCGCTGCAATCGTGGCTGTTGGGTCAGTCAGGTACAGCGATGAGGCCTGTTCCTGCTTATGTCACATGCCCGGCTAATTGTTAAACTTGAACCATTTGCATGTCTCACGATGTCAAACCTACCCACCAAGTTTCATTACCGTCAGTCGATTCCTTCTGGGTACAACTATTTGTGCAACTATTCCCTTGATGATGAGTGTAATTTGGACAGGGCCAATTTCAGACTTCTAACATTGGGAAATGTTCAAAAGTACTTTTTAATCAGGTGATGCAATCATGCCGGGGTATAGAAAAGAGCGTCTAGGAAAGGCCGAGCCCTTTATGAGCGAGGCTGGGTCGAGGCTTGCCAAAAATGCATCCGCAAAAAACCCAACCGTTTAAAAATACCGTTCTTCCATCAGGGACTTCCAAGAATTTTAGGAGTTTCACCCTCTAGAGCACATTATATCATCCGGACATTCAGGGAATCTGGAGATATCTCCACGCATAAAGGGCAGGGCTGAAAAGCACAATGAATGCCTGTGACCTTCAATCCCTCAGATGGCACTGCATTGTAAACCAGCATTCTTCTGTGATGGATATCAGCACATGGGCACGGGAATACTTTAACCAACCAGGGCCTATGACGCTGCTTGTCTGTGCATCCACGAATGCAAGTTAAGACTGTGCAGTGCACAATGGAAGCCATATATCTGCTGACTTCTCTGGACTCAAGCTCATCTGAAATGATCTGATGCTCAGTGGGAACATACGTAACTGACCAGTGAAAAGTTCTACAGTCGGAATTGCTCACAGTGGTGGTGATGGTAACCAGACGTCATCTGAAGTATTCAATGCCTTTGAAAGCTTTCTCTGTGAAAGCTGTTCCATGAAATGGGTGCTGATGTGCTGCCTGATGTCTGCCATATTGTTTTGCGATAGTGTTGAGGCAATGGTTTGTCAATATCACATATAAAATCAGAAGTGTCTACATAATATAGCTCTTTGTTTGAGTTGTATAGACGTTTTCGTGAGCTCTGGTTCCATTCACCACCATTGTGAAGAAACCCCTCCAGTGATCCACTTCATATCAAAGCACTCCGAATGACTTTCTTTACATCTCAGTGATGGAATATTGAATTATGCAGACATTAGGAAGGAAAATCAATGGAATTCTCTTCCGACTGTCTGCTGTTGGATGCTGGTGTGGAAAAATGGACTTGCTATAGCAGGACAGTGGCCTGTGTTGGGTTATGTCTTAATCACAGAAGTGCGTCTCCATGTTCTCGGAGACTATTCTGTAGCGATAAGTCACTTGGAACGTACTGGTGCAAATTAGGACAGACGCTCGCTCATCTCCAGCCTCACTCCCACATTCATTTCCATTCTGATCCCGTATCACGGTTAATAAAGGCACTTGCGTCTGAAGCAAGCTTAATTCAGGGGGAATGCAATCACCTTCAATAAACACAGGGTCTAACTCCCTCTCTCTGTTTTGCTCTCATCCTTCCACATCAGTCTCATCGCGTGGTGCTCTCTCTCTCTCTCTCTCCGAGTCACTATTCTAATGAGGCATTCACTCACACTCTCAGTGCCGGATCCATAAGCATACACACTCCTACACACTTCATGTTGAAAGTGTATTTTTGTGCTGAGGCTCAGGTTTCTAACCACCGTATCTCTTTCATGCCACTATGCTGCTTTTAATGTCATTGATATCGCCCGTGTCTTGTTTGTTTATTCACCTCCATTCATGTGTCATCACCATTTTAATGCTCTAGCACCGTGATCCAACGCGGCCGCAGCAGCGCGGAGCACCTCAAACAGAGGAACTATCACGGATGGAGGGGCCCACGGACGCAGCAACGCACAATAACCCAGCGTTTCAACTTTACGCGCCATTGTGACTTGTTTTTGTGTTTGAGCCTGGGATCAGATGGGAATAATAGGATTACAGGCGCTAAGCTTGTGTCAGAATAGATTTAGGTCCCTGCCCGCGGCCACGGGGATCACTTAAACACTCCTCTCCAATCCAGACGACTTAAGCGCTTTACTGAGGAAAAAACACAGCAGGCAAATCACACGACGTATGGAAAATGAAGGATGGAGGAAAAGCTGGGGGTAAAGGAAAGAAATGGAAAGAAATGGAAAGAAATGGGGGGGAAAAAATTGCAGGCGAATGCACAATGCCCGGGCTGATTGAGTCCCTTTCTGCAGTCGTGTGCTGTGTTTGTGCTTTTGTTTCCTGTGAAAGGAAGTTAATTAGTGCGAACAGAGTGTGCGCTTATTGCTGTTTGGAAATGCTGTCATATCGGGACTCCATCGAGCTACGTGAATGAATCCAGAACTGCAGAACACACAGAGCTACAGCCGCATACTTGGAGGAGCTGACGATGGAGCTAGCGAAGGGATTAGCATGTTTAGACTATCAGCAAAGTCCTTCAGTTCAGTTCAGTTCAGTAGGCTTTGCATGCAACACTGCCAAAGAAAGCAATCGACAACAGGCAGCAGGATGTGCTACAACGGTCGTTGCAAATATCAGTGCATACATGAAACACACACACATCAATATAAAACAACAACGTTATACAGCATTACATCTATAACTAACAGTATATGGTCGTACAGTCGCCACCTTGTATCTACACTCACCGTCCATGTTATCAGCTCCATAGGAGCACTCTGTAGTTGTACAGTTCCAGACTGTAGTCCATCTGTTTCTCTGTGTACTTTATTGCCCTGTTCTTCAATGGTCAGGACCCCCACAGGACCACCATAGAGCAGGTATTATGTGGGTGGTGGATCATTCTCAGCACTGCAGTGACACTGACGTGGTGGTGGTGTGTTAGTGTGTGTTGTGCTGGTGTGAGTGGATCAGACACAGCAGCGCTGCTGGAGTGTTTAAACACTGTGTCCACTCACTGTCCACTCTATTAGACACTCCTACCTTGCTGGTCCTCCTTGTAGATGTACAGTCAGAGACGATAGCTCATCTGCTGCTGCACAGTGCAGTGTTGGTCATCCTCTAGTCCTTCATCAGTGGTCACAGGACGCTGCCCACAGGATGCTGTTGTGCTGGATAGTTTTGGTTGGTGGGCGATTCTCAGTCCAGCAGTGATACTGAGATGTCCAGCAGCACAGCTGTGTCTTATCCACTCACACCAGCACAACACACACCAACACACCACCACCACGTCAGTGTCACTGCAGTGCTGAGAATGATCCACAACCACCTACTCTGTGGTGGTCCTGTGGGGGTCCTGACCATTGAAGAACAGGGTAATACAGTATACAGAGAAACAGATGGACTACAGTCTGTACCTGTAGAACTACAGAGTGCTCCTATATGCTCAGTGGAGCTGATAACATGGACAATGAGTGTACCTAAATAGGTGTACCTAATGAAGTGGCCCGCCGGTCACACACACACACACACACACACACACACACACACACACACACAAACACACACATATACCTGTATATATATATATACCTTTTTCCCCCTCTCACACGCCTACTTACATCTCTTCTTCTTTTACCTCCTGCAACCCCTAATCACAGTCTGAGCCATCAGTGGGAGCTCATGCCGTAGTCACAGTAGTGCTCTCCGGCTGTAGAGTTCATCACTGGAACAGTAGAAGGTGAGCTGAGCCGCCTTGATTAGCTTTTCCACAGCGCTGAAGTGGTCTGACTTCTGAAACTGAAATCTGAGCCACATTTGCACCTCTATTTGAAAGATATAATCGCTGTCCAAAAAGTCAAAATGGCAACTTTACAGAGAGGCCAAAAACTTTCTGTACTTTCGATGTAAGTTAAGGTAAAGAGATTTTTTCCCAAGCAATTTTGGTGTATTTCTATTAGCCGAAACATCAAACATTTATCACACAATGTAAAGAACAGCGACTTGGCACAAATGTACAGTGTATGTAAAATGAATAACAGTATACGCCATATCTAATTACATTACTGTGTTACATGCCTGTACGTGCCTGAATACATATGCATGATGGACTTGAGGTTAACATTCTAGCCATACTAGCACAAATATTAATGAAACAAATATCGTTGCTGTTAAAAAATATTTATCTCAATTTTTGATTTTTTTTACTTTTATGAATCATTTGAACACTGTGGGTAAATTTCATGATGAATGGACCAACAGAAATGGCCCAAAATTGCTTGGAAAAAAGTCTGGTTCCATTGACTTACATTCCAATCAAATGAGGTTTTTGCACTCTCCTGTAAATTTACCATTTTGGAGATATTAGTTTTTATTTGGCGACAATATGATTAAATATGGGGAAATCTTATACCCCCTCCCTTGTTTGTCATTTTTACTTATTTGTTTAAAATTGCCAGCTGTCCTTCATACCTGTTAAAGATTGCTTAAGGATTTCACCAAATGACATATCCAGAAATAATCCAGAATTACAGTATTAGTTTGCCATTTTGGAGATATGTAAGACTGGTCCAATAGTAACAGTGTTCAAGTATTACAAGTAATTGACCGATATGCCGTATATAATCCAGGTTATAAACCTAAATTATAGTTCTGAAATGTTGATAACTGATATTTTTATATTTATACAATACCAGTCAAAAGTTTGACTGGTACTGTATAAATATGTATAAAATAAATATGTACAAAAATGTTGTTGGTGATCTTAAAGACTCTAAAGGCTTAACAGCTCCAACTGATGAGAGTCTGAAACAGTACATATCCTGATATACCACATATCCTGTTGATGTAGCACAGTATGATATTTCTCCATATCTCCACCTCTAATATATATTTAGTGGTGTAAAAACTTTGATCTCTTTTTCTGCACAGTGTAAAAGCTCTAGTTCTCCTTTCAGTTTAGTGAATATTCATGATGGACAGACCAATAGAATTGCTCCAAACCTGCTTAGAAATAAACCTTGTTCTATCAGCTCCACTGCAGGTTAAGAAAGCTGGTTCATCCTCCTGTAAAGGTGCATTCTGGAGGTTTTTAAGGTGGACTGTATAATTCCATGGGGGCTATTTTATAGTTTGATGTCTTCACTTTTATTCTACAGTAAAGCTTTAAGATAAACAGAAGGAGAACCTTCTATGAGGAGCTGTGTCTAAATTGTTGACTGGTAGTGAGCATTACTGTGCAAAAGTCAGAGACTCCTCCTAATATATTCCAGCTAAGATATTAACTTCCAATTGAAACGCAAGCCACTCCTTTTTCTGTGGCAACTAAATGTGCTATGATCTTTTCAGTATTTAGTGTTTCCATTGCTTACCTGCATTACGTCCATTCTCCAAGACATTTACTTTCAGTTTTAAATTGAATCTGGGGATGTTTGTGTACATTTCCAGCTCAGTCTTGGAAGCTGTTGCATATTTTCTTCAATTGCTTGACAATTCAATTAATCCCAATTCCTTTTCCCAAACCAATTCCCATATTAGAGAAATATCTCTTAAATAATTAGTAACCTTTTGGCTAGAACTTGAATAAACGTGCAGTCTCGACTTTTCCATAGAACTCTAATAGCTGGAAAGAAGAGAAAACCGTAGGGATCTTCTCCTGAACCTTCTCCTCTCCTTCTATAGGACCTTCCATCAACTGTGTACACCAACAACAACTAATAGCCCCCACCATCTTTCCTTTACCATCTTTTCTACACTTCCCTCATCAGTTCATAACTACATTGTCTGAATGATCAATCCTGTGTCCCCCCAGCCAGTCTGTTGTTTCCATGTGGAGAATTTGCTCTAAGTAGCAATTTTAATATGTAAATGTGGGCTCAGAAAGCGTTTTAATAAAGAATCGCTGGAGCTTTAGATCATCACTTGCGGCCGGGGCATCAGTCATGTCTGGTGGAGAGCTGCCGTGACAAATAGCTGAAATCCGCAGCCGCTAGCTCTCTGGACGGCTGGAGGGGCGAGCGAGGGACTGTGGGAATATTAAAGACTTCACAACAAAAGGTAGCGCAGACTTATCGGCCGTGGAAAAGTAAAGCCGGCTTGTGCTGCGTGGAGGTCTGAGGTGTTGTGAGCTTTCAGAGATCTGGAAAAGGTGTATTTCTGAGATTTAGATGAGTTTAGTTCCATTTCCTGCGTTCGTTCTTACACATGTGGTGAATTAAGCTGTTACAACAGTGCACTTTTTAGTGGCCCCCGGTTAGTTTTCACATGAGCCCAGTTTCAAATCAAACTCAAGTTGTGTCCAAAAGCCAGGAAAGACTTTTAGACCTCCAGAATTACTGGTGCTCCTAGAAGAGAAAGAAATGTTGTGGAATAAAAATATGCATTATAGTTCTACATGGACTACAGTTCTATTGGGCCTATAGTTCTACATCGACAACAGGTCTAATGGGACTATAGTTCTATTGGGCCTATAGTTCTACATGGACTACAGTTCTAATGGGACCATAGTTCTACTAGGCCTATAGTTCTATTGGGCCTATAGGTATACATGGACTATAGTTCTATTGGGCCTATAGTTCTACATGGACTACAGTTCTAATGGGACTATAGTTCTATTGGGCCTATAGTTCTACATCTACTACAGTTCTAATGGGACTATAATTCTGTTGGGCCTATAGTTCTACATGGACTACAGTTCTAATGGGACTATAGTTCTGTTGGGCCTATAGCTCTATATCGACAACAGGTCTAATGGGACTATAGTTCTATTGGCCGTATAGTTCTACATGGACTATAGTTCTACTGGGCCTATGGGTATACATGGACTAAAGTTCTTCATGGTCTATAGTTCAACTGAGCCTATAGGTATACAGGGACTACAGTTCTAGATGGACTATGATTCTACATGGACTACAGTTCTAATGGAACTATAGTTGTATTGGCTCTGTAGTCCTACAAGGACTATAGTTCTATTGGGCCTATAGTTCTACATGAACTACTGTTCTAATAGGCCTATAGTTCTACATGGACTGCAGTTCTATATGGACTATAGTGTAGTTACAGTTGCTAGGCTATGAAGCATTATGAAGAAGGCTTAACCTTCCGATGTACCTAAACGCCACAGCCACAATAACATTTCCGCACCCCCAACCCAAACCATCTTACCGCATGCCTGATGCCTGTAAATAGGCCGGTACTTGAGCTCTCAGTGCCTGGACCCCCATAGTTGCGATTTCCTGCATGTGTTGTTTTTACTCCCACACACAAATACTACACAGACATGCACACGGCATCTTACGACGGATGCACGGAAAACGCTTGCGGTGCACAAAAGTTGTCTGGCAAACAATTAACTCCCCGAGCACGGCTAACGTACTACCAGCAAGACGTTACTACTCAGCGGCAATCTTTGTCAAACTTCACCAACAGCAGTCTCCCTCTTTCTCTTCAGCCATCTCCCGTTCGCTCTCTCTCCCTCCCTCCATCCATCCCTTTCTTGCTCGTTCACTCCCTCCCTCCCTCCCTTCCCTCCTTACCGGACGCATCGAGAACATCCATCTCCTTGACAACAATTTATGCAGGAGCTACTTTATTTCTGCACAACACAGGCAAATGGGCTACGGGAGGGTTTAGGCTGGGTCAACGTATTGTCATTGGAAAGGTAAATTAATGCGCAAACAGCTCAGCAATTACCTTCTTGTTTTCCGCCACTACATACCCTCCCCCCACTCCCCCCATGTTATTCTTCCTTTCCTCTTCTCCCAGAACTTTTCCAGCGCTCCATATGGTGCCTCACTTTGAGAAGGAGGCCAAAAGCTGCTTGCGAGAAGAGAGGCAAACCACAGCAACCCGGTGCACACAAAGGCGCCGCCTGAAGCACCGCTGCAGCATTTGAAGCCTCGGCAAATGAAAGACTGAAGGAGGGGAATAAAAGTGGGAATGAAAGCTGGCAACCTATTTGCAAGGTAAATGTAGCCTAGATACAGTACAGGAGGGGCTGGATATGGTGGAGGGGTGGGGATGAAAGATTCATTGTTCTCCGTCTCCATCAAGAGAAACTTTTTTATTTCTCTTTCAGAGGAAAAAAAAAAGTGAAATATAAAAGATATTAATAAGAAGAAAAAAAGTGCCTTATTCTACACCCATCATCTAAAGAATAGGTGCACAAAGAGCTGCACCCAGAAGGAATCAACCGACAGGAATGACACTTGGTGGGTAGGTTTGACATTGTGAGACATGCTAATGATTCCGGTTTCATGCTCAGCCATGCATGTGATGTAAGCAAGGATGGGTCTTATCTCTGTACCTGACTGACCCAACAGCCACGATTGCCACGATGGCCTACATGAGTCATCCTGTTAGTGCAAGGACCATTGGCAGATGACTGCACAACGCAGGACTACATGCACGCAGAACGCTGTGACGACTGTCCTTAACACCACGTCAACATCACCAAAGACTGCAATGGTGTCGTGCCAGACTGTCATGGAGCAGAATGTCAGCGGGTCATCTTCAGTGACGAGTCCCGCTTTTGTCTTGGTGGAGACGACCAACGAATCCTTGTGTGGAGACACCGTGGTCAGTGCCAAGATGAACGGTTTGTTGTCACACGTCCAGAAGGACTGGTGTCACTCCACCTCCACCCCTACCGCACCATCTGCAGGAACTGTGTGAGGATATTCAAGCTGCATGGGATGGATTACCACAGGACACCATTAGGAACCTCTACAACTCCATGCCGAGACGTCTGGTGTGTTGAGTTAGCAAACACAGCGGCCCCACGCCATACTGAGAGACACTACTTCTGTACGTGTAGCTCAATAAATATTGATCATATCAGTCTAAATTGATCATCATTTATTTTTCCTGGTAACCTTTATCTTCCTTCCCAACAGCACTGCAATCCCACACTTCCTTCTGAGTGCAGCTATTACTTTGACGGTGAGGTTATGAGCCGCCTTTAGCTTAAAAATCCAAAGACAAACGGAGTCTGTTTTTTTTTTTTTTTGGTCTTTTATTCTAGCTTTTTTCTTTATTCAGAGAAAAAAATGGTATTATAGAAAAAGGCCGAGCGAAATGGTGACGTGCTTTGAACTAATCAGGTACCAGCAGCCTTTTGAATTTGACTTTATCATCCGGCAATGTCATTTTTTAAAGGTAAGATCCGATAGATTAAGCTGCGCGTGCGGGAGCGGCCGCGATCATTAGAGCGAGATAAGGATGTCGTTATCTCGGGCTACATCATGCTCGGGATGTTAAAATAATTACCCAGATAAAAAAAAAAGAAAAAAGAAAGAAAAAAAGAGAGAAAAGAAAAAGCCCATGTTCTCCAATCTCCTAGGGTATTGTTAGGGCCAGAGAAAAACGCTCTCCAAGGAATCTCGCTCTGTAGCTTCTGAGACATAGCACGCTTTTTAACTTCACAAATGAGCTTGTTTGGCTTTCATAGGGAAGCAAGTGTTTTGTTTGTGCGTGAGCGGATGGGTTGGTGTATTTGGAGAGAGAGAGCGAGAGACTGAGAGAGAGAGAGAGCGAGAGAGAAAGAGAGAGAGGACGGTTTGAAGTCTGCTGCCTCGCTTTCTCTTAAGTTCATTGTTATTTGAACTGTGCCATTTACACAAAGAGCAGTACGGCTCGCCCCACGTGTTTTGAGAAGCCCAGTTCCCGCCAGGTAGAGGGAAAAAAAACTGTTTTTTCCAGTTTCTGGCAGCCGCATGTCTTATTTTCCCAAACTATTGATTCAGTGTGTCCACAGATTGATGTACACTACCGTTCCAAACTTGTGGGGTCAGTGATTTCATTCATATTAAAGCTATTTCTCTGAAGACGCCTGTATGAGATGACTCTATCCCGAACCTCATTTCAGATAGTTTGTATGAAGCTGTAGGAATGAAGAGGTTCTGGATGGCCAACAGAGCTGTAAATGACTTCATGATAATCTGTACAGCACTGAGAATGATCTTATAAAGGACCTCACATCCACAGGGCCTCATATCTGGAAACTTAGAACCGAGTCCTAATCATTTAACCTCAAATTCTAATTTACAGACAGTTATAGCAGATTATCTAATCACATTATTACATTTTAGGTATTTAGCTGACACTCTTATCCAGAGCACCTTACGAGGTTATTTGTTTTACAGGTAGGCCAGTGCAGTGTTAAGAGTCTTGCCCAAGGACTCTTATTGGTGTAGCTCAGCATTTGCTACCTAGACTCAGATTCAAACCCCCGTCTCCCACATGGGGTGGTAGCTTTCTGGTGGGTAGTGGTGTTAACCAGTGGGCCACACCAACCACATTATTACATATTTCAAAATGACCCAACTTTATTTTGCTCCCCAGATACTGTAAAATGTGAACGTAGTATTGGCTTCAGTGTCTAGTTAATAGCATGTCAGTCTACACTGAATAAGTTATTACTGAATAACACTTATTATTATTACTACTACTACAAGTGATCCCAAACTTTTGAGTGGTGGTCTATTTTATCAATGACTTTTTGGTTTTACAAAAATATGTTAAAATAACATCTTACAATGTTGGAACAATTGAAATGAACCTACGATCTTAGAATTAATCACTTGAAATCTGATGACAGTATTTTGATGTAGTGTCTTAAATTATTATGAAAATAAGTCAAAATCTCAAGGAGCAATTGTGTAAAGATATTATGCTAATAATCTGACAACATTTTGGGAAATCATTCGTTATTTAAAGATATTAGGTCAATGTTTTGCAGAATAATGAGCCTTTCAAGATATTAAGTCAAATTTGGGACGTAATTCGTTATTTTGAGATATTAGAACATTTTGAGAATATTGTGTCACAGTTTTGGAGAATGACATTATTTCAAGATGCTAGGTCACAGTTTTGAAGAATAAGTCATTATTTAAACATATTACGTCATAATTTTTGGAGACTAAGTGATTATTCCAAGAAGTTAAGTCATAGTTTTGGGACATATTTCATTATTTTGAGATATTATTTCAAGATGTTAGGTCACAGTTATAAAGAATAAGTCATTATTCAAAGATGTTAAATAATTGATTATATATATATATATTGATGTTATATCATTATATTCACATTTAACGCAAATGATTTCCATCCAGAAAAGCTGGAGCAGTGATTGATCTTCTAAGGCCTGAACACGTTCATCTATTGTGATATATGCAGATTTATTAAAATCGAATCTTGTCCCTCTCTGGAAAAAAGCCCTATTCTGAGAACAAGGCCGAGAAGCTAAAGTGGCTGTTTTCTCAGAAATTGCTCAGGTCAGACTGCCTGCCTCATTTTAATCACCAGTCTGTTTAAATCCACTCAAATACAGAAAATAACTGGGCAGAGTTGATGCTAGTCCTGCGAGGAGGGAGACAGAGAACTGCGGCATGATCTGCTGGCCGTAAAACATCACTTTATTACCTGATTGGTTTAAATGCACTGAAATACTGAGAGTAACCGGCGCACCTCAGAGTGGTAAATACATCTATAAGCATCCAGATCTACTTGCTTCTCTCTCTCCCTCTCCTTCTCTTTGTTTCTTTCTATCTATCCGTCTTTCACAACATTGCCAGACTGTCACAACTGCACGATGACTCATGGAGGGCATCACTGCTCGCTGAATGTCCAGGCCTTCTGGACGTGTGACGCGTGAAAACAAACCATTCATCTTGGTGCTGACCACAGCGCCTCCACGCGGATTCATTGGTTGTCTCCACCAAGACAAAAGCGGGACTCGTCACTGAAGATGACCCGTTGCCATTCTGAGTAACTCCGTGACAGTCTGGCACGACACCATTGCAGTCTTTGGTGACGTTGACGCGGTGTTAAGGACAGTCATCGTAACGGTCTGCATGCATGTAATCCTGCGTTGTGCCGCTGTCTGCCAATGGTGCTGCACTAACAGGATGACTCGTGGAGGACACCACTGCTCACTGAATGTCTGTAAACGTGGCTGTTGGGTGAAACCTCATTAAGTCAAACCTACCCACCAAGTTTCATTCCTGTCGGGTGATTCCTTCTGTGTGCAGCTATTTGTGCAGCTAGTCTGTTGATGGTGAGTGTATTTTGTAAGGGCAACCCATACGGGCTAACATGTATGAAGCGTATGTGTGTGAAGATGCTTCACTGATGTTAACCCATGTAGTTTTCCCATGTAAGACATACTGTTTGTAGGCCAATGTCAGCGCTGACTGAACTTTTTGATCAAGCTGAAGTTCAGCTTCATTGGCTGTCATTTACCAGGCAGTAAGAGATTGGAGTCCGATACAAACAAGCTCCGATCGGAATGTCTGGAATATTGGTCGCTTCATGAACCAGTTTCTGAAAACCACACCAACAATCACAATCACTACTCCTTCACAACTGATCACATGTGAACAGAGGCGTAAATTGCGGGACCAACGTCTGTATATGCTGATGTTGTTCTGTATGACCGACTAGATTTGGGCCACCCCATTCCTCCTGTATAATCCTTCAGACTTCTGCACCAAAACAGCAGACTCTTTCTCCTGTATGCCATATAAAAGTTGATATTTCGCCTATTAGTAGCTTTATTAATGTCTTATATAATGTTTATACATGTAATAACTGAATTTGTAATTCCATTCATCCATCTTATGAGCCACTTATCTTTCTGGCTTGCGGGGGAGGTGCTAGAGGCTATCCCAGTGCTCACTGGGCAGAAGGAAACACTCTGGACAGGCCTCCAGTCCATCACAGGCCATGTTAGACACGTTCACACCTAGGGGTGCAATTAGGTATCTCCAATTCACCTGACTGCATGTCTTTGGACTGTGGGAGGAAACTCAAACAGACTCGGGGAGAATGGGTAAACTCCTCAGAGATAGGACCCCGGACGTCCCACCCGGGAATCAAACCCAGCCACTTCTTGCTGTGAGGTCACAGAATGGTCAGTATACATACAGAAACAACCACATGACAGCTCAACACGCTTGGAGGAGAACATTAACTTCCAATTCTGTTGCGTGTGCTAACAAGTTAGCTACCAGAAACCATCGCACTGACAGATGCCACCAGACAGAGAGGACAGGGATGCTCTTGTTGACACGGTAGACTGACCATGGAATGAGCTCCTGATCTCTGGATGATAGCGCCAGTGCCTGGACGGTGGTGCCTCTTGGCAGCCTGGTCTCTTTTGAGGTGTCTGATTACTATGCTAATATGATGTTGACTGTTGTTTGGTGAGAGTTGAAGAAGACAGAACTGTTTGCTTGTGCGTGTTTGATTGTTCATCTGTGATAAACATATTTGCATCAGTAAGCAGCACTCCAGCTCTCCAACGCCTCGCTCTCTAACCGAGTCTGTGTGGAGCTGCGAGAGTGTGTGTCTGACAGGAAACGTGTCTGTTACTGTGTGTGTGTGAGTGTGTGGGGGTGTGCGGGTGTGTGTGTGTGTGTGTTTGTTATTCAGTGGACGCTGTGCTGGACGTGCCGAGACTCCGGCCGGCCTGTGAGTTTGAGTGCTGTAGAGTCGCCCCAGAAAATCAGCTTAAGCTGCACTTTAATACAGAAAGTGAGGCGACCTTTGACCTCAGCGGTTCAGCTCAGACCACAACACTCTCTCATTCCTCCTATTCTCTCTGTCTCACTCACTCTATCAGCCTTCCTGTGCTCTCTCTCTCTCACTCTGTCAGTTTTCTCTTGGTCTCTCACCCTTGCTATTCTCTCTCTCTCTATCTCTCTATCTCTCTCACCCTGTTCTCTCTCTCAACCTTTCTATTCTCTCTTTCTCTCACCCTTTTATTCTCTCTTTCTCTGTCTCCCTACCTTTCTGTTCTCACTCTCTCACTCTGTCTCTCTCTCTCTCTCTATCTCTCTCTTTCTGTCTCACTATCGCTCTCTCGCTCTCTCCCTGTCTCTCTCTCTCTCTGTTTCTCTCTCCCTCTCCCTGTCTCTCTGTCTCTCTTTCTTTCTCCCTCTCCCCATCTCTCTTGCTCTCTGTCTCTTTTCCTCTCTTTCTCTGTCTCCCTCTCCCTGTCTCTCTCTCTCCCTGTCTCTTTTCCTCTCTTTCTCTTTCTCTTTCTCTCTCTGTCTCTCTCTCCGTCTCTCCCTCTCTCTCCCTGTCCCTCTCTCTTTCTCTCTCTCTCTCTCTATCTGTCTCTCTCTCCCTCTCCCTGTCTCTCTGTCTCTCTTTCTCCCTCTCTCTCCCTATCTCTCTTTCTCTCTCTCTCTCTCTCTCTCTCTCTCTCTGCTGTGTTTCACTGATACAGCGTGTCTGAAATGGGAGAGGTTAATAACACTCTGTGTCCTCCACACACGACTGGAAATATGGCGGTGAGCGCAGCGAGCGTCAGAAACTGAACTGAGTCCAGATTAAATCTTCTGGACGGTGGATTAACACACACCATCAACCATGCACAAAATCATAGATGGTTTCACTTATCGTCCTTATTTTCTTTCCATCTGTTTCCTAAGAGGGCTTTACGCTGTGGGTACAAAACACAGTAATGTAGGGATAAAAGTGTTTATCGGTGGAAGTCTGAGGATAAGTCTCTGTGAGAAACAGCAGTTCTGCATCTCGGAATAGGAGCGAATTCCTCTAAAGCAGACTCAGACGATCCTCCTCTATCCATATTATCCCCATAATACAGCACATCTGTCTGGAGCCGGAGTGAGAACGAGGGATGAAGGCAGAGAGAGCGAAAGATGAAGGAACCGTGGTTTTGGTGTTTCTCTCGCTGGAATAGAGATCAAGATGAAGGATAAGAAGACTGGTTGAATATCTAGATGCGCATTTGGAAGGCTCAAGTGCCCTTAAATAATAAAGAACCTCCCGCACGGGGGGGAAATAAATTACGCAGCAGGTTCTCAGACGGGAAGACAGCATTGCCAGTGATTGTACAGGATCAGCTGAAAGTCAGATTTAGTGGATGGTTTTTCAAAACATTAATAAGACTACAGTTCAAGTCTTTTCTTAATGCCTTAGGCCTACAATGGACATAAAACACTACTGGTCTCCTTAAACTTTGCTTTAATGGTCAGGACAATGGTGTTTAGAAAGGTCCTCTGTTGTCTAGAACATTTGTGATACATTTACTGCTAAGTAGACTTCAAGTACCTCCTGGAACTGTAAGAACTCTCTGGGATTCTCTAGAACTTTGGAGAAAGTTTTAGAACTTTCTAGAACTCTCTTGGATTATAAACACACTCACTGCCAAAAGAACAGCTGCACCCAGAAGGAGTTGTGGGATTGCAGTGCTATTGGGAAGGAAGATAAAGATTACCAGGATCAATAACTGATGATAAATTTAGACTGATATGATCAATATTTATTGAGCTACACATACAGAAGTAGTGTCTCTCAGTGTGGCGTCGGGCCGCCGTGTTTGCTAACCCAACATACCAGACGTCTCGGCATGGAGCTGTAGAGGCTCCTTATGGTGTCCTGTGATAATCCATCCCATGCAGCTTGAAAATCCTCACACAGTTCCTGCAGACTGTGCGGTATTGGTGGAGGTGGAGTGACACCAGGCCTTCTGGACGTGTGACGTGACAACAAACCGTTCATCTTGCCGCTGACCACGGTGCCTCCACACACGGATTCGTTGGTCGTCTCCACCAAGACAAAAGCGGGACTCGTCACTGAAGATGACTCGCTGCCATTCTGAGTCACTCCATGACAGTCTGGCACGACACCATTGCAGTCTTTGGTGACGGTGACGTGGTGTTAAGGACAGTTGTTGTAACGATCTGCTTGCATGTAGTCCTGCGTGGTGCAGCCGTCTGCCAATGGTGCTGCACTAACAGGATGACTCATGGAGGGCACAAAGTGTGTGTTGAGTATAGCTGTGTCTGTTTCCATTCTATATGTAAGCAATTGGTATATAACACACAGAATCTGTGAACAATGTCTTGTTATATAGTATTATCATAGTGTGATTCTGCAACGTTTCTGCTTAATTGAATTAATTTGATGTAAATTAAGTCGTTCAGTGTGCTTTAATGTGAAATGGTTTATTGTAGAGAAAGCGACAAATGCGATAAGGTCATCACGATAATTTCAGAGGTTTGAGCAGAAAAGTCTCCGATGATTGGCTGCACTAATAGGCATTCCCGGGTCCAAGCGCTCCTTCAGATCCCCCAAAGCAAATAACAACGATGGAACCTGTGAGGTGTTCCCCAATCACGTCCTTCTTTAGATCAGGTTGAGGGTTAAAAAGGGTCTAAATTCTTTCAGCTCCAATCCATCTCTTAAAGTGGACCTATTATGTTTTCGTTTATTCTCTTTTTCCATTAGTGTGTTGCAGCTTTGTGTGTGTTGTAACATTCTGCAAAGTTCTAAAGCCCAAAGTACACGCCAGAGGAAAAAACTCTCTGCCACAGAACCATTTTTCCCAGCTGTCTGAAACGGCTCGTTGGAATTCCACAGTGAGTCAAAACAGTACAAAAATGACCACTCTGAAACATCCTGCTCCCGTCTAGCTTGTGACGGTGGTTCTACCTGCTAGTTCTACCGGACTTTCAGGATCTGACTCTGGATCAAACTGACACAGCAGAACCGACGCCCTTGGGGGCGGGGAGCAACTTAAAGACACAGGAGGTCTAAGAAAGCGTTTCAGACAGAGGGTGAATACAGAGGAACAGTTCGACGAACATATTGTGTTTTATGAAAAATGGAATTTCTCAAAATTTTGGTTTGCACTAAACCAGCCAACCGCATTTACATACAGCAGATTCTCCCATTTAAACGCCTCATCACTTTGCCAGCCGCTTAAATGAAGGCACTGATATGTAATGCGAGCTATTAAAATGAAAATGCTGATGAAAACGGAGATAAAGGATTAGGCAGCAGCTGAGAGAGGGGAGGTATGAAAAGACGATAAGGATGGACGGAGAGGTGTGGGCGGAAGAGAAGAAGAGAGTCGGGCACGCAGGGAGAGAGACATCACAGACAATTAGTGGTAATGTGTGTAGGCGGGGCAGGGAGGTGCACGGCGGGGTTCACCAAGTGTGACTACCTGCATCAATTAAACTCACTCAGGCAGGACTGGCACTGAGAAACACAGACACACACACACACACACACACACACACAGGTTATGGTCAACTGGAAGGGAGCAGCGCTGCTCTGCTAATTAGAGACTCTTCCTGGGTGGAAGAGATTGGAGCTGATTAACACTGAAAATGAAAGTTGTTTCCGAGCTCGCATCAAAAAGCTCACACAGCCCCGCTACCCTGCTGAGGCCTTATGGACAAACAGCAGCCATTATACCCCCAGAAAGTCGCCCATGTGTACACCTCTGTGATGTTTTGGTGCTTGGTATGGCGTGTCTGTGTTTGGAAATGGTGGTTAAATTCACATTATAAGCCTTATTACTCAGTTCTGCTGTATTCTGATCTTTCTTCTCAAAGGCTTCACATTCAGCTTTCTAAGGGACCCATATGTACCAAAAACACCAGGTTCAGGAACAGCTTTTACCCTAGAGCTGTCAAACTGGTCACACAGGTAGCACCTACCAGAACATCACTACAACACTATAGACTGTACTGATCTAGCCCCGATCACCCCAGCCCATACTCACTGGGCTCCACTAGCCCACAGGACTACTAGAACATGACTACAACACTATAGACTATACTGATCTAGCCCTGATCACCCCAGCCTATACAGACTGGGCTCCACTAGACCACAGGACAACTAGAACATGACTACAACACTATAGACTGTACTGATCTAGCCCTGATCACCCCAGTCCATACACACTGGGCTCCACTAGCCCACAGGACAACTAGAACATGACTACAACACTATAGACTGTACTGATCTAACCCTGATCACCCACAGACTGGACTCCACTAGCCAACAGGACTACCAGAACATCACTACAACACCATAGACACTAGCCAAAAGGACCCGTAGAGACCTGCTGTCATAAAAGGACCCTTATGAGTGTGTTTTGGCCTCACTGACCTGCTCACCGCACTGGAAGATGACCATGATGAGTTAAGGTGTGATGGCAACAGTGGTCAACAGTGGTCAGAGCGTAATCAGATTTGTGGCAATTGAAATTCTGTGAAATCTGATTGTATTGGCCTGTTCAGTGGAACTCTCTGGACTCTCGGGCGGTCAGTCCATTGTTCTGAGAACACCAGCAGCTTCTTTGTTTGATGTGTGTTTTCTTTTCTCAGTGAGGAGCTTCTTGAACATCTATACATTCTTTCAGACCTCCATATCGTTGAGGTGTCTTCTCACAGTGGAAGAAGGATGGACAGAAACACCTGTGGATGTTCTCAGAGCTGAAGCAGGAGTGGAGCTTGATGTTCTCCTCTCGCTCAGAGATGAAAGCTTTGAGTGCTGTATAGCTGATGAGCACGGGGTTGGTGGGTCTACCAGGTCTTCCAGGTGGTTGTCAGGAGTCCCAGTTTCTTTGCATCTTGTTATCAGATTTTAGTTTCCAGTTTCAGAGAAATTCCTGTTTTCTCACTTACATTTGTCCGATTTTCTCCTTCCATATGATAACGGATTACCTTATATCTACTCTCCAAATGGCTGTTTTGAGACAGAACATGAATAAATGAACTTTTGCTCAGTTCCACATTGCCAGTTTTGAGAAGATTAATTAATTCCTGAGTCTACTTTTCTGTAGTTCATTAAACAATGTCTGCACTTTCCAAAGAGAACAGAAGGATGATGTTCTATGAAATACTTCTTAAGTGGGATTTCAGGAGGGGGATTATTGCTTACTGAAGCAGCTGTTTGTGTTTGTTGTTGAAATCATACAGCATTTGCTCAAAAGTATCTTGGAATTAGGTAAAGACTGCATTCACAGAGAACTGCTCAGTTTGGGTGTGATCAGAGAGTGGAAGTGGTTCTTCCAGTTTCAGTTCAGTAACTTCTTACCATGTGATCCACACATCAATAAAACGTTATTCAGGCTGGTCAGCAAAATACAAACCCAGGATGTAAACTTCAGTACTGTTTCTACAGGATTGGCTTGGTTGGTTCTATTTTTCAGACCCCGTGGAAGAAATAAATAATAATTTACATAACAAAAAATGTCCACCATCATTTCCTTCACTTTCACAAGCTTTCAAAGTTTGGAATCAACATTTTCAATAATGTTGCTTAAATCTTACTTGGGTACAGATAAATATATTGATCATGCTACATATCCTCGCTGTCCAAGGAAAATCTTCAAAATGCCAGCTTAAAGAGAGGGCAAAAACCTATTTTAATCCCAACGTAAGTCAAAGGAACCGGACTCTTTACATGCAATTTTGGTCCATTTCTGTTGGTCCATTGATTCATGATTACATGTTTTCTTTGGACAGACATGACATAAAAATTAAACATTAAAATCTTTCAGAATGGAGATTATATTTAGTTGCATAGATATAAAGGCATATATATATATATATATATATATATATATCAAAAAGTAGTTCAGAACTACGTGTAGATATTGGTTCCGATCTGCACAGCGTGTGGAACGTGTTCCATCCTTTTGTTTTTTTTTTTGAGCGCGGCTCAGCCGCTACCCTATTTTATGGTCACGTTAAATGTTTACGATAGCTAAATGCTGAAAGACCTCTTGCCTGATGTTCTCCTTCAGCTTTACTGCTGTTATTAAGGAATATCCTTGGGGAACCGTAACTTCTGAACAGGACCATCATCAAAGATTAGAACAATGTAAAAGTGATCATTTAGAGTCTTATGTAAAGGGCAAAAGCCTTTGGACAGTTTAGAGAGGACTAAGAAGGACATTTTCATGAAATGACTCTCAGGTCAGTGTGAGCAGGCATATGGATATCCAAACACAGATTTTGAGGAATGCCAGATGTTGGTTCTATGTTAGTCTTTTTAAAGACCTGCTCAATCACAGAGGGACAATCTTTTTCCCAGTAAAGCATCTTTGAAAGGCTAGGCATGGGTTGCTGTTGTTTAATGAAGACCCTTTTTATTGTTTAACCTTTTTAAAACATCCAATTACATAACATCTTAATTAAGCATCAAAATTACAGACAGTAATTTGATAACTATAGCAACTAAACCACTTTATAAACAAAGTGTCGGTAATAACCATGTAGTTACACATTAACAACACATGCAAAAAAAAAGTAACTGCCAGCGATGTATTCAGTGTTGCAGATGGATTACAGTAGCGTAGTGTGTACCAACTTTAGTTACTATTCATGTAGTTACACGAGTGTGTCTTGATAGTTGTGTGATATTCATTTTTACATAAGAGGAAATCAGCTATCCAGATTGAGAAATTCCATGATCAGAGCAATTTATCCCATTTTTATTCATTTACACTTTTTTTTACAGTGGCCAAGAAGTGCAAAACAAATTAATTAATATTACAAAAATAAAAACAAATTTACAAATGAAAAAAAAAATTAGTTTCAAGAAAACAAAATTACAAAAGCAAAAACAACTTTACAAGACGTGGAACACTTTTACCAGCGCCAAAATAATTTTACAAACTGTGACTCTGACAGAAAGGGTAGGTCTAACACAGTTTGATAGAAAAGGGTCCGCAACAGCACTTTCTGTGTGTTAGACGTACCCTTTCCGTCAGAATTCGCAGTTTGTAGAATTGTTTCAGTGCTGGTAAAAGTGTTTCACGTCTTGTAAATTTGTTGTTACTTTTGTAATTTTTCTTTCTTCAATGTATGTTTTTTTTGTTTGTGAATTTGTTTTTATTTTTGTAATTTTGTTTTCTGAAATGTTAATTTGTTTTGCACTTCTTTGTACTTAGTACTGTGTCAAACTGTCATGACAACAATGGTCTAAAATAACAGTGTACTGTACAACTACAAAAGTGCATTTTCTGAAGAAAATACAGAGCAACAGTGCAGCTTAAGTTTGTTGCTAGCCGGTTGCTAAAGTATTGAAAACGAATGGCCGTCTATGAGAGAAACAAGGGATGAATAAACGACACATAGAGGAGTGAGGGTCAGTATGGCTGTGGATTAGCGTTTGGGGATCTGCCCTGAGTGAGTACATGCAGTTTGGTGGCTGGCGGGTAAAGGAGCCAGTAGAGTTTGAATGGGGGTGAAAATGAATGGGAGTCTATGGGAGGAAAAGACAATCAGCAAAAGAAGACAATCAGATGAGTGCAGGTCAGACCATCATTGAATCCATGCTTGGGGCTCTGCACTGAGATGGTGTATGTAAAACAGTGTCTGTTGGTCTAGCAGAAGTACAGTAGATGAGCATGCACTTTTCCATCCCATTCATTCTTAATGGGAAAAAGAAACTGGAATTTAATGAAGATTTTCCAAAAAACACAAGTCGGATCAAAAAGCTGCTTACGAGTAACTCAAAAATGAGGACCCATCCTTCTCTGGTGCACAACGGATAGCAAGACAAGCACAAAAGCAATAAACAAAGGTCAGGTTATACAGTTATATATGCAGTACTGAATATAGAATAACTGATAGCTGTTAGAGTCCAGTGACAGCAACCATGAGAAACAGACCTGAAGGTCTGAATGAAGCCTGGTCAGTCTGAAGTTACCAGTGAAACCAGTGACCACTGTAAGGAGCTTATCACAGTAAAAGCCTTGATCGTCAGTAACTGCTGTTAGAAGAAATGTCTGATCAGTTGGTGAGCTGGAAAGGAAAAGTCTGTGCTTAAATCAGCAGGATCTTCGGATGGGTCGGCGGGATGCGGGAGAAGCTTCCACATAGCAAAAGTGCTACCAGGACACTTGATATGAAGGTGGTGCAAAAACAGTTCAAATACACATCGCTACGTCTCCATGGTGGTTACGGAGGAGGAGAAAATTGCTCCCTCCGTTCGTCCCACTCTTTCAGCCTTAAAGAGGGAAATTAATTCCAGCCCACTGTTGTGCCTTGGTGTTATTTAGTGACTAAAATGACTTTTCACTGTTGTTTATTCTGCTCGCGCTTCCCCTGGGTGCCAACCAGTCATGAGCTATCATGCACCTCAACACACACACACGCATACACACAGAGAAACAAACCCCTGGAAGTCCTTTATCTATTCGGAATGGAGATTTCACTAACAGACTGCTGGAAGCTGCTGAAATTGTTTTCAACTGTGAGAGTTTAATGATTTCTGTCAGTGTGAGTGCGGATAGCGTTTACTGTGAGTCGCGCGCTCGTCGTCAGGCTTTCTCCTCTAGACTAATTTACTAATTAGCAAAGAAGCTGGCTGATTAATAGAAAACGAGATGGGGAGGATATGATTTAGTATTAATGTGATGGAGTAATATTTGAGCTAAATAGCAGCAGAACTGATAAGAAATGTACACTGTAAAAATTGCAACCTAAAATAATTACTATAATTTGCTACAAGCAATTGAATAAGATTTACTCAACTTAAAAAATAATCAGACTGAAAGAATTGTTGGGTTAAAGTCCTTTTTTTAGGATGAATAAACCTAATTCATTTATTCATTAATTGACTAACATTTGTTTTGTTTTGTTTTTTTTTATTTTACAATTTAAAAGCCTTAAATTTTTAAGTTAAATAAAACTAGAATTACTATTTACTTAAACTCATGTCTTTATGTTTAGTTTGGCTATTTCTTGCTGAATTCCATTGTGCAAGCTGATTTGACTATATAGTGCTTGCGGCTCCAACACTGCAAAAAGCACAACCTAAAAATAAAATACTGTAATTTGTGGCAAGCAGTTTTACTGAACTCAAAAAAATACTTTGACTGAAAGAATCGTTGGGTTAAAGTCCTTTTTCTTAGGTTGAATAAACCTAAAATTCATAAATTCATTTGCTTTTTTTAGGTTGGACCAATCATACAGTGTAGAAAAAAGAGCTTAAAGTTTTGAGTTGTAAAGCTATAGTATTATTTAAGAGCCTGAAATTTTTTAATTGAATAAAACTGGAATTACTATTTACTTCAACTCGTGACTTTATCTCTAATTTGGCTTTGAATTATTTTCTGCAAGTTGATTTGACTGTATAGTGGTTGTTGTTGTAAAAGGTGCAACCTAAAAATAATTCAATTTGTTACAAGCAATTGAATAAGCTTTACTCAAAACGATTGAAAGACTTGTTCTTCCCAAGTCTTTTTTTAAGGTTGCATAAATCTAATTCATTAATTTTTAACAAATTAGAGTAATTTTTTAGTTTGGCCCAAGTTAAGTTAGGTTGCTAGGTTATTAGGTCTTTCTATCATGAATCCGTGGTGAAAGAACAAGGGAAGTTTAAACCTAAGCATCAAATATGGTGATATGGACTTCTGACAACATGATTGGTTCAGATGTGTCATGTGGTATGCTCGGACACTTCCTGATTTCACTTTGTGTGGGACCTTTATAATCTCAAAACGTCAAAAGAAGTGCATATGAAATCTTCAGAAAAGACGACAGCAACTGTCACTGCAATGCATATATTGCACGATGGGTGTGGGGATCGACATCAGGGTAATAGATAGCTGTTGTTTTATGTAGTTTTATTATATATATATATATATATATATATATATATATATATATAGACACCACGTCTGTATGTGTAGCTCAATAAATATTGATCATATCAGTCTAAATGTATCATCATTTATTGTTCCTGGTAACCTTTATCTTCCTACCCAATAGCACTGCAATCCCACGCCTCCTTCTGGGTGCAGCTGTTCTTTTGATGATGAGCATATATATACACACATCAGTTATTGGTGTATATTCTTGGTGTACATATTCGTACCCTTCTGCACTGCGTCTACAACGTCTTCCATCCTTTTGTTTCTTTTTTATGACCATGTTTTGTAGTGAATGGTTTGACACATAGCGCTACATGATAACGCTAGACAAGACGGCAGGAAAACGTTACATGAGAACTGGGAAAAGAATGTGCGGAGTCTTTAACTCCCATGCTACATGCTAGAGACGCTTCACTTGTCCCTCTGAGCTTGAGTCGTGCTGTATTGTGGCTATTGTGTGGGGCTTGAGTGTGGAGGGGTTTGTTTTCAGTGGCATTAATGTTTTAGGACCCTCCCTCAGGGCACTGCGGGGGTAACACTGTTTGTTTTTAGGGGAGGTTCCTTGCTGAGGTAATATCTCTGATATTAATCCGAGGAGCAGGCGCTGGGCGGTATTAATATTGTTGATGTTTGCCGGGCTTGGAGCGGCTCGCTTTGACCCCCAGTAGCCTCCGTAGTGGTCGAGCTTCAGGCTTGGCTTGGGTCATTAATCATTGATGGCTTGGGTCAGCCAACCTTCAAACCCCTTTCATTGTGTGCGAGTGGGCTTGTTGGCAACAGGGAGTGGACGAGCGAGAGAGAGAGAGTGGAGGTGTGTTTGGCTGAGTGCCAGACAATGAGGGTTGTGTGTGTGTGTGTGTGTGTGTGTGTTATGACAGCTTCAGCGTGCTCCGCAGGGAGTGTGCGACCAGAGAGTTTTCTTGGTCTGATGGGAAATTTCACCTCCCGTTCAGACCCAGCAGTGCGACACACCTGATGTTTTGGGTATATAATAACACAATTTACACACAGTCACGGCTGACTGACATCTCTTTCTCTCTCTCTCTCTCTCTCTCTCGCTCTCTCTCTCTCTCTCGGACACAAGCATATCATATCAAAATCCCACATAGTTTTCATTTTTTATTTTCTATTTTTCTACAGGTGTTGAAAACACCAACCGCCTTTTATGTGTTGTGAAGATTTCACTATGAATGGATTAATAAAGGAATGGGCAAATTATTAGGAATAAAATATTGTTACATTAATACACATTTAAGGCTTTTTACTGTCATTTGCACTAACATTGCATATAGTATATATATATATATATTTCTCTCCTATGCTTTCAAAATTTACAAGCATTAAATACAGACACACATGGACTGTATATTGTATATATACCACATGTATTGTACAATTTGTACATATATACATATATATATCTTGTGTGTTTAAGGTGGTAGTAACTTCAGGCTCCTGCAGACGGCGCTGCACGAGGATGATGGGTCTATTAATACCTGTGGGGTGTGAGTGACGGGATCCATAGATTGGGAAGAGGCGCTACAGTGCAGTGAATGTCTCATTCCATGTGTGGAAAATGGCTCCAAAGTAGATGTTAATGATTGAATAGCAGCGGTTATTGGTGCTCGTGGAGGTATTACATGCTATTAGATATATATATATATATAGATAGATAGATAGATAGATATAGATATATAGATATAGATGGATATATATATAATGTAAGTATTTTATTATACAGTGCAGCAGCTGCTTGTTTCTTTCTGCATATGACAGTAATCTCCTCTCAATCTCAATATACTTATTAAACAATACTCTCATATTAAGCTAAAAATCTGCATCCTAACCTTATAGAATCCTTAATTCCAAGTTAAATGTGCTGTAGTACAAACCTAGTGTATTAGCTATGGTATCTAATATTGCATATGGTATTATATTTAATAATTTACCGTGTAGATGGGAATACTATAAGATAGACACTTGAAAGCACTTTACTGTTATTTATTGCATATTTCAAGTGTTTTGGGAACATTTTAAAGTTATTTTAATGATATATGTAGCTCTACACTTATGTATTTGTAGTAATTTGCTTAATCTGTAGTTAAAGCAGAATCATCTAAAGATAGCGTAACAATAGAATCTAGACCAGAAAAGGATTTAGACCGTTTCTCATGGTGCATTGGTCAAAACTGACAATTATTCAGATAAAAAAAAGGTTTTTACATCATATGCTCCAAAATCCAGCTCACAGAAAGCCTGTTTGACCCGCCTCATCAGTTTCAGACTTTAACATTTTGCTCTTTAAAACAAACTCCTGTCCAGAATTCACAAGTCGACATCTAAATCAGACCCAGTAATATCCACACCCTCGAGGAAACAGGAAGAAGACCTCACACTTCCTCCCACTGCTGACGTCTGGACACAGGTTTTTAAAACACATCCACCATGACTAATAGCACCAGCCTACACTGTGTAAGGTCCTTCACTACAGTTCACTACCGTCTGCACAACTTATCCACACTGGGCTTATGGGCATTAGTTCACACTGCTCATTAAACACCCCACACGACTCCATACGTGCCATATACACCCATCAAACACTTCGGGTGGGCAATAAGTTATTAATTAAATTACCCTTCTGATAACCCAACCCAACCCAGCCCACTGTCCTCATCACTCCGCCTGCTGGGAGACACATCAGCAATCAGCCTAACTGAGGAAGACAGCAGAGCTCTTCTCATAGCGCTCACTGTCACCGGGAAAACTGAGCTGGAAATCAAGGGGAAGTCTGCATCAGTCCAAAACAGAACCACAGAATTCAACTCAACCCCATCAGCACACACTACTCTCTTACATGACTAACTCCACCCAATAGCTACCACACCAAACACCCAACCAATCACAGCACACAACCTTTATAGATACACTACATGTCGATTACCATGATCCATACCTGTAGCCCTCTTCACAAATGTTCCCTCACACACAATACAGACGCACACAACATACACAACCACTAACATATGAAATAACAGTGTTATAAATAGTTATTACCGCACTTACATATCAAATAATGCTTTTATATATAGTTATTAACACACAATAATCAAATAATGCTGTTATAAGTAGTTATTAACACACAAACATCAGTAACATTGCTATAAATAGCTATAACACAAAATATCAATAATGGTTAAAAATACTTGTTAACAAACACATAATCAAATAATGCTGTTATAAATACCTATCAAAACAACTGCACATCACATAACAGTGTTATAAATAGTTATTATCAAAAATAGTGTTACTAATATTTCTTAACGCACATATAATCAAATAATGGTGTTATAAATTGTTATTAACACACAAACATCAGTAAGAGTGTTATAAATAGTTATTATTACACAAACATCAGTAAGAGTGTTATAAGTAGTTATTAACACATAAATCATCAAATAAAGCTGTTATAAATAGTTGTTAATATACAAACATCAGTAACTGTGTTATTAATGGTTATTAACATGAAATATCAATAATAGTGTTACTAATAGTTCTTAACACACAAATAATCAAATAATGCTGTTATAAACAGTTCTTAAAACACTCGTATAATAAGTAGTTATTAAAAAACATAAAAATGGTATCATAAATAGTGAGCAGACACTCATATATCAAGTAACAAAATACAAATCTAAATATTTTAAATAGGACTTCATAATGGTGGGATAAATTGTTACCAAAACACTTAATAAGGGTGTTATAAATGGTCATTAAACATAGCAAATAATGATGTTGTAAATAGTTATTAAAACACCTATTACACAATGGTGTTATAACAGAGTTACGACATGGAGATCAGTGGAGATCTGTCAGTGATGGACTGACTCACGGCCTGTATGCATGCACACAGCTTTGTTATTTACCTGCTGGTCCAGTCTGAGCCGAACAGGGTCTGATATAAACACATCCGAGGCAAAACACACACACACACACACACACACACACATACACACATTTCCCCCGCTGAAGATAGCAAACCAATCAAGCCTGATAGTGTTTGTCTGCCTCTCACTTGTGCTTGTATTTGAGTGCTGCACAAATACGTGTCTGTTTTCACTTCAGATCTGCGTAACGTTCTGTTAACCACCATTACAGCTCGGGATTATACAGTGGACAAAAGCAATGCACTACACAAACACGCCGGGTTTAGAGAGATGCTGGATGGGTGCTTGTGTGTGTGTGTGTGTGTGTGTGTGTGTGTAAACACTGTCAGTCCTGCTGTTCTTTCTTTCTGTGGACTGTCAGTTTCTTTCTGCTTCTAAAGAAAAGCCTGTGATGGTTGTCTGATAAACTCTAACAGCACAGCCATTACGCCCAGCCCGGCCGAACGAGCCCCAGCCATAAACTACAGCCTCTGGTGTGTGTGTGCGTGTGTGTGTGTGTGTGTGTGTGTGTGTGTGTGTGTGTGTGTGTGTGATTGCTCTTGATTGCTTGTGTGCAGCTCATATCAGTAGGGCCACCCTGCTGACACTTTGTCAATATAAAGAGCATGAAAAGTCTCTCTACTCTTCAGTGCACAATCACCACTTGACCTTACTACCTACAAAACACACACACACACACACACACACACACACACACACACATACAAACACCCCATAAAAACACACATTAACTTTTATTAAATTACACAGAGATGGGAGTTTTATTCAGGTTTCAAACTGTGGCGGTGGTCTTGTGGGAGGGTCCTCTGGTGGAATGTCCGACTATGAGGTGACCTGTGTATTGACTAATAACCGTGGAGTCATCATAAGTAACAAAACTCTTGAGATTGTGTGTACCAATTGATTATGTGTAAAACAGCTATATTATAATGTAATATACACTCATCATCAAACGCATAGTTGCACAAAGAGCTGCACCCAGAAGGAATCAACCGACAGGAATGAAACTTGCTGTCTAGATTTGACATTGTGAGACATGCAAATGATTCGAGTCTCACGCTCAGACACACATGTGACATAAGCAAGGACGGGTCACCATTGTGGACATTCAGCGAGCAGTGATGTCCTCCGTGAGTCATCCTGTTGGTGCCAGCACCATTGGCAGACGGCTGCACCACGCAGGACTACATGCACGCAAACCGTTACGACGACTGTCCTTAACACCATGTCACCGTCACCAGAGACTGCAATGGTGTCGTGCCAGACTGTCATGGAGTGACTCAGAATGGCAGCGGGTCATCTTCAGTGACGAGTCCCGCTTTTGTCTTGGTGGAGACGACCAACGAATCCGTGTGTGGAGGCACCGTGGTCAGCACCAAGATGAACAGTTTGTTGTCACATCACGTGTCCAGAAGGCCTGGTGTCACTCCACCTCCACCCCTACCGCACCATCTGCAGGAACTGTGTGAGGATATTCAAGCTGCATGGGATGGATTATCACAGGACACCATTAGGAACCTCTACAGCTCCATGCCGAGACCAATATTTATATTCCAATATTTATTGAGCTACGCGTACAGAATTAGTGGCTGTATAGAAACCATCAAGTTTCATTCCTGCGGGTTGATTACTTCTGGGTGCAGCTATTTGTGCAACTGTTCTTTTGAAAGTGAGTATAATAATGTTTCGTCTACACGTGTGCACATCAGAAATAGCTTAATGGTGTCAGTCATAAGTATCAGTACCGCCATTGCTGATACCAATACGATGTTTAAGTGCCAGTATCAGCACCAATACGGATACCATATCTGTATCGGTGCAGCTCTAATACCAACACTGCTATCAAGCGCACAATAAACATGTCTAACAAACATTTAGCACAAGCGTGTGTTCAGCAGTCTCACAGAACAAAGAGATGAAAGGAAATAAAGTCCCCGGTGAGTCTGAAACAGGCATTCCCCACAGCGAGAGCACACTCGCTCATACACGGGTTCAGTGCTAAACAAGATAACGAGCATGTAGCTGTGAGCAGCTAACACACACCAGAGAGAATAGAGGGGTCAGTGAACACGACCACACTCAGTGAAGCAGGACACAGAACTGACCGACTACAAGACACCAGAGAGAGAGAGAATAAGAGAGAGAGAGAGAGTGAATAAGAGAGAGGGGGAATAAGATAGAGAGAATAAGAGAGAGAGAGAATAAGAGAGAGAGAATAAGAGAGAGAGAGAGAAAGAGAGAGAGAGAATGAGAATAAGAGAGGGGGAATAAAAGAGAGAATAAGAAAGAGAGAGAATAAGAGATAGAGAGAGAATAAGAAAGAGAGAATAAGAGAGACAATAAAAGAAAGACAATAAGAGAGACAATTAGAAACAGAAAGAGAGAGAATGAGAGAGAGATAGAAAGAGAGAATGGGTGACAGAGAATAAGACAGAGAGGGAGAATAAGAGAGAGACAGAAAGAGAGACAGAATAAAACAGAGAATAAGAGAAAAAACAACAAATAAGAGAGATAGAAAGAGGGGGAACGGGTGAAAGAGAGAATGTGAGAGAAAGAGAGAATAAGAGAGCAAGAATAAAAGAGACAGAATAAGAGAGAGAGAGAATAAAAGAGAAAATAGAGAGAGAATAAAAGACAGAAAGAGAGAGAGGGAGAATAAGAGAGATAGAAAGAGTGAGACTTGAGAGAAAGGGTGAATAAGAAAGAGAGAATAAGAGATAAAGAGAGAGAATAAGAGAGAGAGGGGGATAAGAGAGTGCTAGAAAGAGAGAGAGGGGGATAAGAGAGTGCTAGAAAGAGAGAGAATGGGTGAAAGAATAAGAGAGAGAGTAAGAGAGAGACAGAAAACAAGCGAAATAATAAGCCAAAGAAAGAAAAATTAAAGACTGAGAAAGAGAGAAGGAGAATAAGAGAGGGAGAGAGAACCACATGTGCTGCTCTGAAGAACCTTTTAATGGATGGGTCTTTAAGGCAAGACCCTACAGGTGGATAGGGTAAAGGTACTAGACAGCCCCCTGAATTTCCCCAGATGATTATTTACATTAGGACAGTTACTTAAATCTGTCCTAATTTGCATATATTTCCAGAACAGAAATCTGAACAGTGAATACAGTCAGGTTCACACTTCCTGTTTAATTTTGCTGACAAATTAGAATCAGGGTTGTACAGAGGGGGGAATTCTGGATCTCTCATTGTATCGATATATATATATCAGAAAATACTGTTAACAGCCATAAAACACCCATTTTCCCATGTTTATCAGAATAACATGTTCAGGAAATGAACGTTATATGATCTATCCCCTCTGTAAAAACCTTCAGAATATAGATATGGATATAACTGGAGAATCTGATGTATGCAGGAGCTACTGAAGTGGAGATTTCTGGCTTACAGTGTGAGATAAAAACGGCCTTTAAAGACATGTGTTATAATATTTCATACATTTGTATTAGAAACCACTCTTTATAGGCCCCATGGCTGTATTCGTAATGGCACACTACTATACTGCACACTACAGTAGTACATACTGTATACGCCTGTGTGTAGTATACAGTACAGTAACACGTTCTGACCTACAGTGTAGTATACTAATACAGTCACATGACCAGTTACCTCACATTTACCTCAGAGCTGTTATTACTGTATCCACTGTTTAGAGCTAGCTGCTGCTAACGCTGCTCAGTTCACCTGAAATACGTTTAGCCTAGCTGTTAGCTACCCTCGGCTATTTCACTCTAAAACTGATCCTCTAAAGCGAGTTCATCTTTTATTAATCTTCAGACCTGTATATTTTAACTTTCTGAGGCTCATTCTGATGAACACACACCCCACTACAATCACTACACCCACATTTACACTCGGAGTGGGCTGCGTTTAGCTCCCCAGTGTTACCCGATGCCATGTTCTCTGGCTGAAGCAGGCTGAGAGCTGATGAGGCCGCGGTGCATGATGGGATACAGTACACCATGAAGATAGCTCTCCCTGTATGCTAGAACATCTGACTGGAGTAGAACACCATCCGGGTATCTCCAGTACACCATGAAGACAGCTCGCCCTGTATACTAGAAACTCTGACTGGAGTAGAACACCATCCGGGTATCTCCAGTACACTACAGATCTTCAGTTCGGTCACATACTGCATACTACATACTACTTCTAGGTAGATCTAGTACACGAGTAGTATGTAGTATGCCATTTCGAATTCAGATCTTATCTGATCATATCCTTACCAGCACCAATACGAAACATCTGTAATAATAAACATATAAAGCAGCAGCTGTCTACTACGGTGGTGTCTAAAATCTAAAGACTGACCAGTGCATGATAAGACAATGTCTATGCCTACCGTGTCTCGCCTTAAATACTTGCTCATGACAAATCTGTAATAAGTGTAAATGTAAATACGCATCCAAGACGAGAAACCGTCTTTACTTTAGGAGCTTGACTGTAGAGGTGTACAACTGCAGACTGTAGTCCATCTGCTGCTGCCTAGTATATCAGCTCCCCCCCCCGTCTGCTCCATTCATCAGGGTTCCGATGTGGTCCACCACCCAAAACTATGTGGATAAGAACAGATCTCTGGTCAGAAACTGACCCCTGAGAAAGAGCTAGAGGATGGCTAACACAAACTGAGCAACAGATGGGCTTATACCTCACACGCATTTGACCGTATGTGATGAAGTAGCACTTCCACATATGGAAACACGACTGGCACACTTCCAGCCATATGGGCAGGGTTACATCCAGGGCACAGCCGCCTTTCACTGTACCAACACACACACACACACACACACACACACACACACACCTTCGCCTTGTGTTTATAGCCACACCGAGAAAGGACATATAAATACAGCTTGAATAAAGAAAAATAGAATATACATCCGAGCAGACTCCTGAGGGGGTGCCGTCATTTAGTCGCTGGTGTACAATAAGGAATTCCTTCTCTGATCTGTGGAAAACATGAATACCATTTTCCAAGGTCGTTGTTTTTGTCCCCTGTGGTAAACAAATATGTCCAAAGCCTTATAAATTTTTTGCTGTATGCACACATTAATGTTCAATTCCCATTCTATCACACCCATTCATATTCAATTCCCGTTCAATCACACACATTCCCGTTCCATTCCCGTTCAATTACGCATATTCCCATTCGATTCCTATTCAATCATGCGCATTCCCATTCAATTCGTATTTAATCACACACATTCCCATCATTCCTATTCCTCTCCCATTCAATCACACACATTCCCATCATTCCCATTCAGTTCCTATTCAATCACACACATTCCTATTCCGTCAAGGACAGTAGAGTCAGCATACAGGTAGATGGAAAAAAACATCCTTGACTTTTAATAAAGGGTAATGGAGAAATGATTTACTCCAAGAAATGTTGGAAGGCTGCTAGCATCTCTTTGCACCCTTTAACAATTTCAAATTATTGCAAAATAAAACCCTTACAAAAATGGAGATATGAGGGAATACTGGGAATTCAGAAAGGTTCAGCGAAGGGTCGAGGCCAAAAGCAAACACCCAAAAGGGAGATCCAAAAACACAGTGGAAAAGAAGGCCCGAAGTCACAAACCCAGAGAGAAAGGCTTGGTGGGCCCTGAATAGACAGATACGATACTTTGCAAAGAGCTGCACAAAGCAAACGTCTCAAATAGACCATGAAACAGGTGAGACAAAATCAGTAATCTGGTGAGGTCGATCTGGGATAGGTTGCTGGCTGCACATTGGAGGTCACATGCTCACCCGGGGCATCCTGGGAATTGGAGTCCCCAGGGGCTAGGCTCTGTACTGACCCATAAGGATGCGTGACAGATCTGCCCGAGTGGAAATGATGAGGGCAAGTGTACGATGGCTAGTTAAAACCAGTGGTGGACAGTAAGGAAGTAATTGTAAATTAGTTACTGTTCTTAAGTACTTTTTCCGTGTATCTGTACTTTACTGAAGTATTTCCATTTTGGGTGACTTTGTACTTTAACTCCACCACATTTTAAACTCTAATATCTCACTTTTACTCCGCTACATAATGAGAAATTTGTCGTTCCTTATATGCTCGTAAAAACGTAACATGTCAAAATGAAACAAGCTTATTCCCGGATTCTTAGCAGCCATGGAAATGTCCATTTCAGGCCTGGACTACATCAAGGAGCACCTGGAGGAAGGCAGGTAAAGCAGGATGGGGTTAGTAAACAGATCAAACATATTGTTCCTGACTTTGTGGGTAAATAGACCACAATATAGAAATCTCCATACTTAATTACATTTGAAGGTAAATACCTTTGTACTTTTACTCCAATGGAGGTCTAAAGGGAGGACTTGTACTTTTACTGGAGTAATATTTTACCTATATTTACCTACTTTTCCACTTTACCTCACCCACATGGTTTGTGTACTTCGCTCACCACTAGTTAAAACTGGCACCCAAAAAAGGAACCAAATTGGAGGTATTTGTATCTTGTTACCTACACTAGCCTCATCAAACTTTCAGGCACCAAACACAACTTTGCTTATCAACAACCTACAAAAATGACTTAAAATGACTTAGTTAACTACAATAAATGGTGTAAATGAAACAATGTTTCAATCAAAATATATAACAGTGCTATCGGAACAAAACCTCATAGCTCTAAAACTATAACTTCATAGAAGAAGCAAAATACATATTTACTTTGAATGTAATAGAACCAGATTTTCCCCAAACCCCGGACAAAAAATTAGTGTGTTTAAGGTGGTACTAACTTCAGGCTCCTGCAGAGGGCGCTGCACAAAGATGATGGGGCTATAAAACCTGCAGGATCCATAGATTGAGAAGAGCTGCTACAGTGCAGGGAATGTCTCGTTCCATGTGTGGAAAATGGCTCCAAAGCAGATGATTGGCTAAAAGGCTAAAAAGCATTTGGGCGTGCCAAAGACCATAGTGTGAAGGAAGTAGCTGAATCTGCAGGTGTATGGAAGCATACTGTCATACGGGTCTACCAGCAGTGGCTACTGGAATTCTCCTCGGAATTGTGCCAGGGAAGGCATCCACCAAATCTGGCCCAACTGTGCAATTCTTTGGTGCAAGAGTGTCTGAACATTGATGTGTCCTACATCCAGAAACTTGTCCAGTCTATGCCCAATCCAATCACCGCTGTTACTGGTGCTCATGGAGGCATTACGGTATCATAGGTGACTAAAATCAAGGGCATACAAGATACGAGACAAACGAGGTTTTGTTCTGATGATACTGATACTGATGTTCAGTAAGACTCTTCAGTTCCTAGCTGAACTGACGAATGATTTTTTACAGCTTAGAAAGAACTAAATTTGGCTTTTCACCGAACGATCGCTTTAATTTTTAACACGGCATCTGGACTCTCGCCTGCGACCAAAGCCTGTCAGTCCTGCCACATGTGCACGCAAAGCCTCAGTCACAGTAATGCATTTTTGATGAGCCTATCTGCACTGCTGCCTTCAGTCTTTCTGAAAGACAGAGGGTGTTTGCCTGTAGGAGGGTGTTTACTTGGGGGGGATGCCTCCAAACTATTGGATTACGGAGCCTGTGTAATTCCATCTGGATGATGGGAACAGGCAATCTGGGACAGTCCTAATCCCACTTCTTACATGAGCAGGCCTGTTATTCCCAACCTGACATGCAGTTGGTCCTCAATTTGCCAAAAACACTGGCTTTAAAGGGGTCATACTATTTTTAAAAGTATGTTATTATTATTATATGTTGTATATGGTTAATGTCTAAAGAAAAAATAGTATCTCCAAAATGGTAAATTTACAGGAGAGGGCAAAAACCTCATTTAATTTGAATGTAAGTCAATGGAACCACATTTATGTCTAAGCAATTTTGGGCCATTTCACACAGTGTAAACAGCAGTTGCTGTGTTCAAATGATGCATAAAAGTCAAACTAAACAAAAATAGAGATACATGTTTTTCATTGGACAGCGACGATATACACGTCATAGAAATCTAATAGAATTAGTTCACACTGCAAGCAAAGTATATCTTGGCAAGGAAAATGATCATTATATGATTGTACCATTTTAGGATAATTTTTAAGCTAATTTTTAGAATTTATTTAACAAATTTCTGGCCTTTTTTAAAAAAAGCTTATTTAAGTTATTTTATTAAGCCATTTCACTATATTGGCAGAATATTTTGCTTATTTTAAGAAATGTGCTTAAAACAAGCCAAATGTATGAGTAAAGTATAATTATAATACAAGCCAACATTGCCAGTATAGGAAGAAACCTTGGTTTACTAAAATTACTTACAGTGAGTTAAAAAAAAAGTGGAAATAAGTCCAAAAACCTTAAAATGGGATTAAAACAAACTTAAAATGAGAATTTTAATATACATCAACTAGATATAAGATCATTTTACTGGCCAATATATCTTTTTTTTTGCAGTAATATTTAGAAACGAATCTGCTTTTTTATAATTCACTGTGAAAAGGCCGAATCTAACTAAATCCGCCTTGCAGCAGCAGCAGTTTGGTCTCGCTCATTCAGGTACAGTACTGGGCAACCAGTTTGCATTTGCATATATCAGTCAACAAAGGTACAGTAACAAAAACAGCCTGTTTCATTCCTAGTGACAAAGAAAGATTAAGAAATGTTCATGTGACAATCAATAACTAATGTGGTAACACTATCTATGAATCGGGTATCCATAATGCATTGTAAATCCATTCATAATGCTTGTTCAAATGCTTGACATAAGACATATTCATTAATCACACACATAAAATATTAGAGCACAACAGTATAAAGTTTCTTAGCACAAAGTGACATAATGCGTTATAATACATATGTACTTTTCAATATTCTAAATATTACTGGTCAGACCATTATCATAAAGCTTAATAACATTTAATAACAAATATAAAAAATAAAAATTATATATATATATTCTCACTTTGTGCTATGAAGCTTTATACTGTGGTGTTATATGAAATTTTGCATGTACTGTTGTGAACATTTATAACATTTATCATTTATGTACAGTTAGAAATGCTTATGTCAAGTATTATAAATGCTTTATAGATGCTTTATGAATGCACTTACAATGCATTATGGATACCTGATACATGAACATAGAAAACATTATCATACATTTTGTAGGATTATAAAATGACACAAATCAAACTGTGGAATCAATCTGTTGTAAAGAGAGACCTGTTTCCAATATGCTGGAGAAAACGCCCTGCTATGTATATCTGTCGTCTGTGAATCAGGGAAGTATTTATGAGGAATTATAGGATTCATTATCATAATAGCAGATTTGTTTACAAACTCATGAGCAAAATGAGGCATGGCACACAGAGACGATCCAAACGGATAGAGAGAAATGGAGGAATCTGTGTTAGTGCTGTGATGAATATGAGCGTGCGAGGTGAAATGACACACGAGAGAGAAGAAAGATGCATGAGATGGAGAGAGAGAGAGAGAGAGAGAGAGAGAGAGAAGGGGAAAGTAGGCTACGTGGAGCTTAGCACAGATTATCTGTCAGTAAGATTGTTCATTCAAATTAAACAGAACATGACAACATCTCTAAATTGCCCTGAAAGGGAAAAAAGAAAGGAGGAAGCATCTTTCACTGTAATGCTGAGTTCCTGTATGATCTGAACAGCTTCACAGCTAATGATGAGGATTTAGGGGACAAGAATGGAACATCATAAAATCGGGATGATGACGAAGGTGATGATGAAGACAATAATAATAATAATGATAATATTGTTGTAATATGTGTTAATGTCTGGCATTGTGTTTGTTTGTTTGTCACATTTACTGTCACTGAGCATATATATATATATATATATATATATATATACAAACGAATAAACACAATGCCAGACATTAACACATATTTCAACATATATATATATATATATATATATATACAATTATTGACACTATATGTGTTAGATGCACACATCTGTTGGAACATGTACTGCACTGTGACCTGGAAAAAGCTACACAACATAACAACCGCAGAATATGTATATATTACTTTCTTATACAACAAATCCTCCATTAATCTAACTAAATTCATATCACACTTGACACGATCTGATTGGTTGATGTGCACTCTGTTTTTTGTTTGTTTTTCTTTTTTCACAATTACTGTTTTGTTCCCCTGAGCAGCAGTTGCTAAGTAACAGCTGTTTTGGAGCTGGTATGTTTGTACTTCATCACATCCAAAAAGAGGAAACACATTAGATGAGATTTGGTCAGATTATGAAGAAGAGAGTGACCACAGGACTACATCATTCCAGCTCCCCTCGAAGTCCTCCTTCACTGTAACTCGAATCCACCAGTTGTACAAACGAACGAGAGGCTACATTCACGGAGGAGTTGGACCACTAACATACTAGCATCATATATATGATATATACGTACATGATATATAGATACACTCATTGGCTGTACATATGACATTGAGATATATATTATATATACATTTATTGACACACTGACACACTATATACAGGCAGACACACTGGACATCTGTGAGGACTACTGTGGTCTCTCTGGTTCTATGAAGCATCAAAGAGGGTTCTACTACTGTACACACTGATATTTACACTTATTGACTTTTACATTTGACATATATATTATATAGATGCTCATTGGCTGTATGTATGTGACTTGTGTAGACACTCATTGACTATATATATGATGCATATAATACATATACTCGTTGACTGTACATGAGACATACTGTATATAGACACTCATTGTCTGAATACACATATATATCACTCACTGACTATAAATATGATGTATATGATGCTCATTGACACTCACTGGCTATATATATATATTTTTTTTTTTTGTTTGTTTGTTTTGTTGACATCATGACAACCGCAGCACCATTTTTGGTCCTATATAGAACCATTTTCATATAAGGCGAAATCTGGAGAACCATGTCACCATCCCAAAGAACCATTCAATTATGCAAAAAAATGTAATTTGAGGCTCCAACCATTGAAGAGATACTCAGTACATCTGCTTCTACCTGTGTGGTTGTTTGGTCGGTATGTTTTGTTTAGATCTGTGACTCTTGTGTTGCACTGATTGCTTTGCCAGTTTCAATTTACACCCTGCGTGTTAACGAGGCAAAACCCCGTGGGTCTAAAGCACCCCCCCCCGACCCCCCCCCCCCCCCTCCTGTTTTTCACAGTAATCCCTCAGCCGTGCTCCTCGAGTCGACAGGAAGTAGCATTTCGCCACACAGGACCGGCCGTGTTTTATCTACGTGGCGGAGAGCTGAGACTTTTCATGCCCAGTTGGCTCCCAGCCAGCATGGGAGCCACTGTAACCATGATGACGTTGACAGATGTGAAAACGAATCTTGAGAAGCCTGTTTGTTTATATACTTCATTCTTCATCGCCTCTTGCTTGTCAGATCGTATCCAAAAGAGACTCGTCAAGGACGATCTCCGGAGTGTGACAGACCGATGGCTCAGCCAAGCAGGGAGTTATCATTCACTTCAAATTATTATTATTATTGTGCTCTTCTCACCCAGGTGATCTGTTCAAGCGTAGACTCTGTGTTTGTTGTGTGTTTTTTTCCTATCTAAATTGCTTTGATCGCCGGCATGGCATGCGTGTTGTTTATCTCAGACCTTCCTTTCAACGTTCTTTGGCAACGTCATGTCTTCTGACAAATGGAAGTTTGAGTTTGCAGACTCGGATGAAAAGAGTCACTTGTGGTTTTTTTTCAAAGCTGGCAACTTCGGTTTAGTTCCCCAGGCCTCCAGGGGCTGTTCATCCTGACACCAACTCTGTGGTCCAGTAAATGACTCTCACATGCGGGGACAAGGGTCAAGCTGCCCCCTGCTCCTCCTAGTAAAGAGACAGCTTCACAACAAACATGGCAAAAATCACACAATCTGCAAAACCACTACTCATATAACATCTACAACACCCAAAACATCTACACCACCTAAAACATCTACAACACCCAAAACATCTACACCACCTAAAACATCTACAACACCCAAAACATCTACAGCACCCAAAACATCTACAACACCCAAAACGTCTACAGCACCCAAAACATCTACAACACCCAAAACGTCTACAGCACCCAAAACATCTACAATACCCAAAACATCTACAGCACCCAAAACATCTACAGCACCCAAAACATCTACAATACCCAAAACATCTACAGCACCCAAAACGTCTACAGCACCCAAAACATCTACAGCACCCAAAACATCTACAACACCCAAAACATCTACAGCACCCAAAACGTCTACAGCACCCAAAACGTCTACAACACCCAAAACGTCTACAACACCCAAAACATCTACAGCACCCAAAACATCTACAACACCCAAAACGTCTACAGCACCCAAAACGTCTACAGCACCCAAAACATCTACAGCACCCAAAACATCTACAACACCCAAAACATCTACAGCACCCAAAACGTCTACAGCACCCAAAACATCTACAACACCCAAAACGTCTACAGCACCCAAAACATCTACAACACCCAAAACATCTACAGCACCCAAAACATCTACAACACCCAAAAAGTCTACAGCACCCAAAACATCTACAACACCCAAAACGTCTACAGCACCCAAAACATCTACAACACCCAAAACGTCTACAGCACCCAAAACGTCTACAACACCCAAAACGTCTACAACACCCAAAACCTCTACAGCACCCAAAACATCTACAACACCCAAAACGTCTACAGCACCCAAAACGTCTACAACACCCAAAACGTCTACAACACCCAAAACCTCTACAGCACCCAAAACATCTACAACACCCAAAAAGTCTACAACACCCAAAACATCTACAACACCTGGTCTTTATAAAGGTTCTACAACACCTGATCTTTATAAAGGTTCTACAACACCCGGTCTTTATAAAGGTTCTACAACACCTGGTCTTTATAAAGGTTCTACAACACCCGATCTTTATAAAGGTTCTACAACACCTGGTCTTTATAAAGGTTCTACAACACCCGGTCTTTATAAAGGTTCTACAACACCCGGTCTTTATAAAGGTTCTACAACATCTGGTCTTCAATATTTAAGAGTGAACACATTTCTGAAATTTGTGGAAATCAGGAACTTTAAGTAAGTTATCCTTAACAAAAATGGTTCTCCCTTCACTGAAACGTTCAGTGGTTCTTATATAGCATATAACAAACAATCCTTTTTTGGTTCCACTTTTGGTACCTTTCAGGAGATAAAATATGTGAACATGAATAACGTTTTGAACGTTTATAGAACGTCCATATATTGTAAAAGTTATTCCTAGAACAACATGGAAGCCTGGAAGTTCAAAAAGGTTCTTCATAATTCATGCCATGTAGACAGTGTACTTAATATACTCAATACTGATCCATAAACACACGCTGTTCATATCGACTGTTCAGACTGGATTAATAATCTCCCATTTGTTAGGAATTCCAGCTCCTCAGCTACGGATTTACTACATGGAACCTTTTGCTGATGAATGTTTCCTTTTTCTGATCTCTTTTATGACCATCCACCTCTTCAGATGTCCTGCTTAGTGTCTGCCATATGGAAGATCAAAGAAGGTTTGTATGGTGGTGAATAATAAGCTCACAGCGCCAGTGGCCTGGCCTCAACCCCGCCAGATACCATCCCTTTTCCGCCCCGGAGAGGAGGGAGGGACCTAATGACTGGACACAATGAGGCTCTATTGAAACACAATGAGACGCAGTGTGTCTGTCCTTATTACTCGCTTATTAGCTTATCTGTGCCCCCTGACCTCCATCGTGACACGGAGTGCCGCATCTGCTTCTCCAGTACAGGAAATCTGATGATCTGCACTAATAAGCCACATCCTTCATATGACCGCTGATAAGTCTGTAATCATGTTTCTCATAATTAATTTTCTATTTTGTAAAATTAGCTGAAGGGCAGGTTCTAGCTCTGGTTAAACACTCTTATACGGGGTAATCTCCTTTTTCTCAGGAGGAGGGATTGGATTTGGGTTTTTGGGAATTTCACTGGCTTGCTTTTAAGTGATGCCATGGAAGAACCACGTTCCTTTTGGTTTGCTGAATAACCTTTTAATATAGCACAGAGAACCTTTTGAAAGCTGTAAAAATGTGAACACATTGTAAAAGTTATTCCTAGAACAATGAGGAAGTCTGGAACTTTATAAAGGTCCTTCATAATTGGATGTCCTATTTACAGTAAAAAATGGTTCTCTAAGGAAGAATCTACTAAAATGTGGAACCAAAGCGGATCTTTTATGCCATGATCCAAAGAACCCCACAAATGATGGTTCTTGAAGGTAGAATCAAGTAACACATGGAACCAAAGTGGATCTTTTGTGCCATAGTGTAAAGAACCCCCACAAACACGCAATGTTCTAAGGAAGAATCTACTAAAATGTGGAACCAAAGTGGTTCTTTTATGTCATGGTCTAAAGAACCGAACAAATGTTTCTCTAAGGATGAATCTAGTAAAATGCGGAACCAAAGTGATTCTTTTATGCCACGGTCCAAAAAAAAAAAAAAAACCCACAAAAAAGGGTTCTCTGGGTTCCCTAAGAAAGAAATCTACTAAAATGTGGAACCAAAGTGGTTCTTTTATGCCATGGTCCAAAGAGCCACCACAAACAAATGGTTCCCTAAGGAAAAAAAAATCTACTAAAATGTGGAACCAAATAGTTCTTTTATGCCATGGTCCAAAGAACCCCTCAAATGATGGTTCTTGAAGGAAGAATCAAGTAATACATGGAACCAAAGTGGTGCTTTTATGCCATGGTCCAAAGAACCACCTTAGTATTAGTAATATATTAGTATTTAAGAGTGAAACCTTTTTTGTTTGCCAAAGAACCTTTTAATACAGCACAGAGAACATCAACACCTTGTGAAATTCCTAGAACAATGAGGAAGTCTGGAATGTCAAAAAAGTTCTTCATAATTGTCCTATTTACAATAAAAAATGCTTCTTTAAGGAAGAATACACTAAAATGTGGAACCAAAGTGGTTCTTTTACTCAGTGGTCCAACGAACACCTATGATAAACGGTTCTCCACACAAGAATACTCTACAATGTAGAACCAAAGTGGTTATTTTATGCCATGGTCCAAAGGACTCCCACAAATAAACAGGGTTCTCTAAGGAAGAATCTACTAAAATGTGGAACCAAAGTGGTTCCTTTCTGCCATGGCTGAAAGAACCCCTACAATAAATGTTTCTCCCAACAAGAATCGGCTAAACTGTGGTTCCAAAGTGGTAGACATAGAAGTTCTTCAAAATTGCATGTTATATTTACAAAAACAAAAACAAAAAAAAACACAGCTCTCTAAGGTATCCATCCACGGAAACATGGAACCAAAATTGGTTCTTTTATGCCATGGTAAAACGATCTAGGCACATTAATGTTTAACATTTTAGTTTGCTGAATAATCGTTTAATTCAGCACGGAGAACCTTTGGAAAGCTTAAAGAACGTCCACATAATAAGACCATGCCACGGTCTAAAGAACCCCCTTAGTATTAGATTCATATTAGTGTTTGAGAGTGGAACCCTTTAAGTTTGCAGAAGAACCTTTCAATGAAGTATGGAGAACTTTCTGTTGTAGCTTTTTTTCCCTAAAACAAAAGTTTGTCAAAAGTTCTGGAAGTTCAGAAACGTTCCTCACAGTTGCAGACCTCATTTACAAAAGCAGTTCTTCATCCGCCGAAAGGTTCTTCAGGGAAACAGACTCGTTATTTTATGTATTTATGTATTTGGATGCCGTGGCTCCATACAACCTTTGATTTCTGGGAGTGCACCTCCAGCTGTAATTGCAATCTCGTTTACAATCAGCACAGATATTAGCAAAGGAGGGAAAAAAAGATTCATATAATCCGAATCAATGAAGGAACCAGCTGACAGCTGCTATCGCGTCCCGTCGTCTGAGGGAAAGCGCCAGAGAGCGGGAAGCGCAACACACGGGAGGTACTCACGAGAGAATCAACAATGCAGAAGACGCGTCTTTAATAAAGCTCTGTTTCAATCTCATCCTTTCAACCCCTCGCAAAACAAGCATGCCTAGAAGTAATCACGGCGTTCCCACGGAAGGAGAAACTTCAGACAAATGAAACATGACCCCTTAACAATACGGCGTATTAACTTCAAACACATCTTTAATTTATCGTTAGGAATTAGAATGAAACGGGAACGCATCTGATTATTATAGCCAGAATAAATCAATGCTTTTTTTTGGGTCCAGGCTAGGCAATTATCCCTCTGTTAGCCCAGGTTGAGATTGTGAATTATGATTTTCGATGCGGATACAATTCCTTCATTTCCCTCCGTCGACTCGCACACCTGAGTCCCTCTGGATCAGCCTCCCACACACACACACATGCAAACATGCACAGTGTGTATCCTAGACCAAAAGTGTTTTGCTGGAGGATAGAAGCACACGGTGCCAGCTTGCATTGCCTGAGGAGACTCCACGCATGTCAACATGGATGTTTTTGAGCTGTCTGTGCTTCACTCCCCAGCTGTTAAGTAGGTTAGGAAGACCGAGTGCTAGATAATGACCGTCCCTCATTTAAATGAGGGGTAAAAAAAACAACAACGCGGACAATAAAAAACACCCCTCGTCTTTTTTTCCTCCGGTTTAACTTCCGAGGAACTGTGAACCTGCTGCAACACGCCCCACCGGCTGCAGTTACCATGGCAATAATTGCATAAAGTCTTGAAAGCGATGTTTAATTTGCTACCAATGCCGCATGTCGTGCTTATTAAAAAGAGATCTGCGGATTATAAATGTGTGATTAGAAAATGTGTGAGATTTCCTAAAGAAGAGTAACAGTTTATTTATGAGCTTTTCTGAAAACAGCTACACACCAAAAAAAAAACAAGCTTGTTGTGTTTTTTATGGCCATTTGACTCCACTATAAACAGTAATCAGTAATTCATGACTACATTATTAAAATTAATTCATGCTGCATAAGACATACATAACCATGTCATACACATGTTACAACAATTGCTGTCATGACATCAAGCATTATGACATATGTTATATGTCAAGCAACATGACACTGTTGTATGACTGGACATCATCTGTCATGACAGCATTGGTTATAACATGTATATGACACGGTTATGTGTGTGTTATGAAGCATGGATTACAGAATCTTTCGATTACTGAAGTGCCTCATTATGTTTATGGCCCTATTACTGCATTATTAACAGTATTATGTTTTTATGGACATACGACCACATTATTAACTGTAATAAGTAATTCATGCTGCATAAGACATACATAACCATGTCATAAACATGTTATAACAGACACTGTCGTGACACATTATGTTCAGTAATACAACAGTGTCATGTTGCTTGACATATAACATATGTCATAATGCTTGATGTCATGACAGCATCTGTTGTAACATGTGTATGACATGGTTATGTATGTCTTATGCAGCATGAATTAATTTTAATAATGTAGTCATGTGGCCTTAAAAAGATAATAAGACACTTCAGGAATCTAAAGATTATGCTATTCATGCTACAAAACACACACCGAACCATGTCATATACATGTTATAACAGATGCTGTCATGACAGATTATGTACGGTAATATAACAGTGTTCTGCCATAACATGTCATAATGATTGATGTCATGACAGCATCTTTTGTAACATGACATGATAATGATAATTTATGTATGCAGCATGAATTACTGATTATTGTTAATAACATAGTTTGTGGCCATAAAATATTAACAAGGCTCTTTGGTAATCTAAAGATTCTGCAATTCATGCTTCATAACAATATCATATATATGATATAACACATCTTTCATGACACAATATTTCCAATAATATAACATTGAGCTGATATTATATGTCATAATGCTTCATGTCATGAAAGCATCTGTTGTAACATGCATATGGCATGGTTGTGTACGCTTTAGTAATCTAAAGATTTTGCATTTCATGCTACATAGCACATACATAACAATATCATATACACATTATAACAGATGCTGTCATGACACAATATGTCCAGTAATACAACAATGTCCTGGTACAACATATGTCATAATGCTTGTTGCCATGGCAGCACCTGTTGTAATATGTATATCCCATGGTTATGTATGTCATGTAACATGAATTACTGATTACTGTTAATAACATAGTCATGTGGCCATAAAAACATAATAAGGCACTTTAGTAATCTAAAGATTCTGCAATTCATCCTACATAACACACACATAACAATGTCATATACCTGTTATAACAGATACCTGTTATAACAGGTATATGATACATGTCCAGTATTATAACAGTGTTCTGGTATAACATATGTCATAATGCTTCATGTCATGACTGCATCTGTTATAACATTTATATGATGAGTTTGTGTATGTGTTATGCAACATGAATAGCAGAATTATGTAGCCATGTGGCAATAAAAACCAAGAAGAGGACTTTTCTGACAACGACAGGAGGTGTTACAATCTGGTTATGAAGATGTATGAAATGTTATTACCTACATTTATAGACACTTCAGGATCCACATGTGTAATTACATAAGCGGTCCTACTGTGCGCCCTCTGTAACACTGACTAACAGCAGTAGTTACATTGTTGTTACATGTTGGGCTACTGTGTACCTTCACCGTGTCCCTACACTGGACTGACTTGAATGCTCTATTGCATAAATGACTTTCATCATGTTTGTTTGAGGGCTCTTGTGAAGGAGAACATCTGAGTTGGGGCTTCAGACTGTCAGAATGGCATTAAATGGCGGGATTCATTATCACGGCCCAATCGCTCGAAAATTGGAATTGGGATTCAGCTTGGGCGACCCGCAGTAATCTGTCAATCAGAGTTTGTTTTCAGAGGCGCTCTGTGATACGTCTTGCTGATTGGATGGCAGACGGCCTGTCATGGTGATTGTGTGACAGACAGCGAGGATGAAGTCCGTTACAAAGACGTTGCAAAGTCACTGATGGTGGTGTCAACAGAAAATCTGTTTTCTCAAATTCGCTTTTTCGCCTGTCCTTCGTCTTGATGCACAACTCGCTGAGCGGCTGTTTTGAGAGGCTGTAAGTCGTCTTATGTTCATATAGTGGGGGGAAAAAAAAGCTAATCGAAGAGGTTAAGGGTGCGTGTGCGCCTTTGCGACATTGACAAACCGTTTCTGGTCTTGAAACTGTGAAGTGATTTTCCGGCCGGCGTCATTATTCTGGCTCATTGAAACGGATAAACCTGAGGTCGGTAATTACAGCCCCTCCTCTCCACCGTTAAACACATGCTGAAGTTAATTACTCTTAAGAGTTCGCTAATTCTGAGGGGAAACTGAGCGGGCGGGATCAGCTTTGCCGTCCTTAATCAACGGAACAAAACACAGAAAAATCGATTTACACGTCCAATATTTTTATTTATTTATTTATTTATTTACCAGCTTGTGGATACAGATGGATCCATAGATGACAATGAGTTCAGTAACACTTCACTGCTACATAACTATACCAACAGTTGTGTATGATCGGTGTCATAATGTTTAATATCATGACATATCATAATGACTGATGAGTATAATTAAATGCTATGGGTCATGACAATTTACTGTTATGATGAAATGACACCATTATTACAAGTTGTGAGTACAACTCCTGACAATCTGATGCTACTTTAAACGTCTTGACAATTGTTCATGTTACTGTTTAGATCTGTTGCACTTTCCGGCACCTAACATCCGAAAACCAACTCAATTGAAAGAGTGCAAATGACCTTTCCAACCTAAACAAAACGGACAAACCAGACACAAAACTTAGTCCCCTGTGACTAAAACATATCTGACAGCATTTAATACGTCCACGAGCACCAATAACAGTTGTGACTGGATTTCCCATGTACTGGACAAGTTTCTGGATGTAGGCCACATCAATGTTCAGACACTTTTCCATCAAAGAATTGATCAGTTGGGCCAGATTTGGTGGATGTCCTCTCTGGCACAATTCCGAGGAGAATTCCCTGTATACTGGGATTTTAGCCACTGCTGGTAGACCCGTATGACTGTACGCTTCCATACACCTGCAGATTCAGCTACTTCCTTCACACTATGGTCTTTGACACGCCCAAATGCAGTCACTCCTTTTAGCCAATCATTAACATCTGCTCTGGAGCCATTTTCCACACATGGAACGAGACATTCCCTGCACTGTACCACCTCTTCCCAATCTATGGATCCCGTCACAATCTAGGGATTTATAGCCCCATCATTCCTGTCCAGCGCCATCTGCAGGAGCCAGAACTTACACACAAGGTGCCTATTTTTTGTCTGGTGAGCTTATATGATGTCTGCAGAAAGTTGTTTTGATGAATCCATGCATATAAAGTAACTGCTATGAAACTATAAGGGTGGATACGGACTTCTCTGATTGTTTGTGCTTTGGAATAGTGCTATACTGGACCAAGAAGGTGATTAAAATAATACAGGTGTGAATTCTACTATTTCTCGAAATGAAAATTACTCAGAGTGAATCTGGAGAAATATCCAGATCTGTCTGATTGGTGCCCAGATTTGATTTGCTGACTATGTTACTATGGGAATATGAGCGGTATGACCAAAAGCCCATTCCACTTAAAGATGTTGAACTACGTAAAATATTCATGGTAGATTTTACCCCGTGTTGGGTTGTGGTCTGCTGCCCTGTACTCTACTGCAAATATAGCTGCCAGAAAGGGTTTCTTGGAGACATGCCATACAAGAATCACCACTGGTTTCCAAAAGGAGCAGTGGTTCTCAAACTCAGAGCCCCCCAGATGGTACATAGTTTTTACTTCTATGCATGAGCTGCAGTAAAAATGACTGAGGGAACTGAGGACCGGTTTAAGAACCAACTCTCCAAAGGACCTTCTAATAGATGAAATTGTCAGGGTTGTTTTTCAGCCCCTGTGCATCACAGGCAATGAATGAAACATCAAATAAATGAGGCAAATAAAAAAATCTGTTCATTGACAACAACAGAGAAGAGCTCAATTGTAAGCTCCTGTTGCAAGCTCTACAGGCTCCTGCAGATGGCGCTGCACGAGGATGATGGGGCTATAAATCTCTGTGGGTTGTGAGTGACGGGATCCATAGACTGAGAAGAGGTGCATCAGTGCAGGGAATGTCTCATTCCATGTGTGGAAAATGGCTCCAAAACAGATGTTAATGATTGGCTAAAAGGAGTGACTGCATTTGGGCGTGCCAAAGACCATAGTGTGAAGGAAGTAGCTGAATCTGCAGGTGTATGGAAGCGTAAGCTCATACGGGTCCTAGCAAGGTCCAAGTAACTAGCACAGCTAGCTAAATAGTATGTGGGCGGAGCTGATTTATACAGAGGCTCATTTTATTTAGTCTATATGGACATGTTGCTTCTGTGTGATCATCTCGGGCGGCGTCTCGCTGTAAACCACCCAATCAGAGCAGAGCTCATGTAAGTATTCATAAGCTCGCCAACAAACAGCTTTATTCTAGGGCCAAATCTTAGAATGTATATTGGTGTGTAAAACCACATCTGGTCAATGTAGACCCCAGTGAGCGATTGAAAACACTGAACAAATGCATTCTGTGGCATCTTTGAATATCGGCTGGGGGCAGCTCTAATGTTTTTGCAGGGTAAAAACCAGTGATACACTGTGCTGTGCTAATTGGCCGATCTGTATTTAAAGGTCGCCCGTCCATTTAATGCTAAGATGTTGTAATCCCCGTTATCAGTCGTTCCACTCACCATGTTCTATCTTCTTTTCCCTTTTTTGCGTTCATTCCGTTCTTCTACATACTGTAGTAGTCCGACTAAAGCCGAAATAAATTCCCCTTAGGGAGGCCAGAAAGCAAAGCGATATGATTTGTGAAGTTTCTGTGAATTCCTGAATTGTTTATCATCCGTTTTATGCAGGAACAAACAGTTAATCATTGGCTTTCAGGAATCTCTGTTTTAATTAGTTTACTCGTTTTCTGCCGCACTTTGTTCAGTCTCAACTAGGCTTTGAATACCTCTTCATGTGACTGCATGACTTTGACTGCTAAAGCCCTTCTATACTCCAGTTGCGCTGAAAAGTTTTCATTGCCTAATTAGCGTTACATGTTTAGCAACTCAAGCTAGCAAGGCTCCCTGCTAGCCTTGAAGAGTTCATTGGTTTGCTTTGGGGTCACTGGTGTATCTATAGCTGGCTTTTCTGAGCGGTAGTCTTGGTGCCGTCATCGCTAGCTCTTTTGTGAATGTCCTCATCACACTCTTTTCTTTTTTTAACCATCTGATGGTTTTATTTTCCTCCCCCATCTTTAGGTAAACTATCTAGCCATTGTTAAGGAGCAGACCAATGCAGTTACTGATTATAAACGCTAGGGACAGGATCCACCAAATCTGGCCCAACTATCCTTTGAAAACAACTCAACTGAAAGTTGTGCGAGTGCAAATGTGACAACCTACCCCATAGGCAGGGTAGCAGACTGAGGAGCTATCTGAAATTACCTTTCCAGCCCAAACAAACCAGACAAAACATGAGTCACCATCCACCAAATCTGTTCCAACTGCTCAATTCCTTGGCGAAAGAGTGTCTGAACATTGATGTGGCCTACATCCAGAAATTTGTCCAGTCCATGCCAAGGAGCTGTTATTGGTACTTGTGGAGGTATTACATGCTATTATGTATGTTTCAGTCACAGGTGACTCATTTTGTGTCCGGTGAGCTTATTACAGGTATGTTTTAGCTGTGGTCGTTCTGGAATCCTCCAGAAGATGACTGTATTAAGTTCTCCCATTTGCTGAGGTGAACAGTGGCCTTTGCTGGCTATATACTGATACTGATTACAGAGTTTCTTATCACCACTTGAAAGCCTTTAGGCATGTTATGGCTGTTCTTGTAATCTCTGTGTGGACTGGGAGGGAATATATTTATTTGTACCAGTTTAGGTGTTAGCCAGTCAGTGCTTAACTTGCCGGGGCTGTTATTTCTTCTGCTTTTGGAGGGAAGCTGCAGACGTGATTAGTTCACACTATGTTGAGCAATTCTAAATGGTTCTGACATTTCCAGCTGCATGGAGAAAAAGAAAAAGCAGACCCTGAATAAGTCGAAAAGAGAGGCTCTGCCTAAATATGCAGCTATTCCTTTAATTCTGACAAAGTCTGAAAAAAAAAACTTTAGATTCCAGTAAACTCAATCAACCAATACTATTCAAATAGAATACTACGAATATATACCTTACCGTTATCATTATCTCTTAAAAGAGCTTGAAAACAATGTGAAGAGACAATGCTTTAATTCTACACCCAGAAGGAGGTGTGGGATTGCAGTTCTATTGGGAAGGAAGATAAAGGTTACCAGGATCAATAACTGATGATAAATTTAGACTGATATGATCAATATTTATTGAGCTACACATACAGAAGTAGTGTCTCTCAGTATGGTGTCGGGCCGCCGTGTTTGCTAACCAGACGTCTCGGCATGGAGTTATAGAGGTTCCTAATGGTGTCCTGTGATAATCCATCCCATTCAGCTTCAGTATTCTCAAATCTGCAGATGGTGCAGTAGGGGTGGAGGTGGAGTGACACCAGGCCTTCTGGACATGTGACGCGTGACAACAAACCGTTCATCTTGGCGCTGACCACGGTGCCTCCACGCACGGATTCGTTGGTCGTCTCCACCAAGACAAAAGCGGGACTCGTCACTGAAGATGACCCGCTGCCATTCTGAGTAACTCCATGACAGTCTGGCACGACACCATTGCAGTCTTTGGTCATGTTGACGTGGTGTTAAGGACAGTCGTGGTCTGTGTGCATGTAGTCCTACGTTGTCTGCCAGTAGTGCTGCACTAACAGGATGACTCATGGAGGACATCACTGCTCACTGAATGTCTGCAATCGTGGCTGTTGGGTCAGTCAGGTACAGCGATAAGGCCCGTCCTTGCTTACATCATCATTCACATGTCTCACCATGTCAAGCCTACCCACCAAGTTTCATTCCTGTCGGTTGATTCCTTCTGGGCACAACTATTTGTGCAACTACTCTTTTGATGATGGGTGTAGTTATACAATTAAAACTGGACTTCTTATGTTCCAGCAAACGATGTTAACGTTCCAGCAGCTGGTGGCTATAATTCTGTCAGCTCAGTGTTACTAGTCAGTTGATATATAACCTCTATTTCCATAGATACTCGTAATATTACTGCCACAGTTATCATTATGTGTCTACCTAGTGAGATCAAACACGTTGAAAACAGCTTTAAAGACTTCATTTTAGCAGTGTTTACCACCGCGCTCCCTGCCCAGCATGTTAATGTCTCACTCTTTGCCTTTCTTCGAGCCATTCCTTTAATTCCGTCAAAAACAAACTGAAGCCCTCATACTGAAGCAAATTATTCTGCCCCAGTAATTCTCTGCATAACCTTTATTTTAGCGCAGATGTCAAAAACAATCTTGAATACATAATTATTGCAGAGTTTATTGGTGCACGCCCTGCTCAGTCCATTAACACCTCAATGTTTTCCTTTTATTGAGACACTGAGCCTCTAATATCCTAACAAATTAAAAACCCTCACTAGCAGTACTGTTCAATCTATTCACTATTACTGATCAGTTATGGTATAACCTGTATTTCTACAGAGACACTACTGATTCATAACTGTTAGAGATTTCTTTATCATTATTATCAATACTTTCACTGTTATCGTTACTGTTATTATTACTGTTACTGTTATCATTAACATTATCGTTACTGTTATTGTACTCAGAACTCTATATTATGTCTCTTATCAATGAGATGCAAAACTATTGTAATCCAATTTATATTCTTCTTCTTCTTCTTCTCTTTCGGTAGCACTTTACAGATCGGTAATAAGTAGGTAATGATATGGTCATTTTAAGGTAATATATTGTATTCCTAGTTATTACTAAATAATAAATCAGAAATTGTAGTGAGTGTTAACAAGGCCGTTATGAAATGGTAAAATAATGTACTGTAATAGTAATAGTTGTACTTACCTAAAAATTACCTGCTTATTTTATAGTTCTTTATGTATAATAAGTGAGCAGAAATGGTCATGGTCTCACCTGTTCCTGGGTAACAGTACTTGTCTATAGGTGGGCCTACATGTGAAGCACAAGGCCATGTTGAACTGAGGTTATGACCTGATGGAGGTGCAGTAAGTAAGAAACGAGATGGAAATAAGTAAGTTTGGATTTTACGGCTCTAATACCGCTTAGTTTCACTGTAATTACTGCCTGGAACTCACACTGTGTCTGGCCAGCTAAACACATAACAGGTAAGAAATAAAACAGATACAGGTGAATTAGTATTTTACAGCCCTGATACCAGGTAATTATAGCAGAACTACTTCACTGATTTGGGTTAATAACTCTTAACATCACATATTATATACATGCACTCCATTATTATTCTCTATTAATGTTCTTTAGGAACCATAAAATAAGTGGGTAAAAAAAATATATGACTAAATACAATGACTATCTTTTCATTTATTAAAGTCTAGAATATGTGAATATAATATTTAGGATTCTGTTTGTTACCACTGTGTTTCTATTACATTACTGTCTTCTTACCACTACAATTGGTATTATACATACATATCATACTTATTATACATAAAGAACTATAAAATAAGCAGGTAATTTTTGGGTAAGTACAGCTTGTCACCATTATTTGACCATTTCATAACAGCCTTGTTAACACTCACTGCAATTTCTGATTTATTATTTAGTAACAACTAGGAAATTAAATACAATTTATTACTGTAAAATTATCATATCATTACCTACTTATTACCGATCTGTAAAATAAAGTGCTACCTCTTTTTCTTCTCGGTCGAGTGATTTTTGTCTGCTAACTAGTCCTGCAGTTTTGTTCTGTCTGATCAGGAATGATGTGACTTACAGTTTTCAAAATTGTTTCCCATTAAGAGTGAATAGGATGGTAGAGTACTTATGCTTGCATACAGACCCCTGAAGACAAATTCAGTTCTGGTCTACCCACATTCGTCTGTTTCCCTTATCCCTCATTCTGAGTCCTGGTCATTTTTGGCCATGCCTAAGCCCTGTTGTTTCCTTTAACATACAGCCTCCAAACTCCACGTACTCACTCAGGGCAATCTCTAACCCACAGCCATACTGACCCACAGTCCTTTATGTGTCGTTTGTTCATCCCTCATTCCTCCCATAGAGTCCCATTCATTTTAAGCAACACCTTAGCCACCGGCCAGCCACGAGCATCAGCTGCCTGATCACTCTGCATGTACTTCAGAATTACTCTCCCTTTCCTTCATATTTATATTACCGTCACTAAACAATCTGCACATAATCTCTTTATAGTAAGAGCAAAATGCCTTTCATCTTTTCGGTTACTTGTAATTAATATTAATTGCATCATCATGTGTTTTATTACTGAGATCAAACATATTGAAAACAGTGTTATAGTGTTACCATGGCACTCACTGTTTGCCTTTTATGAAGATCAAGTCTTATAATTTTGATAAAGTCTGAGCGTCAGCTTACACTAGAGTGCCTCCAAAACCGTCACTACTCTTATTCCTTCACTGCTGCTGCTGCTACCTAGAAATTCACGATTGCTAATCAGCCATAAAGTGTATTTACACAGAGCCATTCCTGTTATCATTACCATTACGGTCAGTCTTGTCGTTGTGTCTCTCTCGGTAGTGACCTCAAACATGCTTGAAAACAATGTTAAAGACTTCATGTGGGCAGGATTTACCGCTGCTGCTCCATATTAATGCACCACTGTTTGCCTTCCATACACCCGGCATATGTTACACATCCCGGTGCAGGAGAGATTTCCTTTGCTTGACCTGCATATTTTATGGATGAGAGGCTTTTCGCCCTTGAGTCAGAGAGATCACAAGCTCAGCATATGTCCACTGCAGACCCGGGACCTTAAAACGGGCATAACTACACCTCCAGGCGCATACACACCCTCACACACACACATACACTCGGCATATTGAACAGGAGGGTCAACAGGCTACCATATGTGCGGTGCTTAAAGCCCGAGAACAAGCAGAGTGAATCTTTCATAAAGGCGCTCCATAGATTCCCGGCGCAAAGAGCATTTAACCTGAGCGAAGAGAGCAGAGGGCGGAGGAGAAGTTGAGAGGGAGAAAAAAGAAGGAGGTTTGCCTGTTAATGAGCCGCCGGGCCCTGCTCCTGTGTTCTTCCGAGAGATGTTGGAGATGATGTGCCACATGGGTATTGGCGGAGTGATGGCGAGCAGACTCCGAGTTGGCAGGGGGAGCCGTTGCGCTCCTCGGCCTTGGTGTGTATCATTAAGTCTTGATGGAATTAAAGGCTGTCAGGACGCGGAGCCGGGGTGACTCATCTGGAACGTGTCTGGGGGCTTCTTTGGGGGAAAGAAAAACGTCAGCTTCCACTCCAGCAGCAAAGCCGGCCCGCTGCTTCCCTCTCGGCGCTCGGCGCTCATGCTCCGAATACAGAACACAGAAGCTTCCTCTAAAAAACTAATTACTCTCCGCTGGCTGCCGAGCGCGAGGTGTTATGCCAAACCTCTGGTGTGGAAAGATCAGGCGTCTCTGACGATGCTAATTAGCATCACACCATCGTTTCACCCCCCTCCCCCACCCCACCCCACTCCTTCTGCCATCCCACAACAAGCCCATCCATAGCATGTTGCAAAGCCAAGCTCAACGCTACATCATTTTGACAAATCCCACAGCTCTTTTCTACAAATTCGCCGTCATTTTTTTTGTTCCTCCCGGAAAGACAATAAGACGGAATTTTAACATTCCAACCGTTAGGACACGCTTGATGTTTCCTTCCGAAACTCAGGGGAGTTGTAAGTAATTGAACAGAACAAAATATAGCCCGAACACAGACGCCTGCGACGCTCTAATCTTGTTGGACTTCCCCTGCTGTCCTGACTTGAAAGACATAAATAATGACAAACTATCGCTCTCCTTTGTGTTCGCGGGGACAGTTCGGCTGTCGTGCTCACACACTGTGACAAGCTGTGGGCTAAGCCCATGTGCTTCACGGAGGAACAATAGCGGAGAGCGGGAATACAGGAGAAAGTTCTCTAAAATAAAGCTAAACGCTCCACGAGGCGATGGAGTTTTCCCTCCACTTTAATAGGCCGCAGTGCTAAGCAGCTTACCGGGAAACAAAAGCCAGTCACTCAACCTTTTCAGCACAACACGCGGTAATCGCGGTGAAATTTGAGAGCGGCATAGAGAGAGAGATATTTGGGAGTTTTAAACATCTCCGCAGACTTCTGTTTATGGCGGGAGGCCGGTTGGATCTTGGAAAACCGTGGCTGTGTTAAGATACAAGTAGCATTACGTGTAAAGTCTAATGTGTGATTGGTAAGGTTTTCAGGACAGACTTGACCACCACTGGTCATGTCCTCTTCCAGGTTTGTTACTTGGAAAACTATGGAAACCAAGCTCACAAAATGAGTCACCTGTGGCTGTAACATACCAAATAGCAATAGTAATACCTATACAGCTGTGACTGGACTGGGCATGGACTGGACAAGTTTCTGGATGTAGGCCACGTCAATGTTCAGCCATTCTTACATCAACAAATTTGGCAATTGGGCCAGATTTGGTGGATGCCTTCCTTTCCTGGCACAATTCCAAGGAGAATTCCCAGTAGAATGAGATTTGTGCCACTGCTGGTAGACCTGTATGACCATACTCTTCTATACACCTGCAGATTCAGCTACTTCCTTCACACTATGGTCTTTGGCACGCCCAAATGCAGTCACTCCGTTTAGCCAATCATTAACATCTGCTTTGGAGCCATTTTCCACACATGGAACGAGACATTCCCTGCACTGTAGCACCTCTTCCCAATCTATGGATCCCGTCACTCACACACCACAGGTATTTATAGCCCCATTATCCTCGTGCAGTGCCATCTGCAGGAGCCTGAAGTTACTACCACCTTAAACACACAAAGTGACTCGTTTTACGTTAGCGTTAGCATTAGCATAGCCTGGTTTGTTTTCACTCTTTTGGTCATTTCTGAAGATGTTGCTAATATGGGTTCACTAGTAGGTTTACTGAAGTCCTCAAGCATCTCCAGATATGGACAGCTTTTAATGCAAATGAAATCTTTTCAGCGTTCATATGACGCTAAGACCACAAAACGTTAACACCGGGCTGTTGCGTGTTCTGCCATTCCTGTTAATCAGCCACCGGTTTCTATTGTTTTCCCAGAGGGGATCATCTCCATTTAAACTGAGCCTCCTAAACCATTCCCTTCTGTTCATGAAGCTCCTGGAAGAGTGATGAAGGGGGGAAAAAGAGAAAGAAATTAGCAAAGCAGGGACGAGTCGGAGTGACGAGTCCATTTCCGCCTGGCGGATGATTGCGGACGGGGACAGCTGGCGGCAGCTCGGCGCTCTGATTTATTCCGGAGTTGCATTACTCTGATAGATTAAGATTAAAATGCATTCATCAATTCAGCAGCGGACATAATGCATTATTGCCCAGGAGTAAACAGGGAGCAAGCACCAAGGGAATCAATAAGGATAATTAAAATGGGGAGATGTAACGGCTATTCCTCATTCAGCCTAAAACCTGTCGGACCGTGCACTGGGGGTGCACGTGGGGGTATATTGTGAGAGGCGGCGAAAGGGATTTGCTCGAGTCTTTCTGCCTCGTTTATTTATTTATTTATCTATTAAAAAGAGTGCGGGGTTTTACGATATCAGACGGCACTAATCTTTTGGAGTATCAGCAGCACCCATTATAGTTATGACACGGATATTAAGTAGGCCGATGGATGGTCTTAGAAGTAATTAGATGATTGTACCCGTAATTATTTATAGAGGGGAATGTTGCTAGTGGGTGGGTAAGAGGGAGGAACAAAGGGCCGCGTTTATCTGCGCTAATGTATCAAGCAATGCTCACCGCTGTTTATGATCTTCCCTACCCACAACTCCCTGCTGCCATGGTGCAGTGGTCAAACCGATCCAGATGTTCCTTGGCAAGACAAGAACACTCGAGAGACTGAAGCTGGGAAACACTTGATGACAACAAAGTCCACTCTTGTTGAAACGCTAGCCTGGCTAGTACTCGTTGTTGGGTACCAGTTGATCGTTTACAGTCTTAAACTAGATGGTTCTTCAAGGGTTCCTTAGTTAAGAGCTTTTGTACAGAACCATAAACCCTCAAAGAACCCTTTGCATGATTAACGTGGTCTTAACATCCTGAAAGCCTTCTTCAGATTGATGGAGAATGTACTGCGGACAGTTCTATATAGACCTTTTTGAAACGGGTTCTATAGTCCTATAGCTCCAAAAAGGGTTCCTCTATTACTAGAAGCTTGAACTGTACAGCATATCCCTTTTTGGTGCTATGCAGGTTCTAACAGGTTCTATATAGCGAATGGTTTAGGAGGCTCAGTTTAAGTGGAGACGATCCCATTTGGGAAGCTGGTGGCCAAACCATGTAACCAGCTTGTTTTGTGGTCTTAACATCATATGAATGCTTAAAGGTCCTCAAGCTGTCCATATCTGGAGCTACTTGAGGACTTCAGGAAACCTACTAGTGAACCCGCATCACAATATGTTCAGCAATAGGCAAAGTGTGAAAACAAATCCGGCTATGCTAATGCTAACGCTAATGTACTCTAGTCCATGTGGTGTCATGCAGTGTCGGAAACTACATAAGCACATTTATAATATATATGTAGAACCATCTACAGCACATTTTCGGAAATAAACCCTTTAATCAAGATACTGATTGTTCATGGTTATATATAGAACCGTTTTCTTTACCAAAGAACCCCTGAAGAACCATCTTCTTCGAATGTGTAAAAACGTGTTTTAAAGACATCACAATATGAAGCGAAATGCTTGCCACATGAGCTTTTCTCCATTCCGTGAAGCCGTGATCTCCTGGAACTTCATTTTGGCATTGAATATTCCGGCTGGCCACGAGAATAATGACATTGCACGATTGCCAGCCCCAGAGCTGATAGTGATTTCCATTTGTTTCACGGTTTATTGACATCTCGGCTGCGCTATGCTGATTAGTTGCTTTTATATATTGCACTACGGACGTGTAAATGAATGATACTGCGTTATGAGCTATGAACAGTGAACATCTCCATGTACAATTCCAGCTGGTAGAGTTCTGGAGAGCCAGAAAGTTCCTCATATTCTGGTTTAATCGCTTCCATCATTTTTAGATTTTGAGGTTGGCTTGGAGCAAGACTGGGGAGGTCCTGATTCTGCTGCGAGAAGTGCTCTTTAATTGACACCAGCAGGAAAGGCACACACAGAGCATTGAACTCACGGGGGGAGGTCAGCACTAGCCACGGCACTCAACAATAAACAACATAAATAGCCTCCTTTTAGGAGGGAACACTCCTATTTGAGTCTTTTTTTGCCAGTATAGCCCCTCCCATTTGCACCGTGTTTTTGAATGAGTCACAACACAAAACAGCGAATAAGCACTGCTGTATTTGCATATATCAATCTTAAAGGCGCAGTCACAATTTGGGTGAGGCCAGTCATTCTCTGAGGAGAGAGTTTCTGCCCTTTGTGTTTGCACACAGAGGAATTTGTCTTCCACATTTAACCCATCCATGAAGTGAAACACCCACACGCTAGGGACAGAACAGTGGGTAGCCCTATCCACAGTGCCCAGGGAACAGTTGAGGGGTTAGGGCACTGCTCAAGGACACTCAGTCGTTAGGGAATCAGAATCAGTCCAAGGAATTGAACCAGGTCACAAGGCTGGCTCCTTAACCTCCAGACCACGATTGCCCCCACAAACAAAGCCCCCACAAACAAAGCCCCCACAGCAACTCGTTTTCTTTCAGTGTTTAGCTAATGGTTGCCCTTGTTAGCCCTTGTTTGGCTAATGGTTGCCCTTGTAAGTCCATCTTATGTAACATGTCATCTGAACAAGTCTCAAATTGTCTTCCAAGTGTGGTGCAGTGGTCCAATTTCATAGTGTTGTTCCAATTAACCCAACCGTTTAGCTGATAAGCCACACCAGTTAGCAAGTCTCACTGTTAGTTATTTGACCTGTGGCCAGCCGCTATCGTTCCTTGCAGAGAAGCCTCATGCTGGTTCTCATAAGAGCATTCTCTTTCACCTGCTCATCGTTTCCTGACCTTGAGGCCTATGGTTGCCCTTGTAAGCCTTTGTTTGACTAATGGTTGCCCTTGTAAGTACATTCTATGTAACATGTCATCTGAGCAAGTCTCAAATTGTCCTCGTTTTGTAGTATTGCTCCAGTTAACCCAACTGTTTAACTGATAAGCCACACTGGTTAAAAGTCTTACTGTAGGTTAACTGAACTATGGTCAGCCACTATCTTTCCTCGCAGAGAAGCCTTATGCTGGTCTCATACGAGCCTTCTCTTTTACCTGCTCATCGTTTCCTGACCTCAAGGCCTTTAAAATCCCTGAACACAAAAAAAAGAAATCCATTCGTCTTCCTTTATGACCGAACATACGCAGAGGATTCCTTGAAGATTTGCCGTCTGAAGTAGATTAAATGAAATAGCTTTTTGCATGGACTAGCTTCAGGCAAGCGTGTGGTGTATGGTCTACCTGGAGTGTGCTCATTCAAGAGCTTTGGTAAATCTGTTCTCTCTCTCTCTCTCTCTCTCTCTCTCTCTCTCTCTCTCTCGCTCTTTCTCTCTCTCTCTCTCTCTCTCTCTTTCTCTCTGTCTCTCTCGTGAGCTGCAGTTTGAGAGGCACTCCTAAAATAGGCCCTATAGAAGTTAATTACACTTGTGGGTCAGCCTGCCTGAGGTAGGGTCATCCAGCCTGAGCGTTCGCTCAGCACTCACAAAGGAAGGCTCAGGCTCTTCCCGACACATCCCTCCCCACGTCACCGCCCCAAATATAACAAACGCAAAACCTTGTTACGGCTCAGAGTGGCAACAACGCAGCGCCGGGCACCGGGCCAGGCTGGCTGCCTCCAGCTAGGTGTCTGCTCAATTCTAATTTAATCCGTACACCTGAGGCCCTTAATAAGCTCAATAAGCCTGTTTGTTTGTTCTTTCGTCCCTTTGGTCTGCGGCGCAGGCTATGATCCGAGCTCCCTGCGAATCACACAGCTATCTCGCTCCAACATAATGTTCCTGCCATGAAAAATAGGTTGTTTGTTGTTTGTTTGTTGTTTGTGTGTTTGCTTGTTTGTTTACTGCAACTGCCAATTACATCACATCAGTGCTTCATGGTTTCATGGGATCAGTAGAAGTTTCTCAATTAAGACTAAAACATTAAAATGTACTTCATTTGTACCTGGGCAGGGACTACGCCAAAGACTCCTTTTGTCATCCTTCAAACTGTGAACCTTTTCGAGGACTGAAATATCGTTTTCCATCACTTTTGGCTTTTGAAATATCATTCATATGCAACCAACTAATGATCATTATCTTGTCTTGTTTCATTTTCCTTCAGTGATTTGCAAACAAGCTATGCTAGTTAGCTTGCTAGTCGCTAACGTTAGTTATACTAGCTACTGGCTTTCCATCTGGACATCAACACAAAGTAGATTGAAGTTGTTCGTCGCTATGAAACTCTCAGTTTAAGATGATCTACTTCAACCGCCAAACACGGATACAATCACACAGCATGGTTGCTACTTACAGGCTGCTGTTGGGGTTGTGATGCTAAGAAAGTTTGCCTTTGTAAGTCCATCTTGTGTATGTGATGTTCCAATTAGCCCAACCATTTAACTCATAAGCCACACGGGTAGTCTTGGGCTGGGGGTTAGTGAACCAGCCTTGTAACCAGAGGGTCCTGGTTTGATTTCCTGAACTGACAGTAACAACTGAAGTGTCCTTGAACAAGGCACCTAACCCCCAACCGCTCCTTGGGTGCCACAGATGGGTCAAGTACAGAAGACAAATTCCTCTGTGTGTGGGTTAAAAAAAAAAAAAAAACACAAATGGCACAAAATGGCCCCAAACTCTCTACTCAGAGAATGACTAGCCTCACTTAACATGGGTTAAAAGTCTCACTGCTGGTTAATTGAACTGTACATTAAAATATACTCCATTTTTACATGGGCGGAGCCTATGCCAAAGACTTCCTCACAACTATACTTAAAGTTTTTTTTTTTTTTCTTCTGCATCCTTATATTTTTTTTTTCAGTGGAAACGCCTGTTATGTACAAGTTGTTCAAGAACTTCAGAGAAAATGTAATTCCTAACAACCACCCGGAAGACCTGGTAGGGCACCAAAACAGTCCCCATCAGATAAACAGCACCTAATAATACAATTTGCCAGATTTTTAGTTTAAAACATTCCAAAATGACCTAAAACTAAAATGAATAGCGCAACATTTACAAATAACAGGGTTGACGATTTGTCAAAGATGTCCATGTATCGTGCCACGGACATATCTACTGAAGTCAGCATGCTAACCAGCTAGCCCTGGATCATCCTGTCTTGTTATACCACGTTGTACCTGAAGAGGTGATAGTGAGTCACTGTAGTGCTGTAGGAGTGGAAGACCATCTTCCACCATCTCTTTGTAAAGCACTTAAGTGAGTAAGTACTAATAAATGTATATTTTGAAATGCTTTGTTTTGGCACTTATACTGAGCATAACGTTTGAGGCAGCGTCTGAGCTCAAGGCGAGTTTTAGACTCTAACCTTTTTGTACTAGCTAGGAAACATTCCCAGATGGAACACTAAGCACAACTGTAAGACGCTCTGGATAAGAGCGTCTGCTAAATGCTATAAATGTAATTATACATATTTGTTTAATTTTTTTTTATGCCATTTGCAATTGGCAGCTGTCCTTAACATTGTGTGACAAATGAACAAATAGCAATCTCAAACGCTGAGTGAAGCTGCTCCATATTGTCCAAGAGCTTGGAAAACTGTCTGGAGAGAAATGTACACACCGCAGGCTTGTTTTGTGAATTTCATGTTCCACTTTAAAAGGTGCCACAGTTACATTCTGGTTCTTGTACAAGCTGCAGCATTTAAGGTGGAACAGAACATTGGATTAAGAAGCTGGTGAATAGGAAGCAACTTGAGCCTGGTTTAAAGATGAACATCAACCATGTACTGCTGACAGCTGGATTCATTGGAATGAAAAGTGCCAACATCCCCTTCCCAGCCCGGAACGCTGGATTTCTTCACATAGTCCACCATTTTGGTTGTGTGGCTCCGTTATTGTGGTTGTATGTAAATGTTGGGGGTGTAAATATTAATGCGTCTCTTTCATAACAGTTTAGGATTTAGGAATCGGCACATTTTACCATCCTCTTTTGGAAATGCAGGATTTGGATTTGAAGCAGGAACAACAGTGTTTGAGGTTCACGGTAAGTACAGAAGACAAACATCAGAGAAAACGTGGCTCCTAACAACCACCCGGGAAGACCTGGTAGGGCACCAAAACAGTCCCCATCAGTCCCCCAAAACCCTGCATTTCCAATAGAGGATGGTAAAAATGGGCTGATTCCTAAATCCTAAACTGTTACAAGAGAGACTCATTAATATTTACACCCCCAACTCTTTTGGAAATGCAGGATTTGGATTTGAGGCAGGAACAAGAGTGTTTGAGGTTCACGGTATGTTGGCTCCAGGTGCTGAACTCTCCTTATTCAACTATGATAATGTAAATACAGTTTTCTGTTCTGTGGCACCTTTATGAAAGATCTAGGGTCAGCTCAGCAGTTCCAAAACACCTTTATTTGTGTTTTATTTATAGTCCTGTTTGTTGTTTTTGCATTTAGGTATGTGTTGTTATGCCCTTATTCTGGCTCATCAAGCCAATATCTCTCAAATTATGAAGACAATAAGTGCTAATTAACTGGCTGAATGTTACTGAGCACTAATTAGTCTAAATTAAGCACTTATCCAGGGCAAAGATCTCTAAACAAGCAAAATGATCTGCCAGTTGAATAAGAAAATATCACCATATAAAAGAACTAAAAACAAGTACAGTGCCTGAAAATGGGTTTGATAATCTACAGATGCTCTTAAAACCGTCTCATAATGATAAATATTACAGTAATATACACTCAAAAGAACAGCTGCACAAATAGCTGCACGTCCAAGAAGGAATCAACCGACAGGAATGAAACTTGGTGGGTAGGTTTGACATCGTGAGACATGCTAATGCTCAGTCGCGAGTGTCATGTAAGCAAGGACGGGTCTTATCTCTGTACCTGACTGACCCAACAGCCACGATTGCAGACATTCAGCGAGCGGTGGTGTCCTCCATGAGTCATCCTGTTAGTGCAGCACCATTGGCAGACGGCTGCACCACGCAGGACTACATGCACGCAGACCGCTACGACGACTGTCCTTAACACCACGTCAACATCACCAAAGACTGCAATGGTGTCGTGCCAGACTGTCATGGAGTTACTCAGAATGGCAGCGGGTCATCTTCAGTGACGAGTCCCGCTTTTGTCTTGGTGGAGACGACCAACGAATCCGTGTGTGGAGGCACCGTGGTCAGCACCAAGATGAACAGTTTGTTGTCACATCACGTGTCCAGAAGGCCTGGTGTCACTCCACCTCCACCCCTACCGCACCATCTGCAGGAACTGTGTGAGGATATTGAAACTGCATGGGATGGATTATCACAGGACACCATTAGGAACCTCTACAACTCCATTTGGGTTAGCAAACACGGGGGCCCGACACCATACTGAGAGACACTACTTCTGTATGTGTAGCTCAATAAATATTGATCATATCAGTCTAAATTTATCATCATTGATTGATCCTGGTGACCTTTATCTTCCTTCCCAACAGCACTGCAATCCCACACCTCCTTCTGGGTGCAGCTGTTCTGTTGATGGTGGGAGTAGGTTAGTAAACCTGGTAGTAGGAGTAACGCCGGGCCGAGTGTTTAATAGAGAGTGGGAGCTATGAAACAGGTATGTTTAGAGAGCGGGGCCTGGCTGGTTATGGTATGAGTGAGGAGGTTTTGGAGCTCGGGGATGCATCAGAGCGTGGTCAGTGTTTATGATCCTTCGTACGAGCTTTCCTGACATTTCCATCAGTCTCCGTGCTATTTCCGTACGTGCTGCTGCTGCTGCTGCTGTTGTTGTTGTTGTTGTTTTCTGGCGAGCGTGTGGTGTTTTAGCCGCGTTCCCCAGGACCTCAGGCACCATTAGTCAGCTTCTGTGCGAGGCTCCATCCCATAATAAACCCCAGCCCTGTGGCCCCGTCTCCCAGGCTTTATTACCGCAGCCCCTCAGGAGCCACTTTCTAATTATTTTACCTCAAATGCCATACGGGACAGCAGAGGGATGAGTACGAGTACACCTCAAAGACCTCTCTCCCTTTCTCGCCCCCCCACCCTCTCTTTCTCTCCCTCCCTCTCTTTCTTTTTATTTCTCTCTCTCTTTACTATTCCCTCTTTCTCTCTCTCTTTGTTTCTCTTTATTTCTATTCTTCTTTATTTCTCTCACCCTTTTACCTCTGTCTCTCTTTTTGTTTCCTATCTTTCTATTCCTCCCTCTTTTTTTCTTCTTTTCTCTTTCACTAGGCTCTCACACACTCCATTTCTCTCTGTCTCTCTTTCCCTCACCTTTTTACCTGTCTCTTTCTTCTTCTCCATCTCTCTCTCTATATATAGGACGCTCTACCTCTCTCCATCTTCCTCAATCTACCTCTCTCTCTCATTCTTCTGTTCTTTCTTTCTCTCACTCTTCTGTTTCTTTCTGACCTCTTTTTCTTTCTTTTCCGCTACTTTTTCTTTCTCTCTTTTCTCTTTCTTTCCCTCCTTCTCATCCTCTCCTCCTCTCTCTGTCACTCTCTCTTCCTCTCTATCCCTATACCTCTCTTTCTTCTTCCTCTCTCTCATTATTTCTCTCTCTATTTTTCTCTCTTCTTTATCCCTCTCTCCTTCTCTTTATTTATCTTTCTCTCTTTCTTTCTATTCCTTTATTTCTCTTACCCTTTAACTCTCTTTCTCTTTGTTTCCTATCTTCCTAATCCTCCCTCTCTTTTTCTTCTTTTCTTTCACTAGGCTCCCACTTGCTGTCTTTCTCTTTGTTTCCCATTTCTCCCCATCTCTCTTCTCTCTCCTTTTAACCTGTCTCTTTCTTCTTCTCCATCTGTCTCTTTCTATAGCCCTCTACCTCTCTCCATCTTCCTCAATCTACCTCTCTCTCATTCTTCTGCTCTCTTTCTCTCCCTCGTTTATTTCTGTCTCTAACTCGTTTTCTTCCTTCTCCCCTACCTCTTTCTTTCTTCTTCTCTCTTTCTTTCCATCTCTCTTTCCCTCTCTCTCTCTCTTCCTCTTTCTGTCACTCTCTTGCTATATCTACAACTTTTTCTTCTTCCTCTCTCTCTATAAACCTCTCTCTTCTCTCTTGCTCTACTCCTCTCTCTTGTTTCTCTTTCTCTTTTCTGTCTCTCTATACCTTTCTCTTCTTTATTTCTCTCTTCTCTGTCTTCTTACTTTCTATCTCTTTTCTATCTGTTTTCTCTCTTTACATGTCTCTCTTCTTACTCTGTTTCTTCTTCCTCTCTCGACACCTCTCTCTTCTTTCTCTCTCTTCTCCCCCTCTCTCTATTCTCTCTTTTTTACACTTCTCTCTCCTGTCTCTCTTTTCTCTCTTAACATCGCTCTGTTCTCCCTCTCTCTCTTCTTCTTCTTCTTCTCTCTCTTCTCCTCTCTCTTTCATGGCATGCTGTATACACACAGGGAAGCTCTAATGAGGCACTATTGCTGGGAACACTCTTTCAAAGTATCTGCATATTAATCTCACCCCTCTTTCTTTTGTTTCCCTCCATCTTTTCTCTTCACTCAGTCCCTCCATCATTCTTGTCAACTCAATTCCACACCAAGATCTACTTTCTGCACCTCTCTCTCTCTTTCTTTTTCTCCCTCCTTTTCTTTTTCAATCATCCTACAGTTTGTGCTGCTCCTTGCATTTTCACTCACACCCACACACACACACACACACACACACACACACACACA
>CM067485.1:33222620-33237620 GCA_034552555.1 Semaprochilodus insignis
AGAGAGAGAGAGAGAGAGAGAGAGAGAGAGAGAGAGAGAGAGAGAGAGAGAGCGCACAAGAGAGTTAAAGGGAGTCTGGAGAGGAAGAGAGACCCCCAAGTTAAGACACTTGCTATGAGCACTGGAGAATTACAGTGTTTTCTGTTAATCAGGGACAAAAGGAGAAGAAGGACAGAGAGAGAGAGAGAGAAGTGGGAAACAGGGACAATGAAAGAGAGAGAGAGCGGAAAAGAGAGAGAGAGGGAGGAAAAGCATCGACCCTGAGTTTCAGACATCCTCTTCACAGGCTATAACCATGATGGATGGCCTCACTGCATGACCAGATTGCTTACCCAGACATGAAGGAAAAAGGAGGAGTAAAAACAGCCTATCCTTCCTCTGTCTCTCTCTCTCTCTCTCTCTCTCCTCTGCTTTTTCCATTCTCTTTATCTCTCTCATTCTTTTCTTCTCTGATTGTATCCTTGTCATCCTGTCTTTTTCTTGTCCCTTCTCTTTTTCCTAATCCTTTCTTTTTCTCTCTTGTTTTCTTTTGACATCTTGCACTCTTTCTCTTTCTTCCTCCCTCTCTCTCTCGGTCTATCTCTCATCCTCTCTGTCTTTCTGTCTTTGTTTCTTCATCTCTCTCTCTTTCAGTTTTGCCCCCCTTCCACCCCTCTCCCTGTCCTGCTCTGTTTCTCCTGGTGTCCCTCTTTATTTAACTGGGATCGTGTGGTATGCAGTGAAAGCCCTGTTGCTGAGTTCCACTGAATGGCAGCTGTAATTTATTAGTAAATAACACACTCAGAATAAAGAACCGCACGCTCGGCTCCCGCGTCTGCTGGAAACCAGAGAGAATGAAACACTCTACTAATGTACGTGAGTGCATGTGTCCTTCAGGAATGCTCCTCTTCCAGTCTGTTGGCTGTTTACTGTCTGTCTGCTTAATTTCTCTCTCCGTTGTCTGTGTGTGTTTTATGGGATACCTCTCTAATTTCTGACTATACAGCATACACAGCTGAGTCACATTATTATGACCTACTTTCGATGGCAGCAGTACATCGCTTATGAAGTAAGTCACATTAATGTGGCATTCTCTGGCCCCACCCATCCATGAAGAAGGCACTCTGAACCCATTTGGGTGTGAATCCATCCTTCCAGATCATATACACCCATACATGCTGATTGTCTTCCCTGGGGTGGATAGGATCCAGCAAGACAATGCAACATGTCACATGGATAGAAAGGTCCGACATTGGTTGTAAGACCATGATCCAGACTTCCAAGTACTACCCTGGCCCCCTAATTCCCCATATTTGAACCCAACTGAGCATCTGTGGGACCACCTCGATCGTCATGTTCGCTCTATGGATCCTCCCCCACGCACCCTCCAGCAGCTGTGGTATGCACTGCAGTCAGCATGGCTCTAGATACCTGAGACAACCTACCAGGACCTTACTGAGTCACTCCCAGCCTGTCTAACTGCTGTCAGTGCTGCACATGGTGGTTACCCTGGATATTAGCCAGTGGTCATAATAATGTGACTCGACTGTGTATGTAATCCCATACAATTAACTTCACTTTCAGGCTTTTTAACAAGACCTGGTGGACCAGCAAAACTGTTCCCCGCCCCCTTCAGGATAGCTGTTCAAGAAACTCCTCACTGAGAAAAGGAGACAGACACACCCAAAAAAGAAGCTGCTGGTGTTCTTAGAACAATGGACTGACCACCCCAGAGCCCCGAACCTCAACACCGCTGAATGTGTTTGGACTTACTTGGATGGTAAGAAGAAGCAGACAATGCTAAACCAGCTTCTAAGACTGAACTTTGGAGATGTGGCTCTTTGGGAACCTCTACAACTCCATGCCGAGAAGTCTGGCATGTTGTGTTAGCCATACTGAGAGACACTACTTCTGTATGTGCAGCTCAATAAATATTGATCATATCAGTCTAAATTTATCATCAGTTATTGTTCCTGGTAACCTTTATCTTCCTTCCCAATAGCACTGCAATCTCACACTTCCTCCTGGGTGCAGCTGTTCTTTTGATGATGAGTGTACGTCCCATATAAAGTGGCTTATGTATGTCCATATATGACTAATATGCATAGAATGTTAGTTATAAAGGAAATCCATATATGTTAATACAGTCGTTATATGTCATATTTTTGAAACGCGTGTCATATGATATATTGTATATCAGATTCCTGTATGGGGTATTGTGCTAGTAAAACTCTCTGCCTGTAGCTCCTGTCCAGCTGAGTGGTGGGTGGGATGGAGGGGGTCAGATGGGTGAATGGAGCTTCACACTTTCAGACAGCACACCTGCTGCTGACCCCATTTCAAATCAACTGGCTGCCCAGGGCCACACACTCACAAATACACACACTTTTTTGTCTTTCCACATTCTTTGGGCCGCTTAGTTCGACCCCTGCAGTGTGATCCGAGCCCAAGTTCTTTCGAAAGAGCTGCCTGCTATGACTGGAAACTGTGAAAGTGTTATAAAAATCACAATATCCCAAGAAAAACAATACAATATCTCCTGAAAACAACCCATTTCCATGGAGAGAAATCAGTGGCCTTCCATATATTTCATCATAAGCTCACAAAAATGAGCCCCCTGTGACTGAAACGCACCTAATAGCGTGTATCACCTCCACAAGCACCAATAACAGCTGTGATTGGATTGGGCATGGACTGGACAAGTTTCTGGATGTAGGCCACATCAATGTTCAGACACTCTTACATCAAAGAATTGTGCAGTTGGGCCAGATTTGGTGGATGCCTTCCCTGGCACAATTCCAAGGAGAGTTTCCTGTAGACTGGGATTTTAGACACTGCTGGTAGACAAGTATGACCGTACGCTTCCATACACCTGCAGATTCAGCTACTTCCTTCACACTATGGTCTTTGGCACGCCCAAATGCAGTCACTCCTTTTAGCCAATCATTAACACCTGCTTTGGAGCCATTTTCCACACATGGAACGAGACATTAGACTTGTTCGACTTAGCCCGGCGCTGTGCAGACCGATCGTCGCCTGGCTCGGCACGGTGCATGCCAGTTCGGTTTTTTTATATAGGTTTCAGAGCCAGTTGCTGCTGTTGCTCTTTGCGGACTGTGTGAGCTGAGAGATGGCTTCATAATGACAGAGCTGAAGCTATGTTGACACCTCTGGTGTTTGTATTCATCTTAAAACATAAATCTCTTTCATCTTATAGGCTCTATGTGTACAGTAATAATGTCATGCTCTCTACAAGCGTGATAGTTTATTTTCTTTATCCTTTTACCCATAGCATTTCATGTCATAACTATAACTTCATGTACTGAAAATACTCCAGTAGCAGTTTGTTAAAACTGCTTATACCAATCTAGAAAATAAATGGATGATATATAAACTATTTAAAATAGTGTTTACAGATATAACAGGAACATATACTATACTGCCAAAGGTATTTACTCACCCATCCAATCACCTCCATGGCCACAGGTGTATAAAACCAAGCACCTAGGCATGCAGACTGCTCCTATAGACATTAGTGAGAGAATGGGTCGCTCTCAGGAGCTTAGTGAATTGTGATAGGATGCCACCTGTGAAACAACTCCAGTCATGAAATTCCTCACAGTGGAAGTGACTGGGAACGACAGCAACTGTGGTAGGCCACATTAAATGACAGAGTGGGGTCAGCGGATGTGGATGTATAGTGTATAGTATAGATGTATAGTATAGAGGTCGCCAACTTTCTGCAGGGTCAATTTCTATGAACTTCATGTGGCCTTCAGATCAGCTCAAGAACAGTGTGTAGAGAGCTTCATGGAATGGGTTTCTATGGCCAAGCAGCTGCATCCAAGCCTTACATCACCAAGCACAATGCAAAAGCTCTAGAGCAGCGGAGACGTGTTCTCTGGAGTGACGAATCACGCGTCTCCATCTGGTAGTCCGGTGGACAAGTCTGGGTTTGGCGGTTGCCCCTTAGTTGCAGTGAAAGGAACTCTTAATGCTTCAGCAGACCAAGAGATTCTGGACCATTTCATGCTCCCAACTTCGTGGGAACAGTTTGGGGACGGCCCCTTCCTGTTCCAACATGACTGCACACCAGTGCACAAAGCAAGCTCCATAAAGACATGGATGAGCGAGTTTGGTGTGGAAGAACTTGATTGGCCTGCACAGAGTCCTGACCTCAGGTCGGTAGAACGCCTTTGGGATGAATTACAGCGGAGACTGTGAGCCAGGCCTTCTCGTCCAACATCAGTGTCTGACCTCACAAATGTGCTTTTGGAAGAATGGTCAGAAATTCCCATAAACACATTCCTAAACCTTGCAGAAAGGCTTCCCGGAAGAGTTGAAGGTGTTATAGCTGCACAGGGTGGATTAAGAATGGGATGTCACTAAGGTTCATATGTGAGTGGAAGCAGACGAGCGAATACTTTTGGCAATATAGTGTAGTTTAACACTCATAACAGTTGGTTTATCACCTGTAGTCACCACTGTGGAGTTGGAAATCAAACGCTGGGCTTGCAACAACGATCCAGAATGTTGTGTTTAACCTACAGATAGTTTCACTTTCGCTGTTCGTCATTTGATTTCATGCAATAGCAGAGGGATTTCTATTACATCAGCGCAAACACTATGAGATCTGCTGTTAGCTGATGTGGGCTGCAGGTGGCATCTCTCCGACTTAATGGCTCTTTCCTCCCTCCTCCCTCTAAGTGCAACCGGCTGTTCTCGTTGACCACCAACCCGAGGCGCAGCTCATCTCGAACAAGCCCATTCCCTGCACTGTAGCACCTCTTCTCAATCTATGGATCCCATCACTCACACCCAGCAGGTATTCATAGCCCCATCATCCTCGTGCAGCGCCATCTGCAGGAGCCTAAAGTTACTACAACCTTACTAGCTTATTACATTAGTCACTCAGCTTATTACATTAGTCGCAGAGCATCTTTCATACTCGTAGCAATTCAGTATGCTTTATAGACAATAATAAAAAGATAATTAACAGGACAATAACATGAATTTAATGAATAAATTAACATTTACAAAGGTACAAAACTGTACTGAGTGCAAAGCCTCGCTTCTTAAGAAGTCATGTCTAGTCAAAAAGGCCAGAAATCACGAGCCAAAGTGGCGAAGGCGGTCGCCCCCAATGGAGGCGGTCCACTTCCAATAACAGCGCTGTGCAAATTTACTTAACTACAGCAGTCATGGTTGCATTAACTGGTGTTATAAAAGCACACTTAAGGTGATGGCTGTAGGCTCGTACCTGGAGAGATGGTTTTTACTGTAGAGGCAGCAGTTACATCACTCATTAGCTTTTATGGAGGTTAGCCGGCTTTGCTTTCTCTCTATTCTGCTGCGGCGTAATGTGAAGCCTGGGGCGCATAAAGAGGAGTTCGGCACAAAGCTCGTATCCCTGCGTGCACACTTGTGTGTGCATATGAGTGTGTGTTCTCTGAAACCAAGGACAGTGACAGAAAGCTCTCGCGCGCACACACACACACACACACACTGTTTTATAGCACAATTTCAAGAGGATGCTTCACGGTTTTGGGCCATGAGCAGCTTTGTTGGGAAGCTCTGTATGAGGGCAAATAAAGGCAAAGGGAAAACTTTAACACATGCAGGAGCAACACACATGATGTACGGTGTAGCATCAACCACAGGGAGACAATGTAAATACTCCAAACACACAGTATAAATATACTACGCTGGTATGAAAAGCTCAAGTGTTTGCTTTCAGCTAGGCCTTCAGTTTGGGCCATATGTGTCAAAACTGGGCCAAAATACAAGTGAACGTTCTGATGCACACTAATCCACATGAACATTTTGGCTATTTGTAACAGACTTTAAAGCCTAACTATGCAGGATCACTCATCTTCTAAACCACTCTATCCTCCTCGGCCGCACGGGGTGCTGGATCCTGTCCTAGAGCTCATTGGGCAGAAGGCAGGAAACACCCTGGACAGGCTGCTAATCCATCACATGGCAGATACACAGACAAACGCATTCACGCCTAGTGGTCAATTAGCATCCCCAGTTCACCGGACTGCGTGTCTTTAGACTGTGGGAGGAAGCTGGAGCACCCAGAAGAAACCCACACAGACGTGGGGAGAACATGGAAGCTCCACACAGAAAGGACTCGAGACTGGGAATCGAAGCCAGACTGTTCTTGCTGTGAGGTGGGAAGCGTAAAGATAAAAGCTCTTCTAATGAGCCCCCCGGCTGTAGACTGGTGTTGCCCATCACCGGCTGAAACAGCTGGGAAGAAGGCAGGTCTGTTCCAGCCACATTGGAGCACACAGGAGCAGCCATAGACTCGTGGTTAGGGAGCCAGCCTTGTGACCAGAGGGTCACTGGTTTGAGTCTTGGAACCATCAGGACTGCAGTGCAATTGAGCAAAGCACCTAACCCCCAACTGCTTCCTGAGGGTTGTGCACAGGGCTGCCCACTATGCCAGGCAAGTGTGCTCACTGCCCCCTAGTGTGTGTGTGTGTGTGTGTCCACTTGTGTGTATGTGGGTGTTTGATTGCACGGATGGGTTAAATGTGGATGACAAATTCCTGTGTGTGCAAAACACAATTGGTTCTAAATTCAGCTCTCCCTGATGGTAGGCCCCAACCACTACACAGCTGCACACAACGTCCATGCAGAAACAACTGTTTACAGGTCTCTTTCAGTTCAGTGCTTCCTGTGACGATGAATCTGCACAACTTAGATGATGTCACCGTGTAACAGAGAATAGGGCTGGAACAGAGTTTGTACCTCTGGTGTGTACTTTGGGCTCTAGAACACATACACAAACAGGTACAACACTGGAAAAGCATAACATGCTAATAATTTAACACATCCATTTGACAAGAGATACTTAACCCATAATACTTAACGGCCCATAATTTAACCCTTAAAGGTCAATTAGGAGGGATCACTGACAAAGAGGTCATCTGTAACTACTTCAAGGTCAAAATACCAATGTAACATGTATGTCACAACAACTACTTTGTAATTTGTATTCCATCATTTGGTTCTAGGAATGGGGTCGGAATGGGTTCTATGTAATATAGAACATGTTATCAAAACATTAGAATGATTAAAGGGGTTTATGACAGAACTTATGGATACAAAACGCTAGCTGAGCTGGGTTTGTCTCATGTACTAACCAATCACAGCAGCCATTCTGTAAATGAGGTCACATGTTTAGAAATACACACACTGTCATGTGACTGCATCCAGGAAGTTCAGTATAGGTCACTAACGGAGTCCATGAACTTAAGTGAAAGATCAAGCTGTATATCATCGCTGTCCAAAGATCCCCAAAATGGCAACTTTACAGGAGAGGCCAAAAACTGCATTATATTTCAATGTAAGTCAATGGAACCAGACTTTTTCCCAAGTAGTTTGGGGCCATTTCTGTTGGTCCATTCATTGTGACATTTGGACACAATGTAAACAGTAGGTGCTGCATTCAAATGATGCATAAAAGTAAAAATGGACAAAAATGGAGATACAGGTTTTTCTATGTTCAGCAATGAAATGGAACTTTCTAGACCTTAGAAAGGGTTTGGGTCACTATGGGTTAAACGTTTCCATGCACATGATGATTCTATTGGAAATAAAAATTTACTAAAACTTACAGACGTGAAGTCATTGCACCATCCCTGAATGCCTAGAAGGCCCTGAGGGGTTCCTCATTGTGTACGTGAGTGTGGAACGGCAGATAGAGCCGTGCTGGTAGAATGGAGGATGAAAGAATCGATTCCCAGGGCTAACTCCAGAGGTATTTATCACCATTAAGAATGTGACTGACACCTCGGCAGGCATTTTAGCGCGGATGACACCCAGGCCGGCTGGATTTGGCCATGCTTTTCGGAAGGGTGGGGGTAGACGTGCGGTGCAATGAGAGAGAGATAGAGAGAGAGGGCAGAGATTGATAGGAAGCAAAACACATTTCATGTGTCAGTGCTTCGGGAAGTCTATGTCGTATTCACATGCTCGTAAATGTTTGTGTAATAGAAGGTCTAGGTGTGGGCACACTTGCTGTGATGTAGTCAGTCACACATACGCTTAATTACGCTATCAGGGTTATAATTATATCATCAGGGTTAGCTGTGTGTGTGTCTCTCCACATCTACATTAACATTAACATTCAAATGTTCCATTTAGCTCAGACACAGAAATCAAAAGAAGGCTTTATATGGTTCATCAAGGGAGATACAGATTACGGCCAGTACTGGGAAGTGTAATCAATTCATATTTGAATTGGTGGTTTAATAAAGAACTGAGATTTATTATTCGCAAGCTCCTCTCACAGAAGAAATCAACCGACCGAGGAATGAAACTTGGTGGGTAGGTTGGACATTGTGAGACATGCAAACGATTCAAGTATCACGCTTGGATGTGCATGTGACGTGAGCAAGGACTGGCCTTATCGCTGTCCCTGACTGACCCAACAGCCACGATTACAGACATTCAGCCAGCAGTGATGTCCTCCATGAGTTATCCTGTTAGTGCCAGCACCATTGGCAGACGGCTGCACCACACAGGACTACATGCACACAGACCTTTAAAATGACTGACCTTAACACCACGTCAACGTCACCAAAGACTGCAATGGTGTTGTGCCAGACTGTCATAGAGTACGGCAGCGGGTCAACTTCAGTGACGAGTCCAACGGAAAATTGTCCAGTCTGATGTTTTACCTGCCAATAGTACCTAGTTATAGCCATGCAAGCTCTCCCATTGGTTGGACCTTCAGGAGCTAGACTGAAGTTTAGCGTCTTGTTCCAATTTTCGTGCTCCACCTTAAATGGAACAGCAGGTAGGCTACATTCTGGCATCTCAGCTTGTTGTTGGAACTTTCCAGTTCCACTTTAAACGATGCAGTAGTTGCATTCAGGCACCTACAGCACCGTTTAAGGTGGAACTGGAAAGTTCAAACAAGAAGCTTAAATGGTGCAGTAGTTACATTCAGGCACCGGAATGTTACTACATCACTATTTAAGGTGGTACAGGAAAATCTGAACAAGAAACTGGCAAATGAGAAGCCAGCTTAAACCTCATCAGGTTTCTCACCTCACTCGTGTAATACGGCTGATCTAAAAACCTCTTTGCTCTTTAGATCTTCTCCTCTTTGGCTGTTCTTCAGCCATCCCTCCTTCTTGTCAATGCAATTGAGTCCAGCACATTTCCCTTTCCATTGTCCACTGCAGTAGCATGACCGAACCGTGTGGTTGATTGGCTGGAGGAGTGTTGCGTGGCTCCTGAGCCCAGCCACTTTAATTATTTCCCCTTTCAAGAACCAGGGCTGTGTATGAGCACCAGATTTTGTCCTAGTGCACATACACCACAGGCAGCGAGTTTCAATGTTCACGACCCGGGCTACAGATCTCACAGTTTGCCAAGACTCTTAATGAATCAGAAGAAGTCCTGTGTCATCCATGTTGGACATGAATGTGTCCATAACTTATTAACAACAAAAGCATTCAGAGACGTTGGAAAAATAAAGGTGAATCTTGGAATATTGACTTTCCAGGGAGTGGGCTGTATCATTGGCTGCCCAGAAGTGCTGCTAATCCATGCTACGTCCTACAAGCATGATGCTTACAAAGTCAAGTGTGCGCCAAAGTATTGTAGAAGTGCTTTGAATGGGTTTCTTGTTCGGTATGTACGTAATTGCTTCGCTGAATACCCTGGAAACCACATAATCGGCATTCAGACACCGAACGCAACTGTATGGCATTCATTACAGCCCTGATTGTAATGAATGCAGGAACAGGCAAGACTTATAGAGATCTTTAAGTGGACAAGGACACTAAATTCCCTCCTGTCACTCGCAGCCTAAAACAAGCTCCCTTATCTGCCGCTGGACACAGAGGCACCAAAGCTCAGAAGCTTCTTCTCTTCCCATACCCCCCTTGCCTTTCCCCCCGCCACCCCACGGCTGCACTGGGCCTGTCTCTAATACCCCACCATTCATCAACCGCAGACACTCCAGCATTATTACTGTAGGAGAAGCGTTCAATCTCCCCAGCAGAGACCCTCGCCGTCGGACACCTGGGAAGCAAGGCTAAGCCAGCAGCATTTGCATGTAATTACCTTCCTTAGCGCTAATGCTAGCTATCCCTCTCCATGCTTTGGCTAAATGAAGATAAAAAACGCAGGCTATAAGGCTAAATCCCCGCGCCTCATTAGATGGGTAGATCATTACTGCGGGCTATGAACATGCACGGTCTGAGTTAACTGTGGACCTGGAGGTGATTCTGAGACACGCTCGAGGTGGCTCCTGACTTGGATGGGTTTGATTCTGCCGTTTGATTTTTTTGCACCAGTTAAAAGCTTCATTGCGTTCTAAGAACTTTCATGCAGTAAAAGATACAAAGTACTGAACTTGTCTAATCTTGAGAACCGTTTTACTTATAATGTCACGTGGGACAAGACGAGAAGGCAGGATGCAAATGCAAGTCTTTAATGAAGGACAAATTAAAACGAAACCAAAGAAAGCAAAGACACTAGTAAACTGAGAAATGACTGGAACAACAGACATGGAGACAAAACACCAAGCAAGAACAAAGGGACCAACAGGGAGTATAAATGAACAAGGACTAACGAGGAACACCTGGGAAGGGGCGGAGCTACAAACTAAGGACAGGTGAGGGGCCTGACAAGAGGACGGAGACAGGAGGAGCAATGACCAAAACAAACATAAGCACATGGGACAGGACAACAAAAGGCACATGGAAGTGACAAGAGAAAAAGACAGAAACGGAGACAAACGGGGCAAGACACGACAGGACGTGACATATAATGAACCAATTTTAACGTCTTTTATGATTGCGTAACCTGCAGGGCATATACGTGGAATAAAACTTGGTGTTAATATGGATGCATGTATATACACTCATCATCAGAAGGAATCAACCAACAGGACTGAAACTTGTCGGGTAGGACATCATGAGACATGCAAATGATTCAAGTTTCACGCTCGTCCACACACGTGATGTAAACAAGGACATTTAGCAAGGTTGGTAGCATCCATTGCAAGCAAAGTATGCCTCAGAGAAGAGTTCGAACGTTGGAGAGGGGTCGCATTGTAGGGCCCCAGGAAGTGGGATGGTCTTATCAACATATTGCGTGCCATACTGGTCATGCGGATACATGGTGTTCGTGGCAGTGGGTAGAAGAAGGCATGCACCAGCGACATAAAGGACCTGGGAGACTCACACAAACCATGGAGAGGGAGAATTGTCCAACATGCATGGATTGACAAAATGATTAATGACATTCGGCTAGCAGTGATGCTCCCGTCAATCATCCTGTTAGTGCCAGCAGCTTTGCAGGCAGACGGCTGCACGACGCAGGACTGCATGGACTAGGACTACCTTAATACCACGTCAACGTCGCCAAAGACTGCAATGGTGTTGTGCCAGACTGTCACAGAGTGACACAGAATGGCAGCGGGTCATCTTCAATAACGAGTCCCGCTTTTGTCTTGTCGGTGGAGATGACCAACAAAGTGTGGATGCCCCGTGGTCAGAGCAAACATGAACGACTTGTTGTCGCATGACACATGTCCAGAAGGCCTGGTGTCACTCCACCTCCACCCCCACCGCACCATCTGCAGGAACTGTGTGAGGATATTCAAGCTGCATGGGATGGATTATCACAGGACACCGTTAGGAACCTCTACAACTCCATGCCGAGACGTCTGGCATGTTGCGCTGCCCGGCGCCATACTGAGAGACACTCCTTCTGGATGTGCGGCTCAATAAATATTGTCCATATTAGTCTAAATTCATGATTATTTATTGTTCCTTCAGTAGGGTGCTCTAACACCCTCCAGTGAGGCCGCATTAGAGCAACTCTGCAAAGAAGAGCTGGCCAAAATTCCATTAGGCTCTAGTTGCTGTTGCTAAATGTGGCACAACCGGTTGAAGTAGAAGTATAAACCTAATAAGTATTTTTCCTAATAAAGCTTGTGAATATATTTCCTTATTTAAAGTTCTTTTACTTGTGGAACTCCTCCTACTCTTTCCGCTCTAAAGATCCATTACTATTACTATGGTGCAGTGCCTGTGGTCGGGCTATTTATGGTCATTTGTTCATGTTTAGTGCTTTGCCTCGTTTGTGACGTGACCTTTAGCGGAGGTAGCACATAAATAAAACATTAATAAGCGGAGAATGCAGAACGCTTCACACTTTGTCTAAGATACACACTGTTTAAGCCATTGTGGGAGTGGAATAATTGCATTTACAAAAGCTGCTGGAAGTAACCATGGACAAAAAGTGGCTAAGTCTGGCAGAATATTAACAAGCTCCAGAATGTATAACCGCTATAACTGACAGCACATGGCTGCATCCACCTCAAATGCTCAATCTATCTGGACGTGGAGTCAAAAAAAAAAAAATAAATCCATTCTAGAAGCAAAGCAATTGCTAGCTGGTGTGCAGTAATACAGCGAGAAACACATCATCCATCATGACAAGGGCTGGACTTCGTTAAGTGAAAAGTGTCAGTCATCATACCATCCATAAACATCTAAACAGCAGAGCAGTATTCAAATACACCAATTTGACACTCATATTGCAGGGTCTAGAGAAATATGCCATGACGGCGCTAATGTTCCCAAATCCAGCAATGGAAAAGGTCCCTAATAAAGACATGGAGAAGGCTGTTCATTCCAAAAGTGCAAGTCCAAACCAACTAGACATCAGTGTCAGTTACTCATGCCTCTCACCATCCATAGACAGATCCATCACACAAACAACAGTGAACGCTTACAGTTAAATCAAGCCAAATGTTACCAGTTAGTGCTCATGTTCACTCAGTATCAGTGCAGTTCTTGCCTTGTACTTGTACATTTACTGACAAAATAAACAAACCTCAGATTGCTGCCAAACTCGGCATGCAGTTACAGCTCTGGAAAAATGTAAGAGACCACCTCAAAACGATCAGCGTCTCTAGTTGTGGGTTTCTGGGTTTGTGTTTCACCAAAATGAGCAGTTCTGTTTGATTCTATACACTACTGGAAACACGTCTCCCAAATTCCAGATCAAATATTGTATTTAGATCTGTTTATTTAGAAAATCACTAATGACCCTCCAGAAGCCTGTTTTTAGAACCATGCTCGGTGTGCATTTCACCCCAGCCACCGCTCGCCAGTCTTTCTGTAGGTCACTTGAGGTCATCTTACAGTGGTTCAGTGACATTGGAATGAGGTGGTGCTCATCACGGTCAGTAGAGAGTGGTTTTGGCCCTCTGCCAGTCTGTAGCTCTGTTGTCCTGTGTGTTTGCTGCTTGACCTTGTTCTTATGAACCAGACGCTCACTGTATCTGCCAGTAAAGCTAGAACCCAACCTTCTGTTCCTCACTAAGAACCTGCTGTACATGTGGAGATGCTGATTTAAGAAGAAACCGGAGGGTTCTCTTATTTATGTCCAGAGCTGTATGTCTCAGGTAGATAGGTAAATGATTACAGGTGTGGTCTCTGGTCATGTGAGGGCACACACATACATAATGAACAGGCTCTGAACAGCCCAAACTGACCACCATCATAGAGGGTCATTTGATTCACCAACAAGCACGAGCACCTCCCACAGTATCCTTGTCCACCATCCGGACACAGGTGGCACCTTCATTACACACCCCTGTTTCTGCCCGGACCGTTTCCAAACACTTAGCAGAAGGAAATTTGGTGTCACGGTGCCTGTTACATGTCACGCTACTGACAGCCAGCCACCGTCACCTTCGTTTGCAGTGGTGTCGTGATCGAGAAACCTGGACTGCTATGGAACTGGAACCGTATCGTCTTTAGGATACGACGATGGTCGGGTTCAAGTATGGAGACCTCATGGTGGGCGCTGCAGTTCTGCCTTTGTTGTGGAGTGACACACACTGCCCTAACTGCTGGTGTGATGATCTGGGGAGCCATCGCATATGCATATCGCAGTTGGTCACCCTTAATAGTGATACGAGGGACACTAACAGCAGTATGTGCAGGACGTCCTCCGGCCACATGCGTTGCCTCTCATGGCAGGGCTTCCAGCTGGCATTCTTCAGCAGGATAATACTCCACCACACACAGCAAGGATTTCCCAGGAATGTCTCTGCCTGATTGCATCACTTCCTTGGCCTGCCTGGTCACCAGATGCAAGGAGGCTAGGAGGTTCAGTATTGGCTGCAGGCTGTGAGTTGAGTGGAGTGTGGATGACAGACAGCATATCATGTTCGCAGTCATGGGCTTGCAGATATTCCTACTGAAGCTAGGTGTGCTCACGTGCACCAAGAGAGTCACACCAGATGGCTGAAAGGTCCAGCTCAGGTCAGTCACCAGTGGCAGGCTCAGTGTGCATGGCATTGTGGGAGGCAGGAAAAGTGATGAGGGAGGCTGAGGGAAGGGCCTTTGTTGTTGCTTCCATCCCTGGTGGCATGGAATTTGATATGGTGAGCTGTTGCCACGTTCAGATTGAGCCACAGCAGCAAGAATGTAGCCCTGAGAGAGGAATTAGGGTGCTTGGTTATGCTGGCTGGTGCCACACGCACCCCAGGGACTTGGGCTTGGGCTGGTAAGCTGCCAGGATGGGTGTCCTTTGACGTGGGGGATATGTAGTATCCCGGGATGACCCGGCCTTCCCAGGAAAGTAGAGGCTGTTACAGCAGCAAAAGAGGAACAAACTACTCCCCACTTATACCCTTTATTTCAGAAGAGATGCTGTATGATACATGTCCATAGTATAGACTGCAGTCCATCTTTTGCCCCACAGCTGCTGAGCTTCTGACCACAAAACAGCCGCTGACCAGACATTGTTTGCATAGTGGACGATTATCACGCTGTCCACTATACTCAAAATATCAACCCACCAGTCTGTGCCAACAAAGCGGAGCTACAAGGAAAGGGTTTCTGATAAAGAGCCTTCAGTCATCGACATGCCTCGCAGAGAGATGTAGCAGCTCTGAGCCCTCTTTCTATAGGTGTTGCCGCTTTAAGGTAAGATGTTCAGCGGAGGCCGAATGTGATTTAGACACTAATT
>CM067485.1:33242620-33256725 GCA_034552555.1 Semaprochilodus insignis
CATCAGATCTGAAACGTATGCAAATTGATTTACTGATTGCTAGATAATGTATATGGAGAAAAACATGAACAAATAGTCGAATCGTCGGCCAGGACGGGTGAATCCGATTCGACTGACGTCGGGTACAGCCCTATAATTAAACATCTTCAGTTTGAGACAACATAGCTGCTGGCTGGCCACTGACGGAGAGGTTTCTTGGGGCGCTTTCGCAACTACCTTGTTTAAATTTGGACATATCAGAATTTGGCTTTAACCAGAAACCCGGTGAGTAGAGTCCGATTTAGGTGAATCACAAAAACCCTAAATAGACATCACTACACCACCCTCAGAAACCATGATGGACAGCATCTCCAGCTACATATAAAATAGGAAACTGTATTTATTAAAGTTGTTTGTGGTTTTCCGGTGGGCTGCTATGCTTCATAGTTATTATCAGGTGGGAAAAGGTTGATACCCCCTAACCTACACCATGATCTGTGATTCTTCTAGAGTTGGGGTCTACAGATTTGGGGACTGAATCCCGTTTCCAGTCCTGGACTTTGTATTGGTTGGTAGGCGTGACACTATGTGCTCAATCAATTACTTTAACAGTTCTGCAACTTCCAGCAAGAACAAAATCCAGGACTGGAAACGGGATTCAAGACCTGGTTCATGTACCATTACCAACAGAGACATTTAATGTTGGATCACTTTGTTTAATAAGTGGATGAAAAACTGGATCCCATCACACACCCTGCTATCACCTTAAACACACAAGGTGACTCATTTTTGTAAGATAACCTCAAGTGACCTACGAGAAGACTGGCGAGCGGTGGCTGGGGTGAAATGCACAGCGAGCATGGTTCAAAAAACAGGCTTCTGGAGGGTCTTTAGTGATTTTCTAAATAAACAGATCTAAATACAATATTTGATCTGGAATTTGGGAGACGTGTTTCCAGTAGTGTATAGAATAAAACAGAACTGCTCATTTTGGTCAAACACAAACCCAGAAACTGTACAACTAGAGGAACTGATCATTTTGAGGTGGTCTCTTACTTTTTTTTCCAGAGCTGTATATGTATATAGGTTTCCTGTTCAAATATATATAATAATAACATGCAAGTTAAATGAGGAACGATGTATATCTGGTACTGTTGCATTTGAGTCTGCGTTCACATCTTTTGTTGCATTTAATTGCATCATTGTTTTCTGTAAAAAAGCCTGAAGAAAGTGGCAAAAATCTCAAGGACACTTTTTTTTTCTTTGCACAAAAAAGATGGCACGTACCAGAATCACTACTCATCAAATTCACATCATAATAAAACATCTCCTCCGGTACCGACAAACACAGGAGTGTTGAGGAGTGAATGTTCTCATTTGGTTTCGATAAGCTACCAGTGAGTTTTTTGGGGGTTTGTTTTTGGGAAATTGCACAGATTGTTTATCAGGTGTCCTGTAACCACTGGTGAGTCATTTATGTGCAGCACTGTGATAAATAAATAAATAAATAAATAAATAAATATTCAGTAAAGTCACATAGTGGGGGGGGAGAGAGAGAGAGAGAGAGAGGGATGAGATACTGCAGCAGGATTAATATATCATGCTCTCTTACCCCCCTCCAAACACACACACACACACACACACACACACACACACACTGATGATGCAGGCTGGCTCTGTGGGAGTGTGTTAGTGTGTGATTGATGGAGTGATAATGAGGTGGCTTGTTGACGACCAAACACTTTCAGTTACTTAAAACTGTGGGCACGTCTGTGTGTGTGTGTGTGTGTGTGTGTGCGTGTGTGTGCGTGTGTGTGTGTGTGTATGTGCATACACATACATTTCACCTTCCACATTTCCGCATCCCGTACAAGCAAGCGAGGAAAAAATCATACATATATTTACATACTTAACATGGCTACAGTGATTCACATGCAAAGTGATATACAAACACTGATGCTAATGTGGTTGGTGTGGCTCAGTGGTTAACACCACTGCCCACCAGAGAGCTACCACGTGGGAGACGGGGGTTTGAATCCCAGTCTAGGTAGCAAATGCTGAGCTATGCCAATAAGAGTCCTTGGGTAAGACTCTTAACACTGCACTGGCCTACCTGTAAAACGAATAACCTTGCAAGTCGCTCTGGATAAGAGCATCAGCTAAATGTAACACAGAGTTATTTCCATTCTCTCTGTAACCTTCAAACCTTGTGCCAACACTCATCTAAGGAGCTAAAAGTAATTTTATTTGTTTGTTTGTATGTTTTCATTTTTGACGGCTACAAACCCATGCCAATAAAAAACACTTCAATTTTCCCCTGTCCCAAAAATGTAGTTAGGAAATGATCATGAAGGAAAACTGTCAAGACAAGATGCTGGCCTGAAAGGCAAAGCAAAACCCCCGTATGGAAGCAAAGCCCCTGCAGGCAGGTTGAGCTGACAGTGATGCACCTTTCTACTCATGCTTGTACACACCATTCTACTGATGCTTCTACAGTCTGCATGGAAGAAGGAAAAGCATGAAGTTAGCATCGTGTGCTAATGGTGGGACTTGCTCTGTTGTCGGCTGCACGTGCGTGGATGAAGTTTATTTTTGATGGCAACGTCCAGCTGCGGTCAGCAAAAACCTGTACACGTGTGCGCTGACCACTTCGTTTCTGACACAAAGCCAACTTCAGCCTTGTATGTCTAACTGCTCTTCTAACCTGGGTCAGTACAGCACAACACTGGCAACCAAGCTGTTCCTAAAGAAAGGATCTACACCAACTGTCCAGGGTAAACAGCACTGGCAATCGTCCACCAACCAAAACTATCCAGCCAACAGCATCCTGTGTGCAGCATCCTTAGGGCAGCGTCCTGAGGGCAGCACCCTGAGGGCAGCATCCTGTGTCTGATGAAGGACTAGAGGATGACCAACACTGCACTGTGCAGCAGCACATGAGCTATCGTCTCTGACTGTACATCTACAAGGTGGACCAGCAAGGTAGGAGTGTCTAATAGAGTGGACAGTGAGTGGACACAGTGTTTAAACACTCCAGCAGCACTGCTGTGTCTGATCCACTCACACCAGCACCACACACACTAACACACCACCACCACGTCAGTCCTGAGAATGATCCACCACCCACATAATACCTGCTCTGTGGTGGTCCTGTGGGGGTCCTGACCATTGAAGAACAGGGTAATAAAGTATACAGAGAAACAGATGGACTACAGTCTGGAACTGTAGAGTGACAGAGTGCTCCTATATGCTGGACAATGTGAGTGTAGAAACAAGGAGGGGTTCCTAATAAAGTGCTCAGTGACTGTATATGATAAATGTCAGGCACAAAGAACTGGGCACGACGCACGCTGGGCCAAGAGACAAACAGGACTTAATATACAGATCAGCAGAGTCACACAGCAGCAAAGAGCGGTACAGCAGCGAAACAGAACAAAACCGAGTCATGAACCGATAGGACAGGCCAGGGTCGGAAACCGGGAAGGCAGACAGACAGGCGGACAAAACCAGAAGGGATAACCGAGAGATGAAAGCCAAGGAAGTAGAAGCAGGGTTGGGCACCGGAGAGGAAGGCAGAACCAGGCAGAAGGGTTAGAGGGAGTAAGGCTGAAAGACGAAGTCGAGAGCAGAACAAGGTCGAAAACAGGTAAGCAGACTAGAAGATGACAAAGCTCAGAATCGCAACAGGAAAATGTTGGCAAAGCTTCGCCAGGGTCGTGTATGTGTGCAGGGCTTAAATGCAGCTGTAAACAGGTGAATCAATCAGTAGACGGGAGAGGCGGACCGGGGAAGATTGGCGGAGCGTAAGCATGTGGGTGTGACGTCATCGGGCTGTGCACTCTGGGAACTGGAGCCGGAGGAGCGGTGGAGTCAGGCAGACCCGCAGACGTGACAGCAAGTTTATGGACTAGTTTATTAAAAAACAAAAGACAAACAAAAACACAAAACAACTGTACACGGTAGGCTTAAGAGCTTAGTGACATAAACGACTGTGCACATTGTTCACATGTGAAGTGTTAAACATGCTGTACACGTACACAAAGCCTTTATGTCCTCATATAATGATGATTATTAGGTCAAATTCTAATGTGACCTATTTCAGCTCATATGCAGATGAGATTATATAGTGCTTCATTAGAATTCAGAGGAACGAGTCCTCAGTCTGTCTTTATCTAGAGACGGATAATAATGATGTATGTGTATCAGCGTTTGTGTTTAAATCGATCACAGTTGCTGGAGATAATGCCTTGAGAAGTCTTTGTCTCTCTCCCTCCGTCTCTCTCTCTCTCTCCCTCCTCATCTCTGACCTCCTCTTCACACAATATACATATTTTATCTGTCTGAGATTTAAAACCACTGGGCATTCCTCTGCAACAGACTGGGAGCATATTTAACATGGCACTGCTTAGCATCTCCAGCAGACTGGACTGTAATCCGCAGTCACGTGAGGTCACATGAGGTCTTTTGTTTCTTTATAGGCTCAAGTAGCCTCCCGCCATTCCTCTGGATGGAAATTTTGGGTTTATTTGGGAATTCTATTCATTGAAATGTATTCAACTCGTGTGTCATAGAGTCACTGTAGTAATATTAAAACACTGTATTCATCATTTGATTATGGAATCAATTCAACATTGCACTAAAGCAGCAAATATTGATATTGATATTGAGCATTATTGGATAATCGGACAGTAACTTTTGGACAATTTGGACAATTCACTGTCAATTCACTTTTAAATCGTCCCCTAATCACTACAGCCTACATTCAAAAATCTGGATCACTGTATAGAACACTATGTATACAATGTCATGTTGGGATTTGGCATTATTGGATATGACAGTAACTCAGAGCAAAAAGGCATTTACATGTTTTTATTTGGACAATTCACGTACATTCAAAAAATCTGGATCACTACATAGGATTTGTGATGGTAGTAAACCTCTTCCGATACTCATGTAGTACAGTTTTGCTCATTATTTACAAACGCTGCAGTCCATTATGACTATTCCACTGGGGTAGATCAACTGATGCAACATTCTGAAGAGATTCGGTAACAGCTTACATTAGGTTGTCTAACTAACATGAAGAAATACAGTAGTTAACATGAAACACTACATTAAAATGGTTTCAATGCAATACTCAACGTAAAGTGTCACCAGAGAGCCATTGAAATCTGGAGTCTGGAAAGGGTTACAAAGCCATTGCTAAGGCTCCGGGACTGCAGCGCATCACATTCCAGTTTAATGAATACATACACACAGGAAGGGAACACAGTAAGTGTACTCCTCCTACAGCTTATTAGCTAGAACAACCGAATTTTGCAGCATGGTAGATCCTGTATCAAAGATTTATGCTTGTGTTTTTCTAAGAATTCCGACTTACGGTTTTCCTATAGCAGCCGTTTTCGGCCCATTTTTTTCAAGGAAGTGAATGGCGGAATGTTAAGCTAATTCAAATTTCAACTAGCACAAGTGACGTCATAATGGGCCTCTCAGACACACACACAGACTCACACACAGACACACGAACAACAGATAATACAGTGGATTTAAGGTGGAACTGGATTTAAGGTGGAACTGCATTTAAGGTGGCAGTGATTTCAAGGTATCAGTATATATAAGGTAGCTGTTAATTTAAGTTAGTATTAAGTTTAACGTGGCAGTGAATTTAATTTAGCAGCGCCTTTAAGGTGGCAGTAAAGTTAAGGTGGTAAGAGTGAATTTAAGGTGGTGGCAGTGAATCTAAGATGGCAGCGAATTTAAGGTGGTAGGCATGAATTTAAGGTGGCAAAGAACTTAAGGTGGCAAATAATTTAAGGTGGTAGGAGTGAATTTAAGGTGGAAGTGAATTTAAGGTAGCAGGGAATGTAAGCTGGCAGGGAATGTAAGGTGGCAGGGATTTTAAGGTGGCAGTGAAGTTAAGGAGTGAATTTAAGGTGACATGGAATTTAAGGTGGTAGAAGTGAATTTAAGGTGGTAGAGAATTTTACTTGGTAGGAGTGATTTTAAGGTGAAAAAGAATTTAAGGTGGCAGAAAATTTAAGGTAGCAGTGAATTTAAGGTGGCATGGAATTTAAGGTGGCGGGGAATTTTACGTGGCAGTTAATTTAAGGTCATACAGCTTTTAAACTTTAACTTTTCAACGTAATTATCAGACTTTTTCAAACCAACTTTCATGCCTAGGTCTTACTGTCCTAGTTGTTGGGTCACACGTTTCAGTTATCATTATTATGATTATTCAATAATTAATTGAGACATTGCTTAAGCATTTAGTAAGGATTATAAAGTACTTATTAAATCCAAAATAATGCTGGTCCTTCTTTCTTTCTGTTATTAACTGACGATTAATTGTTACATCATTTAACTATTTAGTAATGCGTATTACTGTCTTAATCTATCTATCATTAATAGATATACTTATTGTAAAGTGTTACCCGCAGAAGAACAGGGAGCGAGAAAGAGAGATGGTAGAGTAGTACAGATAAGAGAGACAGAACAGAAAGAGAAAGAATAGAAGTGAGAAAAGAGAAAAGCAGAGCGAGAACGAGAGAGAGAGAGAAATGATGGCATACATTCAGAAAGTGAGGTAGAGTGTTGAAAGAGCCAGATTTGATTGAATGCATGGACATATTAAGGATGCATGACTGTTAATAACAACTGAGTACGGTAAAGGAATAGACGAGCCGTGTGAAGGTGGGAGAAGGTGTGAGGGGTTTGAATAACTAACTGGACTGAAAATCAGTGAGGTTCAAATGTAAATACCGTGTCGTAACTGAATAGTTTACACTTCGCAGCTTTGTTCTTTTCATGCTGGGTGCAGTCTAAGCAGTATGGGCATATCAGACGCCCAGTTATTTTCAGAGCTTGTTTACTTTTGCCAGCGTACAGAACGACAGGCTCATAACTGTTTGCTGAAAGGAAAAAAAAGGACCGAAATGTAAATGCCAGTATGTTATGAGGACAGTGAGGCGTGAACTTCAGATGGTAAAAGGAACAAAACTAAAACGCTCTTCTGAAACCTACTTTAAGGCTTTTCTATTTTTGCATAACGCGGTGCTTTGTGTTAATACGCTATCATTTTTGACAGTCACATCACATGTAACATCTCTATCTTAGGAACAGCGTTCAATTACCACTAAAGTGGGAGATATTAGTCCAAAAATAACCTCGCTAAACACTTGTATGCACTGGGATAAGCAATATTAGACAAGGCGAGTTTATTTGCATAGCATCTTTCATATGCAGCATCATCCTAATGTGCTTCACACACAAACACAGAAAAAGAAAAACATGAATTCATAGTACATATTAAAGCTTAGGTCATCTTGAGGTCTAGCACCTCAGAAATGTGTTTGCAAATAAAGCGAAATAATTAAATTAAAGTGCTAAAAATAAAAGACAATTAAATGGAAAAGGAAATATATAAATAAATATATTTGGAAATAAATAATGGAAATGGAAATAAAAGGAAATTAATTAATTAATAGCGCTAATAAACAGTGTAGTGCTCAACAAAAGCTAAAAAAAAACCCTTAACCTGGAACCGGAACTTAAACTGGAGTATATACAGTATATCTGGACCTCATGTGAGAGTTTGCTCCAGCAATTGGCAGCGTAATATCTGAATGTTGCATCACCGTGTTTGGTTCTGATTCAGGGCAGTACTTACTGACCGGTCCTGAGCAATGGCAGAGGCCTATCAGGTTTGTATACTTCAAGCAGATGGGTGATGCATTTGGTTCCAAGGCCATTCAGAGATTTATATACAATTAGAAGCACTTTAAAGTCAATTCTGTACTTTATTGGTAGCCAGTGCACTGAATCACTGCAGTGGATAGGAGTGATGTGAGCGGATCTCATAGCTCTCAGAAGCATTCAATCAGCTGCCTTTGGAATAAGCTGTAGCTGTTTGAGTGTGGTCTTGGGAAGGCCAGTAAATAGACCACTGCAGTAGTGGAGCCTGCTGGAGGTAAATGAATTAATCTGTCCATCATTAATCCATAAACAATCACTTCAGTGAATACTGTTATTGACTAGAATAGGAGATATTAGTCCATAAGCATCCATAAATACTGTTATACACTTAGAACAAGAAATATTTGCAATGAACAACCTCAATAAATGCACTTCTACACTAGAATAGGAGATATTAGCCCATAAACAACCTAAATAAACATTCCTATACAATACAGTATTAGATATTAGCCCATAAACAACCTCAATAAACATTCCTATACAATACAGTATGAGATATTAGCCCATAAACAACCTAAATAAACATTCCTATACAATACAGTATGAGATATTAGCCCAATAAACCACCTCAATAAATGCTGTGATACACTAGAATAGGAGATATTAGCCTGTAAACAACCTCACTAAACACCCGTATATGCTGAAATAGGAGATATTAGCCCATAGACACTCTTGGACACTAGAAAATGAGACATTAGCCCATAATCAACCTCAATAAACACTCTTATACACTAGAATAGGAAATATTAATTAATGAACAACCTCAGTAAACACTATTATGCACTACAATAGGAGATATTAGCCCATAAACACCATCAATAAACACTCTGATACACTAGGAAAGGAGATATTAGCCCATATACAACATCAATAAACACTCTAATAGGAGTGTACAATAGGATATGTTAGCCCCTAAACAATGCCAATTAACAATCCTATACACTAGAATATAAGATATTAGCCAATAACCATCCTCAATAAACACCATTATACACTAGAATGGGTGATATTAATCCATAAAGACCCTTAATAAACACTTTTATACACTAGAATAGAAGAAAATAGCCCATAATCAACCTCAATAAACACTCTCGGACACTAGAAAATGAGATATTTGCCCATAAACATCAATGAACACCATTATACACTAGAACGGGTGATATTAATCCATAAACATCCTCAATAAACACTCTTAAATACTAGAAGACAGTCAATAAACAAACTCAGTAGACATTTCTGCTAAGTATGATATGAGATATGAATTGATAACCTACCTCAGTGAGCAGATATGGACTGGATCAGACTGGATCTTGCTAGTTAAGTCATCACCTCTAGTTTCACAAGCCAAAACCAGCACCAGCAAATATTCAGGAGTCATGTACTAGAGAAAACACAGAATCCCATCCTAAACTGCCAGTCTGCGGATAAAGTGGTGCCAGAGATTGCTCTAAATATGGATCCATATAATGACAAGCCAGCGCTAAATGCCATCTACAGCTGTTCCACTTAGCATACGTTGCAAGGCAGGTCAGGCCTGCTGGGTTGTATTGCTGAGCAGGTGTTAGAGTGACAAAAGAACCGACTAAATTGCCATTATTTGACCAGGCCTTGATGGAGCTCCAGCGACTTTCCTGCAGTGGTCCAGGAAGCCAGCTCACGGCAGGCCAGGCTGCGATTTGCCTAAGTGATATTGTCAGTATATTAGCGATGGATGAAAACGGCAGACGGGAAATCGTTGAGCGGCATGGCGTACGGTGCGATGGATGGCTGAGGGAAGTCATCCCTTCTTCACCCAGCGCCGACGCTTTAAATTCCAGGCGCTCCCTAAAGCAAGCCATGCAGAACGCTGAACCATTAGCATAACAGCCTTCTTCCCGAGTCAACACCTGGCAAAGGCTTAAATATGCACGGCGTATGATGAATTTAAAACGCAAAGGATTTTCTGCTAGCATGGCTGCCGTTTTAAAAAGATCATTACCATAAGTGATTGCATTGTGCCGGGAGAAAGTCCGCATCTCCGGCAGCCACCATGATGGAAAGAGACAGCCGGAGAGAGAGAGAGAGAGACAGAGAGACAGAGTGGAAGTGTCACGACAGTAAGAGGTGACGAAAACATAAGCAACTTTTCAGTGATCGCTTGTGTTTCAGTGTTTTCTTGCTCATCTAAGAAGCTCCTGAGCTTTAAGAGTTTTTGGCCCCAGTTACACAGTTCTTCTCTTCCTCTTCACAGGTTCTCCTTAGATGTTAATGCAGCATGTAAGAGTGTAAGGTTGCGTCTGAAGTATAGAGAGATATTAGCCCACTAACAACTTCAATAAACGCTTCTAGAATAAGAAGTTAGAAATATTAGCCCATAAACACCATCAATAAACACTCTTATACTTTAGAATAGGAGATATTAACCTGTAAGCAAGCCCAATAAACACTCTTCTACATTAGGAGATATTAACCTGTAAGCAAGCCCAATAAACACTCTTATACATTAGTATAGGAGATATTAGCCCATAAACCACATCAATAAACACTCTAATACACTAGAATAGAAGATATAAGCTCATAAACACCCTCAAAAAACACCCATACACACTAGAATAGTAGCTATTGGTCCATAAACAACCTCAAAAATATTCATATACACTACAATAAGAGATATTAGCCCATAAACAACATCAATAAACAAGCTTATACACTAGAATGAGAGACATTAGTCCATAAACACCCTCAAAAAACACCCATACACACTAGAATAGGAGATATTAGCCCATAAACACCCTCAGTAAACACTGTTATACATTACAATAGGAGATAAACACTGTTTTACACTAGAACATGAAATATTAATCAATAAAGAAACTGTAGACATGCCTACTTAAACAGTACATACTGGATTTTGGTAGGCCAGCCACTGCTGGGAAGGTTCACAACTGTTCCAAGTTTTCTCCATTTGTGGATAACAGCTCTCAGTGTGGTTGGCTGGAGTCCCAGAGCCCTAGCCTTGGCTTTGTAACCCTTTCCAGCCTGTGGAGTTCTTTGAGTTTGTTCTGCATCTGTATTTGAATCTCATTGGAACATGAGATCAGGTGCTGCAGTTCGAGACCTTCTAGGTGCTTCACACTGCCAGAGTGTTTAGATCTGGCTGGTTGGGCAGTGATCATGTCTTGGTGTGGTAGTGTGGTAGTATTTGGTTAAGTGGTTGATTTAGTAATTCACAGGGTATTGATGTTTTCAACACAGGGCAGGAACAGGCAGGAGGAGCTGAACGGCATTTTTCCTGCAATAAGTGGAATCATCATTTTTGCAAAGGGGGCAAATAGTTTTTCACAGCACCGGATGAACCCTTGTCCTGAGATTGTACGCATGCCTGCGGAATGAAATGCCCTTAAAAGTTGCGATATTGGTTTTCTGGAAAGTTGTGGAGTTTGGGTTTTGGTTCATAATGATCACACACATACAACCTCAAACTTTCCTTTGAACTGGCATTGTCGGTTTTCTGAGCTTCACTGAGGCCTCTCGGATAAAAAGCTCTTTCAGCGCTGTCTTCTTTTTGACTCATTGCTTCTTTAGTTTGCTATAACTCAGCTTTCTTTATTGGCCATGAATTGTTGCTGCTTCAACTAGTCTTAGTGCTTTGCAGCCACAAGTTAGCTAGGGAAGCAAAATGCTGCCTGACGTGAAGAAACCAGCAATCAGCTTTCTGCTGTGTCTTCAGGTCACAGCCTTGACCTGTATCACTGCACAGGAGCACAATGGTGGTTTCCATCAGTTCCTCAATAATTTAAGTCACTCTACCTCAAAGGCCAGAAAAGACATTTGGACACTTTTTGGGGGGCATGTTATAACAGTTGCTAGGCTTACTTGATGTTCTTCAGGTCACAGTATAAAATGGTTAACAAAATAATACATGATCGATATGGCCAAAAGTATGTGGACACCTCTCAGTATTACCGACTGTGTACTTACGGCTAGTTTTATTTGCTGACATAAAGAATAAGATTAGACAAGAACAGGCTGAGATAAGCAGAGCAACACAGATCAGCTTGGGTCGGGATGCAGCCTCTGCTGTTGCAGGGAATAACACGCCATAGTGAATGTCACATTGGCCTCGGACAAGATTCCCGATGGCAGTGAAGGCAGCATGGGCCCTGGCAACTCTCGCCTGGAAAGATGGCGATTGCTTATGCCTTGTATCCGTAGAAGTGGAACAGCACATCGATGCAGTACTGATAGTAGCGACGTTTGCCGATGATGACCCGTGGTTTTCCATTTGGCCTTCTTGGTGCCTTTTTCCAGATGTAAGACTTTCTTTCAAAAGTTGGGGAAGTGGCCAAAGTGGAACTTGCTGAGGTGGAGCCAATCTCCGCAGCCTCCCTTCCACATCCTCGCACTGTTTACAATTTCATGTTTAACTTCTTCTTACTGGCATTCCAGAAACATCTATAGCAAAGTTACCTCACCCACCATGTTGATATTTCCTCTTCCACATCATTTATAGCATTCCGAAGAGCATCACGGCCACTTCAGAGCCGTTGTGCTGCTTACAATTTCATATTTAACTTCTTTTTACTCACTTTTTCAGAAAACTGAACTCTTCAGTGTGCGCATTCTTTAGGTGTGATTTGATGGGACCAAAATGATCCACTATCAGGGAAAACACGATATCAGCTATTAAAGCCGTGAAGAACATTTTCGGCTCTGACTGTGGGGTAAAGGATGGACTGCTGCAGTCTGTAGAAGTTTGTGATTCGAAGGCTGAGGGCCTCTAGTTTGTGGTACCAAACAGACTGGTGACCATAGAAGCATCAAATGCAGCTCAGACTTGCTCCACCTCATTCTCAAATGCATTACAGGACAGACTTTGTATCAATTGTGGAAATAGTTTGCAATACAACATGAATTTACTGGAGGTCAGGCAGGAGACTTTCGCAGGACATCCTAGTCCATTGCCAGCTGGACCTCTAAATAGGAAGTAAGCTGGCTGACCAACACAGCAATCTATGTTTGAAGGCGAGCTACGTCCTGAGCATAAGAACGCATCGTCAAGAAGGAGAGATGGCAGAGAAACAATCAAAGAGGGGAAGATATGAAGGACAAAGACTGAGAAAGAAGGCCTTAGATCAGTGAGGTGTTTCAACGGAGGACAGCTTCTTGTTTGAACTTTCCTGTTTCACCTTAAATGGTGCTGCAGGTCCATTCTGAATGTAACTGGTGCACCATTTAAGGTGGAACAGGAAAGTCCAGACAAAAAGGTTGAGGCACCTGAATGTAGCTTATCTGCTGCACAATTTAAAGTGGAACAGGAAAGTAAAGGACAAGAATGCTTGAATGTCGGTTGGGAGTTTGCCATTAAATGCTACTTAGCTCAACACTTCAGCACAATGTCTGGAACCACTGCATATTCATTAACTTGTGCTGTTTTGGAATTGACAGCTATTCACGTCCACTTGGAGAGTTTTCCACAGCGATGGAGAAGGGACGCATGGAATCTCGCCAAGCTCCAAATCCACATGCTCTCATCGATGGACACCTTTGAAAAAAGGCGGCGGTGGAAAAAAAAACCCAGCATGCTTGTACTGTTCCTCCTGTTTACAATACAAAACGCCCAGGGGAAGCTAGCACTGCTGGATGATAGACTTTTATTGTACTCTCCATGCTGTCTCCCTAGAGATAGCCGTCCACACACAGAGAGAGAGGAGAGAGAGGGAGACAGAGAGAGAGAGAGAGAGAGAGAGAGAGAGAATAGCATGCCCAAAAAGTGTTATTAAATGTGTGGGCTAGCACAATAGCCAACTATAGCGTAGGATGCCCTGCATTATGTCCATTCACTTTCTGAAATGCATAAATATATAAATAATTCCATCGGTCTCTCTCTCTCTCTCTCTCTCTCCTCGCTGATGCGTGCTGTGGTGTTGTCCGGGGGGATTGCAGCTCATGCAGGGGGGCTACATTAGCGTTAGCGAGCGCCGCAAACAGGGCCGTCATGCCCGCGAGGTAGAGATGCGAGGAGCAGGATGGACGCTGTTCACACACTAATGTTAAGCTTAATTATGAGCTCTCTCCATTTGTTCCGTGTTCTCGGCTCTCCCACCGTTCCACTCATTAGCCAGGTAGATGAAGGTAAATTGATGGAACGATAAACAGACACAAATGTGCCAGCGAACATGCAGAGCCCGCACACGTTGTAATGGGGCCTGGGAATAGAGAGAGAGAAAGAGAGAGATAAAAAATTGAGAGAGGGAGGGAGAGAGAGACAGACGAGAGAAAGAGGGAGGGAAAGAGACAGAGAGAGAGAGGGAGGGAGAGAGAGAGTGAGAGAGAGAAGGAGGAAGAGAGGGAGAGAGGGAGAGAGAGATGAAGAGAGAGGGAAGGAGGGAGGG
>CM067485.1:33266725-33295443 GCA_034552555.1 Semaprochilodus insignis
TATTACACGCTATTAGGTATGTTTCAGTCACAGGTGACTACAAAGAGAATAAAATCTCAAGAACAAGGCGTAGGTAGGAAGGTGTAGGTAGCATCTTTCCCAAGGACTTTTAATGGTCAGGGAATTGAACCCCAGTCTACAGTATGGAGGGTAGGGATGTACCCCACTACACTATACCAAACACTAGGTCTCCTTTCCTCACTCCTATAAGTTACAAACAACTTCTTCCAGTTTGCATTATTGTCCATATATTGCAAGGCAATGTAATAAGCCAAGAACTTGTCAGGGACATGTTAATAATAAAATATAATATTAATACTTAGTATGCATATTAATGACTTTCCTGCAACTCTAATATCTATCACCTCTAAACCAACCAACCATCTTATCCTCCTGGGTCGCAGGGGTGTTGGAGCCTATCCTACTGTTCATTGGGCGGAAGGCAGGAGACACCCGAGACAGGTTGCCAGTCTATTGCACTCACATATCTTTATGTCATACATACTATGTACACATATTTCATATAATAGTCTGAACCTATGCTGCTCCCTTTCTCAACATTGACATGAACACAATATCGGATGTCCTCTCAGATCCTGGCTACATCTTAAGTACTACTGTAACCTTCGTTTCTTACAGGACTCTTACAGGTAGGGCAGTTACCCAGGTGGGGAATCGAACCCCAGCCTACAACATGGAGGGCAAGGGTGGAACCCACTGTGCTATAGCAACCAATTTGGGATTTATTACATTTGCTTTTTTGTATTAATTTAGGTATTATTTTGATTTACCGTGAACCCTTATATGTCTAGGAATTGTACACACAATGGGTTGGTAGCATCATGCCATTTTGTCTAACACATGTTGCTCTGGAACATATCATGATTACCATGAAACACATTCTACCAAGACTAACAGAATATAATGCTCTGGAGGAGCCACACATTAGCTTACAGTCACCATGCCTAATGCCATGCATGGTCTAGTGGGGTTTACAGTTCCCAAGGCACTGAGGTGAGGAGCAGTGGAACCGCACTGTCTGGAGTGATGGAGCTCCATCAGGTACCAGAGCTAATCATCCAACATCAGTACCTGACCTCACTAATGCTCTTGTGAATGCTAAATGCAATCAAATCCACCACACAGCAATGTTCCATTATCTAGTATAAAGCCTTCCCAGAAAAGTAGAAGCTGTTACTGCAGCAAAGGAGCAACAAACCACCTATTAGTGCCCTACAGACTTTTGTACAGGCCTACCCGCGACAGTAACCACGTCCACGTTGACACCCACACACATACCGTGTTTGCAAAGACATGGGAATTAATCACGGCTAAAACACAGATGACACTGGCGTGTGGAGATCAGGTTAGCGTAATTGTGCCATTGATTCATATTGTCCTCTCTCGTGTTTTAATGAGGTGGATGTTCTGGGGACCTCTTTGGCCCCCCTTCCCCCTACCTTAATTGGATTAGCTAATGGGGATGAATGGTGGGCTGATTCTCACGGGTCTAGAAGCAGGGCACCATCATGGGAAAGCAAGAAACTAGGACTCCGGGTCAAATAAAGGCTATTTTCCCCACTTCACAATTGTTTGGGGCAGGGCGGGGCGGGGTGGTATTGGGGGGGTGCATGTACACACATTCACACACATATGCACACAGTAGTATCTCCATTCTGAGCCTCATATAAAATATGAGTCATTGAATTTTGCCCTTGCACAAAGCAATTTGATGCTTATCGGGCCTTGCGCGGTGGTGGCAGGCAGGCAGGCATGTGGTATCTGCTCTCTGAATATATGCCGCTGGAATGGATTGTAAGAGCCCCTCTTATTCTGGGCCAAGCTGTACTGTAATAGATGGTTACCTTGGACTGCGGGGAAGAAGAAGAAAAAGCATTATCGATATTTAAGCTTGCGTTTCTGCATGCCGGGTTTTTTGCTTTCCGCCTGAGGAATTCAGCCCTGCGCGCGGGTCAGAGAAAGGAGTCAAACTGGAGCTTTTTTAAGTCTCTCCGCCTTTGTAAGAGTCTTTGTTACTCGCTTAAAAAAACCCTGTATGGCTTCTCTCTTTATACAAATCCTGTTTCTTTTATATTCAGTACATGAAGAACTACAGCCTAAGCTCTTAACTACATTTAATAAGCATATAAGAGTGCTTACGGGTTGATGAATAGTTGAATAGTTTAAAACTATTAAAAGCAAAATAATTCCTCATAATTGATGCCATAAAAAATGGAAACCTGGAAATCTAGCTTAAAGAGACTCTCGGAATTCCTTTATTTCAGAACCTGTCCATTTAACGCATACGGCTTCATCATATAGCTGGGACTCCTTCAGCCCCCCCCCCCCCATTGGTGCCCTGTAACACACTTGGCTTAGCTCCATTCTGGCTCAGCTCAGCTCTGCCTTAGTCTAGCCTGCTTATCATTATCTTTGCCTATGTCTTGTTTGTTTGCATTGGTTTCATTCTTGATTTGCTCACTAGCTCCATTTGTAGTGACAGTAAATACAAATTTGCGCACTGGCTACATCTCCGAAGGTGGGAATACTGGGGCACTGATGATTCAATAATGCATCATAAAGACAAAGTACAAACAACACTGACTGGGAGCTCATCCGCTATGCTGTACTTAACCATACTGTCATTTTTAGGATGGAAGTATTTCAGGAACATCCTCATTTTCTTGACCACTGAGACTTAGATACAGTCATGTGTCGGTCAACCACAGCAGTGTTTGATACAATTAAGCCTTGTGATTAACACCACTAGCATAAACGCTAATACTGTTAGCTAGCATTGCTAGCACCAAGCTAACAAATATATATGGCTATAAGCCATTCATAATGCTTTATAATGCTTGTCATAAGCCTTTGTAACTGTATAGAACCAACAGAAATGGCCCAAAATTGTTAGGGAGAAACTCTGGTTCCATTGACTTACATTAAAATTACAGGAAAGGGCAAAAAACTAATGTAAATTTGCCATTTTGGAGATACTAGTTTTCCTTTGACATACAAAGATACAAATATATAATGAGATCAGATGATATTTAAGTTTTTGTCCTGCAAATGTGACATAACTTGTTTTGAGTTCAAATGTTTGGACATGCCTTCTTATTCCATGTTTTTCTTTGTGGGGGCAGTCATGGGTGGGAGGTTAGGGAACCAGCCTAGTGATTGGAGGGTCGACGGTTCAATTCCCTGAGCTGACAGTAACAACTGAAGTGCCCTTGAGCAAGGCACCTTACCCCCAACTGCTCCCTGGGCACCATAGATAGGGCTGCCCACCGCTCTGGGCAAGTGTGTTCACTGTCCCCTAATGTGTGTGTTCACTAGTGTGTGTGTGTATGTGGGTGTTTCACTTCACAGATGGGTTAAATGCGGAAGACAAATTCCTCTGTGTGCAAACACAACTGGCAAACAATGTCCTTAAACTCTCTACTCAACCCTAAATTAAGTAATTAATTTTAGCATTTTCTACATTGTAGATTAATATTAAAGAACAAATTTTGGACAAGGCACACCTGCTAATTGAAAACCATTCCAGGTGACTACCTCCTGAAGCTGACTGAAAGAAGCGACCACCTGGGATACCATAGTAGTATTCTAGCAACACCTTAGTAACCACCTGGGATACCATATTAATGGTCTAACAATATATGGGCAACCACCTGGGATACCATAGCAATGGCGTAACAACATCTCAGCAAGCACCTGGGACACCACGGCAGTGTTCAAGTAACATTTTAGCAACCACCTAAAATACCATAGCAATGGCCAAGAAATACCTTAGCAACCACCTGGGATACCATAGTAGTATTCTAGGAACACCTTGCAACCACTGGAGACACCATATGAATGATGGAGACCTCAAACAAGGTGACCTCAAACCAACACCTACAGGGAGAGCAAACACAAAGGGAACAACAACTAGGAGTATAAATACACAACGACCAACAAGGAACACCTGGGAAAGGGAGGAACCATAAACTAGGCACAGGTGAGGGGGGGGGGTGACATGAGGACGGAGACAAGGAGGAGCCAGAACCAAAATAAACAAAATAGAAATGACAGGAACATGAGGAAAGGTAAACAATGACAGAAACAGGCAGGGAGGGAAACGGGGCAAGGCGTGACACCGAGGGTGTACAAAGCTGTCGTCAAAGGTGGCTACTAATTTTCTGGTTAGTTTAACACGTTTTTGTTCACTACATTATTTCATACGTGTTCCTTCGTAATTTTGATGTCCAAACTTTTGATGGGTATTGGATTTAAACTGTTGTATTTCGAAGTGTTCTTGAAGCACGCATTGCAGTTACATGTCAGCTGCTGGGGCATCAAATGGAAAGAGGGAAGTGCTTGGCAACAGGCACACTGTGGAATATTATATTAGGAATATGCTCATTATCTAGCAAATATAGCACAAAACTGCCATAAGTAATATCACAGTATTGCCCTGCCTTAGCGCTGTTCTCACACTGGTACTGTTCACCCGAATGATGTTGCACACTCAGAGGCCTCGACTGGCTTCATACCTTTCATGCAACCAAATTGCACTTCACCTAAATAATGTGAAGCACCCTGCAACTTTTCTGAAACTCAGATGTAACAGCTACAGGGGTCTTGTGGAACAAGTCTCACAAAGCGGTCAATCGAAACTATGATAATGCTTCAAAAATAATGGTCATCATCAAAAGCTGCACCCAGAAGGAATCAACGTACAGGAATGAAACTTGGTGGGTAGGTTTGACATTGTTAGACATGCCAATGATGTTCAGACGTGGCCGCATATGTGACATAAGCAAGGACGGGCCTTATCGCTGTACCTGACTGACCCAACAGCCACAATTACAGACATTCAGCGAGAAGTTATGCCCCCCCATGAGTCATCCTGTTGCACCACTGGCAGACGGCTGCACAACGCAGGACTACATGCACGCAGACTGTTATGACGACTGTCCTTAACACCACGTCAACGTCACCAAAGACTGCAATGGTGTTGTGCCAGACTGTCATGGAGTGACTCAGAATGATAGCAGGTCATCTTCAGTGATGAGTCCCGCTTTTGTCTTGGTGGAGACGACCAACAAATACGTGTGTGGAGCGCTTTGTTGTCACACATCACATGTCCAGAAGGCCTGGTGTCACTCCACCTCCACCCCTACCGCACAATCTGCAGGAACTGTGTGAGGATATTCAAGCTGCATGGGATGGATTATCACAGGACACCATCAGGAACCTCTACAACTCCATACCGAGACGTCTGGCATGTTGCGTTAGCAAACACTGCGGCCCGGTGCCATACTGAGATACACTACTTCTGTATGTGTAGCTCAATAAATATTGATCATATCAGTCTAAATGTATCAACATTTATTGTTCCTGCTAACCTTTATCTTCCTTCCCAATAGCACTGCAATCCCACACCTCCTTCTGGGTGCATGTACACTTCTGTGCATATTATTGGTGTTAAGCTATGCTGATGAACACTTCATTGGGTCTGCAAGTTAAGGCAGTAATTCATCGTTTAGGCTTAGCGTTTGGTTTAACGCAGTACAAGCATATTCCAGTCTATGCTGTAGATACTGAGGTGCTCCGTGTTGGAAGAGTGAGCTCCCAGCTTCATGCGTTCCCTAGTTTTGTTTCTTTTTATAAACATGTGGTCTCTCTGACCTTGTTTTTTTATCTTTCCAGGTGCCTGGTTTTAGCATTATGGATTTACATACTTTAATATTCTGTGTTATTGGACCCCTGCCATGGACCGCACTAACAGTTTCTGAATCATGCCTTGTGAACTGACATTGCACCTACGTCTTACCCTTACATCTATTAGATTCCCTGCATTTTGGCAGCTGATGGTGTTGTAGTGCATGCACCGATACAGCTGTTTCATAAGTATGAACACAGTTAAAACAGTTTTGAAATCATCTATAATAACTTTATTACATATTTAATTAGCTCACATGCTGTAGCAATAGCCTAGAAATGCATTAGCAACCACCTGGGATATTATAGTACTGGCCTAGCAAGATCTTACCAACTACCTGGGATATACAGGAGTGTCCTAGCAAAGTCTTAGCAACCAACTGGGATACTATAGTAGTATTCTAGCAACACCTTAGCAACCACCTGGGATACCATATTAATGGTCTAACAACATATGGGCAACCACCTGGGAGACCATAGCAATGGCACAACATCATCTCAGCAAGCACCTGGGACACCATGGCAGTGTTCAAGTAACATCTCAGCAACCACCTAAGATATCATAGCAATGGCCAAGAAATACCTTAGCAAGGTAGGGATACCATATTAATGGCCTAGCAACCACCTGAGACACCATATAAATGTGCTAGAAGCACCTTAGCGAGATAACATAGCAGGGGCCTAGCAACATCTTAGCAACCACCTGGGATACATTAGAAATAACCTAGCAACACCTTAGCAACCATCAGGGATACCATAGCGATGACCAAACAGCACCTTAGCAACCACCTGGGATACCATAGCAATAGACTGGCGTGACTTCCTGCATTCTGCCCAGTGAGCCCTGGTAGAGGCTCCAGCATCCTTTGGACCCATTTTCCACATCCTGCTTAGGACCCGACAGATGCCAGCTATGCAGGTGAGGTGGACAGGCTCTGCACATTGTTCGCTGAGCATCAAAACATTATGTGTTGTGAAGCTTCCGACACTCCGGTGCAGGATTTCTGGAAGAGGCTAAGCTGCCTTTGACGCATCTACAGAGACCTTCTCGAATCAGCAAACAGTGTCACAAGACCAACTCTTATAGACTAATCTGTATGTTTACCGTTCTCTCCGTTTGACAGGAGAAGCCCGACACGACAGGAAGTGCAGAGCCGCTCCCATCACAAGATTTCACAGTGAAGTGACGTGGGCGGTCAAAGCTCACTCTAATTCCAGGATCTCGCTCTCCTGTGAGAACGGTCCGGGAGCTCTCTCGAGATTGCTGCGCGGCGTCAATTCATGTCACAACACTGTTTACACTCTGGGATCTCCCAACAAAAAGTTTGACGTTCCAGTGAATAATAGACATGTCTCCGAACAGAACGTGTTCAAACAGCTTTCCGCAGATGTGACGGCGATCACTGAGGCTGTGAAAACTTGGGGAAAAAGAGCGTTTGGCATAACATAGCACGCATCAGCCGTGTGCTCGGAAATCCTTGCATGACCTTTATTTGATTTAATTTCTATTCATATATAAATATTCCTGTGCGGTTTGTGGAATGGTTGAGGGTCACACTTTCTATGAATCATCCATAATGCAATATAACTGCATTTGTAAAGATCAATAAATGATACATATTACCTAATAATACTTGACTTAGGCCTTTGTAACTGTATATAAATGTTAATAATAACATACATAAAATAAGCTTCATACCGCTAAGTCACATAAGGTGTTGTAATACATATATACAGTCATCATCAAAAGAACAGCTGCACCCAGAAGGAGGTGTGGGATTGCAGTGCTATTGGGAAGGAAGATAAAGGTCACCAGGATCAATAAATGTTGATAAGTTTAGACTGATATGATCAATATTTATTGAGCTACACATACAGAAGTAGTGTCTCCCAGTATGGTGTCAGGCCACCATGTTTGCTAACTCAACATGCCAGACGTCTCGGGATGGAGTTCTTGAGGTTCCTACACGACACCATTGCAGTCTTTGGTGATGTTGACGTGGTGTGAAGGACATTCGCCGTAATGGTCTACGTGCATGTAGTCCTACATGGTGCAGCACTAACAGGATGACTCGTGGAGGACATCACTGCTCGCTGAATGTCTGCAATCGTGGCTGTTGGGTCAGTCAGGTACAGTGATAAGGCCCGTCCTTGCTTACGGCACACGCTTACTGAGCGTGTCACAAGAAGTGTTACCTGGTTAACAATTAGGTTATAAACATGGAATAAGCAGTTATAACACATGAATAGAATTGTAACAGAGACCTGTTGCTTGCCAAATATTCCAGAGGCCAGATCCATCTATAGGATTAAACCTCAGATCTTGCTGGTTGCTGATCCTAATTTGTCTTCTTCATCAGTCAGCATTAAGCCTGTCAGCTTCACCAGATGATGATTTACTCTCAATGATTTATTGCCATTTAACCACCAGTTTGTTACCGTGTTAGTCAGAAATGATCATATGGTCTACATTACCATCTATAATTACCTGGCAATATTGGTTCAGTATGCTATCTGCCATCTTCCATGTTATTATCACAGGTACTGATGCAATGCTACTGGTGGTATTGTTCCCCAGACAGGAAGGTGCTCTATGGCGTCTTCTTTAGAACAGCATTCCAAGAATGGCAGCCTTCTTTTATCGGTTTACAGCTTGTCCACTCTCAGATATCTGTGACCTCCATAAAGCATTCTTGGTATCTGATATGTTTTTTTGTTATTAGATTCTCAGAAACAAGGTACGAAAATGTGACTGTGTCTCTTGTTGCTGCATTGTACCTTTCTTGTCACTGGTTGTATGTCTCTTGTTCTGGGTTGTACATCTCTTGTCACTGGTTGTACGTCTCTTGTCACTGGTTGTACGTCTCTTGTCACTGGGTTGTACCTCTCTTGTTGGTGGGTTGTACATCTCTTGTCACTGGGTTGTACCTCTCTTGTCGCTGCATTGTAACTCTCTTGTCACTGGGTTGTACGTCTCTTGTCACTGGGTTGTACGTCTCTTGTCACTGGGATGTACGTCTCTTGTCACTGGGTTGTACCTCTCTTGTCACTGGGATGTACGTCTTTTGTCACTGGATTGTACGTCTCTTGTCACTGGGTTGTACCTCTCTTGTCGCTGCATTGTAACTCTCAGGTTGCTGGATTGTACCTCTCTTGTCACCGGGTTGTACATCTCTTGTCACTAGGTTGTACATCTCTTGTCACTAGGTTGTACGTCTCTTGTCACTGGGTTGTACGTCTCTTGTCGCTGGGTTGTACGTCTCTTGTCGCTGGGTTGTACCTCTCTTGTCACTGGGTTGTTTAAAAGTGTTGCTGTACCTTGGAGGATACATTTACATTGTTTGCACCTTGATGAAGATACATGTTCCTGCACAGTAATGTTTTACTCTTGCTTCCAGACCTTCCAGATCATAACATGGTTTAATATTTTGCAATTGGTCACGCACAGATATTAGATTTTCCTGTTTCGTTTTCGTTTCGTGTTTTGACATTTCTAGATATCTCACCCAATTTTATGATCATCTGATCAGTGAGATATTTTAATGTAAAAAGTGGCATCAGCAACCACTAAAAGTGAATAACATTTTACACTCTAAAACATATTAAAACATAAATGTTTATTAGTGTTTGTTAAGTGACTTAATTATTAACCATTAATAAACAAACGATACGCCGCTCTTTAAGCTGGGTTGTTTTTAGGCGGTAACACATTTCTGGAACTCCTTGTCTCTGAACTTCTGATGGGCAGGAAGGACAGGGGTGAAGGGGGTTGGTGGGGTCCTGCTTATGTTTATGTAAATAGTGTTCAGGCTTTGGTTTTGCTGTCTTAGTTAAAGGCTCCCTCTACTGCACAGCTCCATTAAGAGTGTTAAATCCTCCATTAAGGCATAATGAGGTGTGAATGGAGCTTATTAGTGAGACTGTGTCTCCCTTTGGGACGGCTACACGGAGCAGTGATTGACAGGCGGGCTGAGTGACAGCCTGGCTGTGTTAATTAGAGCCCAGGTGCCAACACAGGTGGAGTCCCCCCCCACACCTGCCGGAGCTCTCGGCATAGCGGCAGTTCACTCTCATAGTCCGTAATGAGGAGAGCTTTAATGATACCCCGGCACCAGCCCGCACAGGAAATGAGCAAAACGCTGCATATAACCTTTATCTGTGACGAGATTATCGGTTTCTGGGGTTATGAGAGTGGAATTGATTTGCCGCGTTATCTGGAACCAGGACTCGGAGACTATGACGGAAAAATGACGGTGATAAATGTAATTAATCTAAGGCGTATTGTGGATATTATTTTCCATTGATGAATGCGCACCTTGTTATTTTGATCACATCTCGACTGAATAGACCCTGAGAAGTCAACAAATTATTGACTGCAATAACCAAAACACGGTGTAATTTGATATTAATTATTTCTCACTCAGAGCTCAAAGAAACGGGGATATTCTCAGTTCCGTATTTGTGGAGGAGGAGATTTATTAAAATGATTACAATGTGATAAAGTTATTTATGGTTCCAGAGTCTTGGTTGAAAGTCTTCTATGTTTTAGTCACTTGAGTCGGAAGTTTGAGCTCAAATCTGAACGTTTTCTGGATTGAATGCACAGGCAATATACTATATACGCTCATCATCAAAAGAACAGCTGCACCCAGAATGAGGTGTGGGATTGCAGTGCTGTTGGGAAGGAAGATAAAGGTTACCAGGAACAATAACTGATAATGAATTTAGACTGATATGATCAATATTTATTGAGCTACACATACAGAAGTAGTGTCTCTCTGTCAGTATGAAAGACTCCGGCTTGACGCTCGTAGTAGTGAACAAATTAAACAACAAACCGGAAAAAGGCAGTCAGCGGAGGCAACCAAGTTAGAAGGGTAAGGCAAAAGGGAGAGAGAAAGGCCAGAGCAGCGATCGAAAACCAGAGATAAGCAACCAGACGATTAGAGGATACAGCAAAAGGGGGTAGTCGGAAACCGAAAGGGGGTCAAAACCAGAAAGACACATAAACCAGAAAGATTGCTCAGAATTGCTAACAAAGTCGGCAAAGTAACGGCAGTAACGACAGTAACGACAGATGACTAGAACTCAGGTGACCGCGAACGAATGGGCACGTCCGCGCGAGAGCACGTGGATGTGATGTCATCGAGCGTAGCCCTCTGGGAAGTGGAGTTCAGAAGGGCGAGAGGAACGGGGAAACCTGGAAGCGTGACACTCTCAGTATGGCGTCGGGCCACCATGTTTGCTAACTCAACATGCCAGACGTCCCGGCATGGAGTTGTAGAGGTTCCCAATGGTGTCCTGTGATAATCCATCCCATGCAGCTTGAATATTCTCATACTGGCTATGTATTCTTACATTATACAGTGACATGATGCCATAAATATAGACTATTTCATTGGCTGCATGTATGGGGGTCACAAATTTGAACCTTTGCTCCATTACCATAGCTCTATAAGAAGTGAATGGCTGGGCCACCTGCAAATAATTCAGCTGCCATAGTTTAAATGATACATAATGCTCCTCTCTTTAATGCTCCCTCACTCCTTTATAAATGAAGAATACGGAGGTGTTCGCGGGCGCTGGTTAAGTTTTCTCTCCCACGTGAGAAGTGAAAGAAGCACAGGTCTACATGCTAATGACCGTGAGCTGTGGTTCCAATTACTGTTTAAGTAGCGTAATAATGGATGTGCATACAAAATTGAAAATTTCACTCCAGTCTCGCTCTAGCCACCAGAATTCCCGCCTCACTCATCTCAGCAAAGTTGGCAACCCTATTAAGCTGTCTCTCTCTCTTTTTTTTTTACAACATATATAAATTCTTCATCTAAGGGAAGCCTCAAATAGCCTAGGGCCATAAAATTGCTTGAGCCAGGCTTGGTCAGTACTCATTAGCACTGGGACCCTTTAGATATTTAAGCTTGCGGTTCTCCAGACGGTCCTTGGAGCTCCTTAGATGGTCAACATTTTGGTTCTCTCCTCATATGTTGAGGGTTATGTCAGGGTAGAGGTGGTCAGCAGCACACTGGAAATTCTATCGTTTTAAGTGGAGCAGGGACGCCAATGGGAAATGCCAATGGGAAGGGCTATAGCAGTGTACTCCACTGGCCAATGGAATGCCCCATCACATTTTCAGTTCTCACATTGTTTGCCATCAATGAACATTGAAATGTACTACTGTCCTACTGTACTGTACAGTTTTATAGGAAACAGAAAATGTAGCTCTCCAACGATAATCAACCAGTTTTTGCTGGTAGCACCTTCACCATGCCAACGTTTGCATTAGGGGTTGTTTGCATTAGGGGTTGTTTGCATTAGGGGTTGTTTGCATTTGGACCTTTACTGCTCAACTAAGCTTGATCTCGACTAGTTGGTGGTCATGTGATGACACCAACAATGTGGACACCTCGGAGAGGACAACAGGTGAGGAGCCTGGTCATTCTAGAGTCTGTATCTCTAGTTTCCTGTAGGCTAGCAATGCAATCACTGGAGATGTAAACATCACAATCCAATGCCCTCGACTTCATCCTAACATTTCTCTGCTGATTTGCAGGGCGTCATAGATCAGATATTGAATGTCATTATCACTGGATTTCCAAAGGACAACAAAAAGAGTCATATGTGGTTGGAGACGGAGCATAACACCCTGTAGTCCTGTAAAGGTTGATGTCTGTTACTCTTATTATCTGGCTGTCTGGACTTCCACCATTCCCAGGTTCGCCTACGGTGTGCCTAAGTTGGATACACATTTGCTAGATTCCAGTGTCTACTTCTCTGGTTCCCTGAAGGCTAGCAATGCGATCCAGGACTTGTTGAAAAGGGCACATCATGGTCTACTGACCTGTGGAGTCTGGCTTCATGATGGACTTTTCAATAACTATACTCTGGTGGGATACCAGTTCTGGTTCACATACAGAGTGCACATGATACACTGGGCAGTGGACAGTGAGTGCACATGTACTGGTGGGATATGATAAGCAGTAACCTGCTTTGAATGAGCGAGTATATACCAACTAGGTCTCAAAATCCCTCATAAGTCCCATTTTTACTCATAAGAAGATTATAAGATGCATGTTAGTAGGAATGAGTAGTCAGTGTTTATGCCTCCACGTCTCTGTTTGGCCTATTGCTATTTGCTATTTTCCGATTTTCCATTCATTATGGGATCTGGAGTTTGTTCATTCCACCCCCCACGACCCATGAGTACTTCATCATATGGGCTGATTCTCTAAAAGAGTTAGACTCACCAAACGAATCCCAGACCATTTGATTCCCACTTTTGGAGAGACTATATCCTACATCAAGACACTTTCCAAACATTCAGGATTTATTCTCACTCCCTCTTAATGAGTCTAAGTGTCTTTGCTTACAACTGTCTCTGCTTAATTGGAAACGACAGGCTAATTGTCTTTGCATGTAAACATGTTATTGTTTTGTGGCCATGAAATGAGATGCATAATCAGAATATGATCTCATTCAGAATATTACCCCTGTTCATGTAATTGAGTGAAGGGAAATGCATCAGATGGAACATCTGAGGCCGGTCAGCATGCTAAAAGCTAATGCAGCTGATGTTTCTGTGAGGACTACTTTTGTAGAAGTGGCCTTTTAAAAGTGGCCAAACTAGATTTTTGCTATTGCTTGCACGGTTTTGCTTGCATTGCTTGCGTTGTGATAAGAAATAATCATAACTGCATACCATAGGATAAGTGACCTTTGACCTTTTATTTTCTCACCTCTGCTTTTCTCATTTTTTTTCAGATAAATGGCAATTGGAATATTTAAAAGTAATTTTTTTGTCTTATTATAATTGTGGTTATAAATATAATATATAACATGTAATACACTCATCATCAAAAGAATATTTGCCTTAATCTGTGCATGTGAAGTAAGCTAGGACAGACCTCACTGCTTTACCTCACTGACTCAACAGCCACTTTGCGGACATTCAGCAAGCAGTGATGCCCTCCGTCCTTAAGGACGACTGTCCTTAACACCACGTCAACGTCACCAAAGACTGCAATGGTGTCGTGCCAGACTGTCATGGAGTGACTCAGAATGGCAGCGGGTCATCTTCAGTGACGAGTCCCGCTTTTGTCTTGGTGGAGATGACCAATGAATCCGTGTGTGGAGGCACCGTGGTCAGCACCAAGACGAACGGTTTGTTGTCATGCGTCACACATCGAGAAAGCCTAGTGTCACTCCACCTCCACCCCTACCGCACCATCTGCAGGAACTGTGTGAGGATATTCAAGCTGCATGGGATGGATTACCACAGGACACCATTAGGAACTTCTGTATGTGTAGCTCAATAAATATTGATCATATCAGTCTAAATTTATCATCATTTATATCATTGTTCCTGATAAGATTTCTCTTCCTGCCCAATAGCACTGCAATCCCACACTTCCTTCTGGGTGCAGCTGTTCTTTTGGCCATGACTGTATAAAATATACAGGATATGACTGCTGGTTTGCTAATAACCTCAATTAAACTAGTGAAAAGCTCTGATAGAACTCCCATGAGAAAAACCTACAGTGGTAGGAAATTAGCCAGAATTAAATGACCAGGTAATTCTGAAAAGCTGCTGTTGGGCAAAGCCTGATGCACTGTCCTGGTCATCTGCAGGGTGGAGCTATTTTGTTTCTTTCCAGAAGTTAAAAAATATAGAATAAGCTCATCACTCAGTAACAAAACCATTATGAATTTTATTTTGGCTCTGCGTAGTGTAAAAGATGATGAGCCAGCCTCAGCCTTTGACTGACTAGTGGAATTTAACCATAACTGGCATATAAAGTAACAATTGTTGTATTATTGTGTCTTTCAGACATGGATGGGTGGGAGGCATGGAGATGGAGCACCACCCGAGCACTGGACTTGCAGTAAAGATGTCTAAACGTGTTGCTTGTGCTGGGCTGTGGGGCAGTGGTGCAGTATTTGCCCCTTCTGTCAAGTTGAATTGTATGGCTAGAAGTGACCTGCCTGCTATCTCGCCCGTTTCAGCAGCATCCAATGGCGTTTTCTGCAATAAAACACTTCACTTAAAGTGCTATGTTTCCCGGGTGTCCTTTTTTGCCAAGATGTCACATTAGGTGTCAGATGTGAGATAATAGTCCCCTTCCCACCCCCACCAGTAGACTGGAGGAGAATAGTGCTACCATGAGCTCCAATACCAGAAGTGAAGGAGAGCGAGCACTGCTGAGGACTGCAGAAGAAGAGGCAGCATGTTGTGGATGTAAGACAAAGATGGTAGAAGCGGCAGGGGTGAGTAGGGGATGCTTGGATGGTGGCTAGAGAGGTAGCACTGGCCAAAATCCACCAGCGATGCAATGGTCAGACATTCATGTCTGTTCAGCAGCAGCAGTGAGGAAGAATGGCGCATTGCTGCCAGAGGAGCTGAGTCAGCAAGGCCTTCAAGCCATCACAACCGAGGCGTAATTTAATACGTAATTCAGAACAAATAACAGGCTTACCAGACAAAATGAGCCTCCTGTGACTGAAATGTACCTAATAGCGTGTAATACCTCCATGAGCACCAATAACAGCTGTGACTGGATTTGGTATGTACTGGACAAGTTTCTGGATGTAGGTCACATCAATGTTCAGACACACTTACATCAAAGAATTGTGCGGTACACCAACACGCTACTTACAGTACACTAACACATCACACTTACTGAGTTACTGTACACCGACACGCTACTTACAGTACACTAACGCATCACACTTACTGAGTTACTGTACACCAACACGCTACTTACAGTACACTAACGCATCACACTTACTGAGTTACTGTACACCAGCACACTACTTACAGTACACTAACACATCACACTTACTGAGTTACTGTACACCAACACGCTACTTACAGTACACTAACACATCACACTTACTGAGTTACTTTACACCGACATGCTACTTACAGTACACTAACGCATCACGCTTACTGAGTTACTGTACACTAACGCACTACGTACAGTACACTGACGCATTACACTTACTGAGTTATGTATAACACTGTCTGCAACAGTAACATAATTAATTTGTAATCTTCAATCAGGTAATGTTCATGTGTTAATACATTATGATTAACACTAAATACCTAATTACAGCTAATCTTACACTCTCATGATTATAAAGGGTTACTGAATGTTTCAGCCCCATTACTACCTCAAAGCTGGACAGATGTAGCAGCGGTGCCTCAGGGGGTGACTTTCTCAGAATTGCACAAGTGGACAGTTGGTGACAAAGCCCCACATCTGAAACACTTTTCCGCAGTTTTGCTGTCCTCCAAAGCGGGCAGTCTGTTTTCGTGCCATGTTTTCTCTTTCTTTTTTTTTTCCCTCCAGGTTTGATTATCCCTATTCATCTGGTGACACTCCATATGGACCGGTCGATTCACTCGCTCCTTTTGTGCGGGCTTACAATCACCCAGCAGTAATCTGACTACCCTCCGTCTGCTGCGGCTAACGCTTTCCGACACTGTTCACCTGCTGTGTGTGCGTATGTGAGTGCATGGACACGCATTTACATTTGAAAAGCTGGTGAGGATGTTGTCCGTGCAGAGGCTGAGGGAAATTGGCCATCATCAGCATGCTGTGTTTCGCCTCACTGTAGAGGTAGAGAGAGAGAGAGAGAGAGAGAGAGAGAGAGAGAGAGAGAGAACAAGGACGCACATACATACACATTGAGTTGCGCTCTTGTGTCACAGTGAGAGTATTCTCCCAGGGCTGATGGGATGCCAGCATGTGAGTGCAAAACATAGTACTGCCACACATCCACTCTTACCCCGACTGTGGTATTTGCTCAGTGCCACTGTGCATTTGCTTATCTGGGTGGTATCCGCACACAGTAGTGATAGCTCTCTCTCCAAACACAAACATACCGACTGCATGAGAAGTGCTCCATTAAAAATTCCATTTTAAAAACACTCTTAAGGCAACAGCTTGGCCAAAACAGTGATGTTCAGCCAAGACAAGTGTCTGGAGTTTTGCACCCGAGGTCAACATGGCTACCCAGTAAACATTCGGACATTGATTAACCTTGACGTCAGCTACATGCTGATCATGTGATTTACACCAACAACATAGATGCCTCAGAAAGGACAACAGGTATAGAGCCTGGTGATTTCCAGGGTCCATACCTTTGGTTTCCTGAAGGATTCCTGATGTGATCTAGGAATCTTTGGAATGGGCACATCACATTGAGACAAATACAAATTTTCAGGAATACAAAGATTCCAGTATCTGTATCTACAGTTTCCGGAAGGCTTCCTGGTGTGATCTAGGAATCTTTGGAATGGGCACATCACACTGAGTCTAATATACAAATTTTCGGGAATACAAAGATTCCGTGATCTGTATCTACAGTTTCCTGAAGGCTTCCTGGTGTGATCTAGGAATCTTTGGAATGAGCACGTCACACTGAGTCTAACATACAAATTTTCGGGAATACAAAGATTCCAGGATCTGTATCTACGGTTTCCTGAAGGCTAGCAATACAATCCAGGGCTTGTTGGATTTGCAAAAGTCACATTCGCAAGTCATTTGCTTCACAGCATTCCCTTCTCCTGTAGTTTCATTCATGANCCTGAAGGCTTCCTGGTGTGATCTAGGAATCTTTGGAATGGGCACGTCATATTGAGTCAAGCACAAATTTTCGGGAATACAAAGATTCCACAATCCAGGGCTTGTTGGATTTGCAAAAGTTACATTCGCAAGTCATTTGCTTCACAGCATTCCCTTCTCCTGTAGTTTCATTCATGACGTCATCAGCGATTACTGGATACCAGTGAATCTAGTTCGGGAACCAACGTTGTGGCTGGAAGGTCTCTGCTTTGATCCCCTAAACCAACAGGACCTAACTAAAGGGCTCTAGCTCTTCAAAGGGATCAGACGATGGTTCTATATAGAACCTTGAACACTCAGGAGAATGGTGAAAAGATTCTTTAGATAGATGGTGAATATTCAATCATTTGTTTTAATAAAATAAACATAATTAGGGTTTACGGTCATTAAAAGGATTTTAGTCTAAGGTCCAAAGCCAGTTCAAAGCCAGTTTGGTAGAATGGTCCATATACATCCTTTGTAATTACTATATAACACTAAGAAATAGAAGTGCTGTGCATTGATAGTTCCTTATAGAATATGTACAGATAGTTTCATGTTAAAGTAACTGCTGACTGCACTGTTACAAAGTTGTATTTTGTGTTGTTCCTGGATACTAAGTGAGTTTTCCTAAATCCTCAGTCCTAAAATGTACAGACAATGCTATTAGTCCCCTAAAACTTTGCTTTTGTGCTCAGGACAATGATGCATTGAAAGGTTCTCTATTTTCTAGAAGATCTGCAATACGTTCAGTGCTGAGTAGACTTCAAGTAGCTTCTGGAACGGTGAGAACTCTCCAGAACTGTCTGGGACTGTCCAGTGGTCTACATAGCAGTATAAATACAGGTGTGTTAAAACAGCCAGTTCAGTTGATGCTCCAGCTGAGTGAGTGGATAATAGATACAGAGCTACAGGTAATTTAGAGGCATCAAGAGGCTGCAGGATCTGGCAGATGCATTCTGCTCTGTCTGTGGACCAATTTATCAAGACCAGAGTGAAACAGTACTCCGTGAAAGCATCTGTTAAGATGGGCAAGGCCTACAAAGCTTACTTCAGCAAGCCTGTTGGCGGTCAAGACAAACCGTGGGCACCTCACTTCACATGCGAGCGCTGCAGGAGAACTCTAGAAGGTGGAAGGTGAACGATTGCTGCTCACTTAGATGGCAGAGTTTTATTCTGAAAAGTTTTGAGGATTCATTGAAGTTTAAAAGCTGTTATTAAGACATCTGTCACAGTTTTCAATGTTCTAGCAAAATATATATTACACTACAGTATATACTACTGCCTTATACTGTTTGTAAATCATGTGTAAACTGTATATTTGTAGTTTGTTTATTGCTTGTATATTGTGTATATTGTGAAGATTGTATATTGTAATTGTTTGTATTTATTGTGTATATGTGGAGTAATTGTGTATGTTGTGGACTGTCAGTACTAGAGAGACACAAACTGCTGAAACCAAATTCCATGTGTGTGTCAACATACTTAAACCTGATTCTGATTCTGATATACTTCAGGTACTGTCGTAATATCTTAATATCTTATTACTGAGTAACGTGAAATAAACGCAAATTCTTTATTTCATTGTCATGCGATAAATATATAAATATGCCCTCATCATCAAAGAACAGGAATGAAACTTGGTGGGTAGGTTTGACATCATGAGACATGTGAACGATTCAAGTTTCACGCTCAGCGGCACATGATACGTAAGCAAGGACGGATCTTATCGCTGTACCTGACCTACCCAACAGCCACCACTGGGGACACTCAGTGAGCAGTGATGTCCTCCATGAGTCATCCTGTTAGTACCAGCACCATTGGCAGACGGCTGCACCACACAGGACTACATGCATGCAGACCGTTACGATGACTTCCCCTGTCAACGTCGACTGCAATAGTGGTCAGTGCTGAGATGAATGATTTGTTGTCACACGTCACACGTCCAGAAGGCCTGGTGTCACTCCACTTCCACCCCTACCGCACCATCTGCAGGAACTGTGTGAGGATATTCAAGCTGCATGGGATGGATTATCACAGGACACCATTAGGAAGCTCTACAACTCCATGCTGAGATGTCTGGCATGTTGCGTTAGCCCGATGCCATACTGAGTGACACTACTTGTATATGTGTAGCTCAATAAATATTGATCATATCAGTCTAAATTTATTATCATTTGTTGTTCCTGGTAACCTTTATCTTCCTTCCCAACAGACCTGCAATCCCACACATCCTTCTGGGTCATGAGTGTAGCTGTTGTTGTTCACCTCTTAGATGTAACCAACTGGAATATAACACACAGAAGCTTCGAATAGCTGTGTATCTACAGTGTTAGGGTTAACAGTATTATGTCTACGAGCTGAATTATGGTTATGTAGGTTGGGTTTGGTAGCATGTACACCATTAAACGTAACACTCAGTTGCATTTCATAGATTAGCATCTGCAAAACATCTCCAGGGGACCTTCACATCGAAGTGCTATTACATACAGTGCTAGGTATAAGGTGAAGACTGTGTACATGTTCCTGTTCCTATAAATATGCATGCTGGGCCTGCCCTGCCTCCTGTGTCTTTACTGTAACTCTATTTTAAGACAGGAAAGTCTGTCGGCTGTGCGGCCTGAGAGCTTCTAGTTGCTTTCCACCTGTAAAATGGGACTCCTGCAGTGAGGTGTGATTGTGAGGGAAACCGTATTTTGTGCTCCATTTGCTTTGCTTCCTCTGGTGGCAGCTGGGCCTGCCGTGACCGTTAATGTGGGGAAATTAAAGAGGGAAAAAAAAAAAAAGGGACGGAGAAAAAGGGAAATCCGACTAGACGGACATGGCCTGACATGACAATCAATTACTCAGAGCAGTTTCTGTGTTTGTTTCGTTTGTGTTTTAATAAAGCTGATATTAATGGAACGCTACTGGATGTTTGCTAGAGGGGGAATCGTCTACGCGCGCGAGAAATTATAACACCGTCCCGAGTGTGACATCAACGGCGGACGCCTTCTCTCAGCATGCTCCTGTTAAAGCAATTTATGTCAAAGATCTCCCGAGGTCTCGCATGTTCGTGTGTCTGTTAGCGTTTGTGTGTCTGTGTGTGTGTATTAGCTTGTAGACGCCTCTCGCGGTTACCAGTCTGCTAAATACTGATAAGAAACATCCACCAAATGGTGGCTTTGATGCTGATCACAAGTTTCGTAATTTCATACTTGGACTGCGGACGCACAAACATAAACACGGCTGAGATCATCCCTTCCCCCTCCTCCAAAAAAGAGCCTAAAAAAACATACGCTAGCATGTGCTGCGTGAAGTGCCGGCTGCGGCAGGAGAAAGGCGACCATGGTACGCTACGCCAGCAGTATGTTTACCAGACCATAGGACAGAATGAGGAGCTGAGAGAACGACACTATGTGTGTGTTGAGTTGTGTGTGTGGGAGTGTGGGAGCGGGTGAACATGTTGGTTTGTATACTGAGTACCTGCACAACGAAGCAGGGCTTTCGTCCTTATTAAGAGAGACACCTGCATCTCCTCTAAGTTGATTTTGAATGCTGAGAAAACAGCCTCTGTTAGGGTCGGTGGTGGGGTTGGCGGGGGTGTTGAGGGGACCGGAGAGGAATGGCGCTATAATGAAGTCAGAGATAACGTGGTGGAGAGGAACGAGTGTAGCCTGGACTGAGGTTCACCCAGCCTGAGGATGGAAACCTGGATGAGGGCCAGTTGCAAGCACTCTGCAGAGCAGCTTGGTGGCCTGGCAGCAATGACTGAGGCCCTCCAGCCATGCATCAAGCAGGTACTGGTGGCATGGTTGGCCGAGGCAGAGAGTCAGGGACCCAGTCTACACGTGCAGCTCTCTTGCTGCAGTCTACGGGGAGCCGAGGGTGTGCCGCCACTGTAGCTGCCACCCCTAGTGGCACAAGGGTTGACGCTGAAGGCTATGAGGAGTTCTGCCGCACTGGGGAGGAGGTTGCAGTGTTCAACGGGTTCAACTCACTTACAACGGGTCACATGTCTTCTTCTATGCTGAACCTACAGACACTTAAAGGCTTACAATTAACAGCTCCAGCTGATGAGAGCCTGAACCAGTACATACCCTGATATACCACATGTACTCTTGAAGTACCACAGTATGATATTTCTCCATATCTCCACCTCTAATATATATATAATGGTGTAGAAACTTTAATTTTCTATTTTTTCTGCACAGTGTAAAAGCTCTAGTTCTCCTTTCAGTCTAGTGAATATTCATGAGGGACCGACCAACAGAATTGCTCCAAACCTGCTTAGAAATAAACCTTGTACTACCAGCTCCACTGCAGGTTAAGAAAGCTGGTTCATCCTCCTGTAAAGCTCCATTTTGGAGGGTTTTAAGGTGGACTGTATAATTCCATGAGTGCTATTTTATAGTTTGATGTCTTCACTGTTATTCTACAGTAAAGCTTTAAGATGAACAGAAGGAGAACCTGCTATGAGGAGCAGTAAATGAGGAGTCTAAACTTTTGACTGGTAGTGCATATACTGGAAACTCAACAAACTGACCTCAACAAAGTTCTACTGAGCTAATTTTGTGTTGTGCATTGTCCTGGGCTAATGATGAAAGTCATGCATTTGTTTACCCTTGGCAGTTTTCTAGCGTGTGAGTTGAACGTAACTTCAAGCCTGTACATAAACAAAAAAACTTAGTTAAATACCTGGAATTAATTTATGATGAATTTGTTATTTTAATTAACTATATCCATATATAAACAATACCTGTTCTTTTTATACTGCAAAACATTATATCATGGCAAGAAAAAAGTCCATCTAGTCGCCTACGTGTCAATATCTAGTTGATATATATATATATGATATATCTTATATTAATTATAAATGTAATTTATAATTGCTATAAAGTTTTGAGAGTGTGGTAAGCTAATTATATGATTACAAGCCATTTTTAAACTTGTTTTAAGTGATTCAGTTAAGCTACCATATCTCACTATACTGGAAGGTAATTTGGCTGGTTTCAAGCATGCATCTTAAAATAAGTTCAATTATTTGCCAGTATATTGAGAAAATATGGCTTACTAAAATCACTTAAAACCAGTAAATACATCTAGAAAGAAGTTAAATAATCTTGTAAGACGCTATTAATAATAATAATAATAATAATAAGTAATAAGCTTACCGACAATCTCAAAACAAGACATAAGATATATCAATTATATATAAGAACGTTTCATTTGTCAATTTAAGCTCGCCAGACAAAAAACAAATGAGTCCCCTCTGTGATGTTCTGGGGGTCTTTTCATTATGTGGAAATGGGTTCTTTGGTTGAGGTGACAGTAAATGTGAAACACATGTGAGCTGCTGGACAACCAGGTTTTACCTTTTGCTCATCGTCTTACCGGGGAACATAACATTCCTATCCCTGTATTCCAAGATGACAACTCTCGTGTTCACAGGGCTGCAGATGTGACTGATTGGCATGATGAACACTCAGGAGCATTCACACATCTGGACTGGCCTGGAAAATCCCCAAATGTGAATCCATCTGTGGGACTACCTGGAGCAACCAGCAAAACGCCAGGGAAGGCGTCCACCAAATCTGGCCCAACTGACCAATTCTTTGATGCCCTAGTGTCTGAACATTGATGTGGCCTACATCCAGAAACTTGTCCAGTCCATGCGGAACCCAATCACAGCTGTTATTGGTGCTCATGGAGGTGTTACACTGTAACTGTAGTGTAGAGGCCTGTAGTGCTGATGATGTTGTAGTTTAGGCCACAATTTTTTGTAGCTTGAAAAAAGAAGCTGATGGAAGTTTTGAATAATATATCAAGAACCAAATACCAACATAATGAACGAGCACTCGATTATCTGAATTATTCAGGCCAGGCCTGGAGAAGTTAATTTTGCTGGTGATCAATATCAGGAAAAAGTGATTACTTTAGGATCACCAATATTGAATATTGATTGAAACAACTCAGTGGTTAATGACTGATCATTTCTGAACCGTGTATGTTGTGGCTTACACAAATGTGTGTGAGTATAAAGGCAGGCCTGTCATAATTACTGCATAATCATCTGGAGCTATTTAAGCTGATGGCAGTTTTCCGTTGTTGTTTGCTTGTACAATCATTTACTTTGCAGCAAACAGAATGTGAATTGGATGCATTTTCATAATTTGAAATTAAACATTCAAATAAACGAAAGCATCAAACATATTTATTGAGAAACGTCATTGGTCTCATGGAAGTAGCAAAAGTTCCCTTTATGGAGATTGAAGGCAGTATTGAGTAATGTTTGTTTATTTGAGCTCAAGCTGTGTCAGTTGGAAACTGGGAAGGAAAAGAGCTAATAGGCTAATTCGGTCACTTTAGACGTGCACCTTGATAGTATCATAGAATTAACAAAAAAGTCCATCCATTAAATAAAACCTAATCTCAGTCCTAACCCTAAACCTAACCTTAACCTTAACACAAAACCTAATCAAAACACTTCTCTTAGCCTCAACCTTAACCTCAACCCAAAACCTAATCCTAACCCTCACCAAGCCCTAATACTGACCCTAACCTTAACCCAAAACCTAATCCTAACATTCACCCAGGCCCTGATCCTAACCNACCCTAACCTTAACCCAAAACCTAATCCTAACATTCACCCAGGCCCTAATCCTAACCCTAACCTTAATCTCAACCCAAAACCCAAAACCCAACCCAAACCCCAACCCTGGCGCTAATCCTTACCCTGCCCCTAATCCCAAATGTAACCTAAAATCAAATCCTAACCCTCACCCTGGCCCTAATTCTAACCCTAAACCTATTCCTAACCCTCACCCTGGCCCTAATACCAACCCTAACATTAACCCCAAACCTAGTCCTAACCTTAAACTCAACCCAATAACTAATCAGGACCCTCACCTTGACCATAATCCTAACCTTAACCTTAACCTCAACTCAAAACCTAATCCTAACCCTAACCCTGGCCCTAATCCTTACCCTGCCCCTAATCCCAAATGCAACCTAAACCCTAATCCTAAACCTCAGCCTGGCCCTAATCCTAAAACTAACATTTGCCAAAACTTAATCCAGTTAAACTCCAGGTACAGGACGGAGTCAGCAGCATGTCTATGAAATCTTGTTGAGGATGTTGTGATGGTCTGTATTACACCTGTTACATGTCCAGTGACTTCTCAGGTGAACATCTACAGATATGAACTCGGACCCTCCGATAAGGTGAATAACTACTGAATCAGACCTGCAGATTATTAATAAATCGGATTTACACAGTATGTATTCGGATACTTCATTGTTGTTATACCATTGATATGTTCTTGTTGTGTTGCGTTTATGGTATTCCAGTGTAGAGGAAGTCTGAAGGATGTAATATGACCAGGGATTTCGCATTCACCTGTGTGTAGAGCGATAGTATAGTAGCACATAGAGACGTGAGGTTTCCACTCTGGTTGATATGTTCTGATATGACTAACCTGACGTTCATTTGTGTGGGATTAAATCGTGTGTAAAATGGAGATGATTTAGAGCAAGAAACTATAGTAGCTACATCAAACAGATCTACGAATTACACTGCAGCGCATTACAAACCAGGCCTTCAGGGGTACGGCAGGTGGTTATATTCAGGTTTGAATCCTTGAGGGATAAACAAATCTTGGCCACAACATCAGGGGGAGGAAAGCACAAAAACATCAAGTCGAAACACCTGCAGGGTTATTAAGATAATACTCTTTAATTCAAAAGCTGTTGTACTGTCGGTGCGGCATGTGTAACACCAATTCACACCAAGTCCTCTGAGATGGCCCTTGAGTTAGAGTGGGTTCTGGCAGTAAGAGTTCTTTTGTCAGCTGTTTTGCATTTGTCAGGCGCCTTAGCAGAATGAGCAATAATCACCAAACCCGGAGCCACATCTTCCCCTGGTGTTGCTACACGCGTACAAGGCTTCTTATAAACACAGCATGCAAGAATCTGTGGTGCAATAACGTGTCGTTTCCTCAACAGCTCGATGTAAATGAAATTTTACATATTGCAACTTTTAGGGAGGATTGCAGAATGGATCTGCGGGAATGAACCGATACAGCCAATTGGATTTAGCATTCTTTGCACAAGGTTAGCAAAGCCTGACAATCCACAGACTGGGTAAACATCGGCAGCGTAATCCCATATTGGTGAAAAGTGCTTGGACGGCAATAAGGAGTAAACACGGCTCTTGTTTTTCGTTGGTCTTCAGTCTCCGGAGCTGAATACAGATGTCATTTACTTGTTTACTTGAGAAGGACTCACAGACGCATCCAGTTCTGAATTTGATTTTGCGTATCCTACATTTTTCATATTTCTTTTTCCTGCGGCCCACGTTGCAAGGTTTGGGTGGGATTATGAGCTGTGTGAGTCAGTAATAGGTCTGGCGAGTCTGAGCCATGAAGACCAGATTAACCTTCTTATTACATAATTAAATATATAACTGACAGTCTCGGTCCAGCTCTGCATTCTAACTTTGGGACATACACTACCAGTTTAGACACATGCAACTAAATGGGTGTGTTTGGGTACCTTATAGCCTCTACAGGCTTAAGAGCTCCAACTGAAACAGTACATATCCCGATATACCGCATATACTCTTGATGTACCACAGTATTATATTTCTACATATCTCCACCTCTAAAATACAGTTCTGGAAATAAATAAGAGACCACCCCAGTTTCTTCTTAAATCAGCATCTCCATATGTACAGCAGGGTCTTAGTGAGAACAGAAGGTTGGGTTCTAGCTTTACTGGCAGATACAGTGAGCGTCTGGTTCATAAGAACAAGGTAAAGCAGCAAACACGCAGGACAACACAGCTACAGACTGGCAGAGGGCCGAAACCACTCTCTACTGACCGTGATGAGCGCCACGTCATTCCAATGTCACTTAACCACCGTAAGATGACCTCAAGTGACCTACAGAGAGACTGGCGAGCGGTGGCTGGGGTGAAATGCACAGCGAGCATGGTTCAAAAAACAGGCTTCTGGAGGGTCATTAGAGATTTTCTAAATAAACAGATCTAAATACAATATTTGATCTGGAATTTGGGAGACGTGTTTCCAGTAGTGTATAGAATAAAACAGAACTGCTCATTTTGGTCAAACACAAGCCCAGAAACTGTAAAACTAGAGGAACTGATCACTTTGCAGTGGTCTCTTCAATTTTTCCAGAGCTGTATAATTAGTAGTGTAAAAACTTTGATCTCTTTTTCTGCACAGTGTAAAAGCTCTAGTTCACCTTTCAGTTAAGTGAATATTCAAGATGGACCGACCAATAGAATTGCTCCAAACCTGCTTAGAAATAAACCTTGTTCTATCAGCCTCCACTGCAGGTTAGGAAAGCTGTTTATCCTCCTGTAAAGGTCCATTTTGGAGGTTTTTAAGGTGGACTGTATAATTCCATGAGGGCTATTTTATAGTTTGATGTCTTCACTTTCTGGTTGCTCAAAGGTGACACAAGAGTGTGCAGTAACCCGGTAGCTAATGTTAGGATTTGTGTTTAGTCTGATTTTTATATCATCTTTTGGTTTTGGCCTAGTTCATTTAGAATCATGATGGAGGCCATACCAAGAATAGTACCAGGTACCAGGTTTAGACCAATAGATAAATCGTTGTACTGTTATACCATTATACCGTTATACCGATAGATAGATAGATAGATAGATAGATAGATAGATAGATAGATAACAAAGCCAAAAAAGGCTAGTAGATTTGAATCAAGCTGGTACCATCCAATGGTTTAAGTTGTGAGACAGAGTTAGCATCTTTGCTATTGCCATTTCACTGTATGTGGTAGACAAGTTTTATCCAGCTTGCTAACTGAGTATAGCTCCATGGCTAACCACAGCTCCACACCTCTGCACACTAAACACTACAAACCACATACAGTACGAAAATGGAAAAACTGTTAGTAACACTGTTAGTAACTGTTCAACAGCTATTAGCTCCAACTCCAACACAACCCACCAAGTTATACCATTATACCATGATACTGATAGACAGACAGACCGATATCTATCTCCAACTAGTGTTTTGATGGTTTAATTGTAGAGTGACGCAGACACACCAACACAGGAAAAAAAATAGGTTACAAATTTGAAGGTATCTAAACTAAACACAGCTGCCACCAACCATGCCGGGTATCTGTGTATGTATGTTACAGATCAGTGTACAGGACTGTGAGTGTGTGATTGCATAATATATGCATGTTTACTTTTATGTGGTTACTGCCAAGAGTTAGCTAACTTGCTAACTGCACCAAAACAGTGGATTTTGACTGGAACTTTAGGATAAATTTACATTTCTGGATTGTGTATTCTGAGACATAAATTATGAAGCAGCACAAATTAGGCAATGCAAGCTTTTATGTTTTACACCAGGAGCAGCACAATATGGCAGCAAAATCTAATGCTGAACATCCAAGGCTTAAAACTGCACTTTATGTGTACATGGCCACCGTAGTGGGATGCCTACCAATTCTGGTTTGAAATGCACTTCACTTCACCGTGATCTCATAGAAAAACAACAAACAGAAATGACAAAAAATAAATGTTTCTGTTGTGATCGCAGGGCTAGCTCAGGGGTGCCTAAGTGAAGTGTTCAATTCTACTCATACTCTAAAGTATTAGATCCAGCTTGCCAATATTACAGCCAGGGATATTGGAACTGACTTCTTCATGGCGGAAGACCACCAGGACTGCTCATGTGCCCTAATTGTTAGCTATAAAAGTTCAATTACCACCGAGATCAGGTAAGCAGTGTTGTTTTCAAGGAGTCCTCCTTTCCCTGAGACTGCTCCCGAGACCTAGACCAGGTGAGCACTGCCATACTAGCACGAGCTAGTCAGATCCACTTCGAGCTTTTTGGTTCCCTGCAGTCAATAGATTCAAAGGTGTTTTGTAACTGTTGTTATGCTCCATCTGACCTCGGCTATATACTGTCCTGTGGAGGTTGAGGCTTTTAGCTTTCAGTCACACGTCCGAAATAAGACGGATGTGTGGTGTGATGCGAAACGTAGCCACAGGTGAGCACAATACTGTCCCCTTAATGGTGGTGTGGAAGTGGTCTTTCCACTTACTGACCTTAGCGATCTTTTCACTTTCAGGGAATGAGAATCGTCGGTTGGGCTGCCGAGAGGTTCCAGCGGTTAAAAGTCTCAGTACTGTGGTGAAAATGGCTTTTAGACTGAATCATTGATATGGCTTGATGGTGTTAAGAGCAGCCTTTTCATTAGTGACCTGGAAACAACAGTAGAAGGGTGACTAATCTTCAAAAAAGGGCAGAATTTAAATGGTCAGATATGGATGGATACTACATCCTACATACTCATTCACAGTCCTTATTCTGGCATGTCAGTGATGTCATTGCAAAGCATATATATATGTGTGTGTGTGTGTGTGTGT
>CM067485.1:33295943-33308620 GCA_034552555.1 Semaprochilodus insignis
GGAGAAAATAACTTTGATAAAAAAGGCTCCCCATTGTTAATTTGTCTCTAGTTAAAGTTTGTGACATACACTAAAGCAGGTCACAGAGAAAAAGTTCTACTGACGTTGTAAACACACTAATAACTCTGCCAGCCACAGCATGTAGTCTTGGAAGCTTGCTGATGATCTCTCATGAAGACCAACAATCAGTATGTTTGAAATCTCTGCATTTGTTAATTAGTGGATCAACTTACGGTCGACTTACGTATTCATCATGTTGGGGAACTGGTGGGGTCCGTCACAATCAGCTAGATATGACTATACGCAATTTCAAAGTTTCAAAATCGTTGTTGCAGATCTCAAGGTATCCAGAGACAAGACTCCCATGCATTGACTCCCAATCCCGCCATTTCCCCTAATCATAAGGGTAAAATGTTTTGCCTCTCGGTTCGACTTGGGTGGGTACATTCTGGCGGGAAAACGATGTCAATGCACACCCCATGTAGGGAGATGCAACCCATGTAGATGATGACCGACAGAACATGGGTGTGTCAATCACAGTTCTTTAGGGCCCTCATTGAATTGCAACATGAAACCAAAACTAACCAGATCATATGTATACAGTACAATACAACAAAACATGAAGCTTGGTTCGAACCTTGATCCAGAATTTCCGAGGTGAAAACATCCATTATCTCAGATGTCATATAGCTCTTTTCCACTGACATGGTACCTGAGCTTTACCAAAACAAGTAAAAAAGGTTCTTGGCTGTGGCGCGAATGGCAAGGGGGTGTCGCTGCCATCACCACGTGAAGTTGTTCACACCACCATTTTCCAAGTTACTTCTTTCATTAGCGAAACCAATAAGAGCAGCAACTAAATGACCCACCACTGGTCTACTGAGGAAAGGCCATGTTCCACCATTTTGTTTTTATGTGTTGTCCACCAACTTCTGCTTCCGGACTAAAGACATTCAGATGTCCTAATCGCTTGGCTCTCAAACCAGTGGAAAAGAGGCTATGTTCTTAATGGGTTCAGTGGATCCTGGGAAGCAGCACCAGCTCTGGCACGAGCACTGGCACTTTGTTGGTGGAAAAGAGGTATCAGAAAGGCATCTTCTCAAGCCATCTTGCATGTATGCCAAGACAGAACTACAGCCTTAGTGTAGTGGAACTGTTTAGTGTTCAATTCACAATTAGCATCCGGTTCTGCTTTCCCTGGAATATATTCCCACAACCTACTTTTACTCCCACCCCCTCCAATCTCTGAGCCCTTCCCAACCTCATTTAGCTCCAGTCGCATTCAGCAACTGTTGTTTTTTCGGGAGTGGCGGGGGGGGGCGGGTTGGATGAGGGAGATTAGGCATTGGATGATAATGCCATTTAATCAGAGCAGATCATTGATTTCAGATGTGCGCTTTTGTTCCCCCAAAAGCAACCAACCTTCTCTGACCTTTAGAATCCCTGGAACGGCACACATGATGTGTAATCCCCCAGGTAACCGTTATTAGATGAATAATCTCATGGTTATCATGATCAGACTGTTTGTTCCGGCCACAAACGCAGGCCAAATCTCTTCGGATTACGCTCTGCCATTATCGGAATGAAATTTATAATCTAATCATATTCTGCCATTTTAGGAATGATCAAGGATGCTTAAGGATGTAGACAACACTACTGAAAAAATACCGAATGGCTGTTTTGACGATATAGGTCAACCGTACTCGCCGCGATTAGCGCTGTGGTTAACGGCTGTTTCTTCGTTTAGCTGCCTGATTGCTTTGGCACGAACGTTTGCAGTTATTTTAACACTGTTGCCGGGTGTGTGTTTTACGGCAGCCCTAAAAATAGAGCTGGTGGAAATAAGAGCGGCTAACTGCGAGGATGAACGTCCAGACGCTCGTTTTATTGTTGGCAGACCGGCATCTCTGGCTGCCACATACAAATGAAGCTTTTAGACCGGGAACAATGGCTTATTATCCCAGCTAATAGGGCTGTATTCCCCACTAGAATATTACATAGGTAATCCTTAATTATTGGTCTGTACGCTGCTTTACATTCCGAACGCGGCCCGACTCGCTCTCAGCCGCACTGCTGTATAGAGGTGAGCTAATTAGTCGAGGTCCGGATGCTCAAGGATAATCCGGCTACTGGAGACATGCCGAACGGAGCAGCGCTCATTCCGCTTTGCTATTCCGATCATGCCCAGGCTATGTATGAGGGCTGCTCATTAATTCTCATATTATCATTTTTAACTTTTAACTTATCCTCTAACTTTCTAAAACCACGACGAAGCCGATTTGTATTAGGTATTTTATCTCCAGGCTTTTAAAGCCCTCGCTCTCATGTCAGGAGTTAAACTTTTGGATTTTCCACCCAGCTGTTTGCTTTTTTGCTTCTTTTTTTTTTTTTCTTTCCCTCCTCTCTTTTTCTTCTTCTATTCCTCCAAGGCCATGAAGCACATGCAGTAGGAGACAGTGGGCAGCCATGTGTCCTTCCTCAGGTAGCGATACGGGCTCCTCTCACAGATCTATAGAGCCTCCAGGCTGCGCCTACGGTTCAATAAGCTCTGGCCGATAACGGCAAAAGAACAGCGCTTGACATTTGGAGAATAAGCTCGATAGTCCAGCTAGTCAAAACATGGATACAACCAGCATTGATCTCCTCACGCAGTGGTAAAGATGTTCCTGGCTGGGTTTGGCCCATTAGAAACCCAATTCATACTCAATATCTCTCTCTCTCTCTCTCTCTCTCTCTCTCTCTCTCTCTCTCTCTCTCTCCTTACACATGGTCATTTCTAAATGATGATGTCAGAATGTGGTGGGGACATATACTGTATAAGCTCACTGGGCAAAAAAAAAAAAATTAGTCCCCTGTGACTGAAATGTACCTAAAAGCATGTAATACCTCCACAAGCACCAATAACAGCTGTGGTTGTACTGGATGTAGGCCACATCAGTGTTCAGAGGGTTGTGCATCAAAGGGTTGCACAGTTGGTCCAGATTTGGTGGATGCCTTCCACAATTCCGAGGAGAATTCCCTGCAGACTGAGATTTTTGCCACTGTTAGTAGACCCGTATGACCGTACGCTTCCATACACCTGCAGATTCAGCTACTTCCTTCACACTATGGTTTTTGGTTCGCCCAAATGCAGTCACTCCTTTTAGCCAATCATTAACATCTGGAGCCATTTTCCACACATGGAATGAGACATTCCCTGCACTGTACCACCTCTCCCCAATCTATGGATCCCATCACTCACACCCCGCAGGTATTTACAGCCACCGCATCCTCGTGCAGCAACATCTGCAGGAGCCTGATGTTACTACCACCTTATACATGCATGATGGCTAATTGTATTTGGCTGGTGAGCAATATGGAAGATGTGCTAACTTACTTTCACATGGAAAATTAGTGACCAGAGTCAAACGACTGTAGGTATTAGAAACCAAAAGGGCGTTTTGTTGGAGTATCGTTGATTAGAACTGTATTACCACAAATTTGGGACTGTTATGTATATGAATACAAGCACATACACGCACACACACAGATTTATTCACCGTTAGTTCAGACATTATTTCGCCTCACTGTGAATGAAACATGCAAGGAAAGACTAATTGCTCTGAGTAAATGAGGTTAACACCGGGCATCGTGGGAATTGGAGTTCATTATGTTTTTACTGTGTGCATTATCTCGAGTGCAAGGCCGTGTTTCTCGCTCACTCTAAATGCACACTGTCATCTGCATTTCTGTACTGTCATTTATCTTAAAGGTGGCAGAGGGAAGAACTCTCTCTCTCTCTCTCTCTCTCTGTCTCTCTCTCTCATCCATTTGTCCATGTTAGAGAACGCATGGCTGGAATTAAAATGTGGTAGTCAAATTAAAATTAGAACTGGCAAAGCTAAATTAGGCCATGCAGCACGGTTAATATCCCCATCTGTATTCAGCACAGGCATCATGACTTTTTCCCTTTACATTGTTTGTGAAAACAGCATAAAAATAAAGAAAGAAAAACAGGGAAATAAAAGTGGAAGGACGGAAGAACCTACGGCAGACTGTGTCGGATGCTGTTCAGACTGGTTTGTTTTAGCTACATCAAGTGATCCAAAGAAATGCTGTAAAGAGAGAGAATGTATAGATAGTGAGAGAGAGAGAGAGAGAGAGAGAGAGATAGACAGAATGAAAGAGGTGGGAGACAGAAAGAGAGGGGTGGGAGAGGAAGTAAAAGGAAGAAAGGGTCTGAGGGAGAGAGAGAGAGAGACAAAAGCAAAAGAGTGAAGGAGAGAGACAGAGAGAGAGAAGGAAAGAGAGAGACAGAGACAGAGAGAATGAATGAAAGAGGTGGGAGTGAGAGAGAAAGAGAGGGGTGGGAGAGAAGAGGTAAAAAAAAGAAAGGTTCTGAGAGAGAGAGAGAGAGAGAGAGAGAGAGAGAGAGAGAGAGAGAATGAAAGAGGTGAGAGAGAGAGAGAAAAAGAGGGGTGGAAGAGGAGGTAAAAGAAAAAAGGGGCTGAGAGGGAGAGAGGGAGGGGGGGAGTTTAACCCATGGAGAGCAGAGCTGAGGAAGAGATGGTGCTAAAGTGGAGTGTCCGCCCCCTGAGAGGACTAAGAGGAATCAATCTCACACACATGCACACATATACATTTACAGTCAACTCAGAAATATTGGCACCCCTAAAGAAAGTGAGCAAAAACATCAATCAAATATCCACTCAAATCAATGATCAAATAAATATCACACCCAGATAGACATGTCGGAATACTCCAAAACCCCACATGCACATATGTCTCGGGCAGATATGTAAATGATTACAGTTGTGGTCTGGTTACATTAGGGCACGCACACACGGCGAACACACCAAGCAGCTCCCACTGTTCCTTGTCCACCATCCGGACACAGGTGGCACCTTCATTACACACCCGTCTGTGCCTGGACCATTTCCAGAGGCTTAGCAGAAGGAAAGTTAGTATCACAGTCCCCGTTACGTGTCCTAACATTGACAGCCAGCCACCGTCACCTTCGTTTGCAGAGGTGTCATGAACCAGAAACCCTGACTGCTGCGAACTGACTAACCCAGGTTCTGTTTGGGATCCGACAACAATCGAGTTCAAGTATGTGGGTGTCGCGGTGAGCGCCTCAAACCTGCCTTTGCTATGGAGTGACACATTTCCCCAGCGGCTGGTGGGAAGATCTGGGGAGCCATCGCATACAAAAGACGGTCACCCCGAGTAGCGACACGAGGGACACTATCAGCTCAGCGACATGTGCAGGATGTTCTCCGGCATTCATTTCTTTGGCAATGGGTATAGATCCACATACACATCCAACGACTCTACTGCAAAACTGTTATGTCTTCAGAAAATAGTTCATACGGTCAAACGTATACATGGCAAAATTATTGGCACCCTTAAGTGTTAAGAATAATATGAATAAAACCAAAGGAATGAGGTAATAAACAGCTTTTTATGTAAAAGATAATCAACGTCCCTCTGTTAACTTACCGGATATGATGCAGGTATAGCAATATTGGCACAGGGTTTGCTAGTCCATTTGTAGGTCTGGATGGGCCCACCAGGATTCTGGAGAAGGGGGAAACAGCATTGCATCACCTGTATAAAGAAATGCACATGTACTGTTAGGACAGTTAATTAATTATTAGAGATAGTATTTATGTATGTATGCATATACACTCATCCTTAAAACATGAATGAAACTTGGGTAAGTTTGACATCGTGAGACATGCGAATGATTCGAATTTCACGCTTGGCCGTACATGCGACATAAGCAAGGCTTGACTGACCCAACAGCCATGACTGCGGACATTCAGCCAGCAGTGGTGCCCTCCATGAGTCATCCTGTTAGTGCAGCACCATTGGCAGACGGCTGCATGACGCAGGACTACATCCACACAGACCGTTATGAGGACTGACCTCAACACCACGTCAACGTCACCAAAGACTGCAATGGTGTCGTGTCAGACTGACATGGAGTGACTCAGAATGGCAGCGGGTCATCTTCAGTGACGAGTCCCGCTTTTGTCTTGGTGGAGACGACCAACGAATCTGTGTGTGGAGGCACCGTGGTCAGCGCCTAGATGAACGGTTTGTTGTTACCTGGTGTCACTCCACCACCACCCCTACCACACCATCTGCAGGAACTGTGTGAGAATATTCAAGCTGCATGGGATGGACACCAGGACACCATTAGGAACCTCTACAACTCCATGCCGAGACGTCTGCCATGTTGGGTTAGCACACATGGCAGCCCAACACCATACTGAGAGACAGACTTCTGTATGTGTAGCTCAATAAATATTGATCATATCAGTCTAAATTGATCATCATTTATTGTTCCTGGTAACCTTTATCTTCCTTCCCAACACCACTGCAATCCCACACCTCCTTCTGGGTGCAGCTGTTCTTTTGACAATGAGTGTGTATTAAGTGTACACCTGTAAGTATAAATGGCCATAACTCTTTGAATTGCACAACCATGTAATTGTGATCACTGTTTGTTTGCTTTGTCATTCCATTTCACCCTTTAATGGATATGACCCAGGTATGTTTCCTGCCTTCCGTCCATTAAATGGTGGGATGGGCTCCAGAACCCCTTGTGACCCAGAAGGACAAAGCAATTTAGAAGATAAGCAAGCGAGGGGTTGAGTTAGCTTTGCACCATCATACCACCAGACAACCATACAGGTTCCCTCAAATTTTGACACTTATGGCCCCAAATGAAGGCATAGCTCTCAGGATCACAGCATGAGTCTAATTCCTTAACTGTATCGCAGGACACCTGTGTTCCACTCAGGTATTCAGGTTTTTCCTTTCATTTGTCCCCCCATCTGTATACGCCTACAGGCAGCGGTTTTACTCTGCCTATATCAAAAAATAGGTCAGGTCCTGTATTCTCTCTCTCTTATCTCAGAACCTCTCCTAGAGACAGAAGTCAGACGCACACGCAGAGAAACGCAAAGGTAGTAATGGACAAAAGCACCTTAGGAGGAGAAAGGTAATATTACAGCGTTATTAAAAAAGTCACCAGCGTTTCCTGAGGCGCGCGTTCAGAGGAACATGACTCACCCTCCCCGCTCTCTACCTGCATCCCAACACCACCGCCCCACATCATCACGCCCGCTGCACTCATGCCGTTTTCATGAGCTCACCACATACATACAATATTAACCATGACACAGTCTTTCAGAGCGTTGCGTCAGTGGGATAGTACTGAGGCTACTTCAGGCTTTGCCCTCCTAAATCAGTGCCATCACTCCTTCTGTGTGGTTAAAGCGCATGTCTCTCGGCCTGTTCCGGCCTCATGGTCCATTTAGCAGCTGAGTGTGTCTGATTAGAAGAGTCAAGTACACAGTCATTAGCATCACAGCACCCGTGGTTAAATCGTTAGGACTATAGGGGGGAGTGTTGCTGGAATCACTGCAGTTAGGTGTCGTTCTCATTAACTCTATCTAAACTGAAGTGTCGCCAGCGTTCACGGCAGGGTGGCGAATTAACTTCTTAGTCCCCATGCCTCATTGTGTGGTGGATGCTTCGATTTTCCTATGCAGAACTGAATGAAGGCTAATTGTTCTTTCATGCTGGTTCTGATAATGAAAAATGAATAGACAGAATGTTTAATTACAACCAGTTACAACCAGCGGTACCACTTTAGAATAAGTGTACTCTTAAAAGGTTTATGAATGGTTTAAACTGAGCTTATAGATGGCTTTTAAATTAAGAATAAGAATAGTTGCACCCAGAAGGAGGTGTGGGATTGCAGAGCTACTGGGAAGAAACATTACCAAGGTCAATAAATGATGATAAATTTAGACTGATATGATCAATATTTATTGAGCTACACATATAGAAGTAGTGTCTCTCAGTATGGCGTCGGGCCGCCATGTTTGCCAACGTGACATGCCAGACATCTCGGCATGGAGCTGTAGAGGTTCCTAATGGTGTCCTGTGANAGTCACTCCATGACAGTCTGGCACGACACCATTGCAGTATTTGGTGAAGTCGACGTGGTGTTAAGGACAGTCGTCGTAACGGTCTGTGTGCATGTAGTCCTGCGTGGTGCAGCCGTCTGCCAATGGTTCTGGCACTAACAGGATGAGTCATGGGGGGCCTCACTGCTCGCTGAATGTCTGCAAAGTGGCTGTTGGGTCAATAAGGTAAAGCAGTGAGGTCCATCCTAGCTTACATCACATGCACAGATTCCTGCAACTATTCTCTTGATGATGATGAGTGTATTACATGTTTTTTTTTTTTTTACTTTTAAATATTCCATTTGCCATTTATCTGAAAAAATGAGAAAAGCAGAGGTGGGAAAATAAAAGGTCAAAGGTCACTTATCCTATGGTATGCAGTTATGATTGTTTCTTATCAAACTGCAAGCAATGCAAGCAAAACCGTGCAAGCAATAGCAAAAATCAAGTTTGGCCACTTTTAAAAGGCCACTTCTACTAAAAGTAGTCCTCACAGAAACATCTGCTGCATTAGCTTTTAGCATGCCTCACTGCTCACCGAATGTCTGCAATCATGGCTACAACAATAAGGCTGTCCTTATCGCTGTCACATGCGCAGCCGAGCGAGAAACTTGAATCATTGGCATGTCTCACGATGTCAAACCTACCCACCAAGTTTCTTTCCTGTCGGGTGATTCCTTCTGGGTGCAGCTATTCTATTGAAGATGAGTGTATATATATATATAGGCTATTCTGAATTGGATTCATTTGTTTGACTTCCAACTAAAATTTAATAGACTTAACCAGTTCTTTTTACAATCTTTAAAAATGCCGATAACTCTCCTTTCACTGGCCTTTACAGTAGTCAGCAAGCATAACGCCACAATCTGCAAAGCTCTTATATTAAGCTCTTACAAGCTTCAACATTGATGCATTGATGCCAGGCAAATCCAACACAACATAGCTTCATCTGATCACATAGGGGAAGGTAGCCTGGAAGGAAAGGTGGGGGGACACACATCCAGTATGCAAACAGATGTGTGGAGTCGATGGGAAAGGTGTAAATCTTCCTCATCAAGGTTGCACTGGCCCAACAAAGTTCGCAAATTTCTCACCAAGCCCTGCAAAAAATGGCCAGTGAAATGAACTGTGGGTGTGGCCATGCCAGAATGAACCTTACATGCAGAACTTTGAATGAAAACGAATTACACTGCGATAATCATTTATTTGGGTCAAAACAACACTGTGCATTCATGTTTAGATGCAAAACGTAATTGTTTTGTGTCATACCAGAATATCTAATTCATTTAAAACTAACGGCCACTCAAAAACCAAAAACCATCTAAAAATATGTTACACAATCTTATTATATACTCTCAACAGGCTTAAAATAAGAAATATAAGACGTATCAATTAGATATAAGCTCATTTGGCTTCCCGTAATACCATTTCTGCATGGTAGATGCGGGATTCATTAAAGCGTAGCCCTGGAGCTGCACTACATGATAGCACTGCTAGGACTTGGTTGACCAGGTCAGTGTTGCATTTCTAATGTAGTGTTCTCAGTTCTTCTATCAGAGCTTGAGATGCAGGCACTGCCCCAACTGGGTGGTCTGATGCTGCTACTTCATCTGCCTTGACTGGGTGCCCACTGTTTGTCTGTGTTTCTGACCAGTTTAACCAACCATGGAGCTTCATGCTGCTCTGTACTATGTGGAAGCTTCTCCTGCATGCTGCTGACCCATCCGATGGTCCTGCAATTTAATCACAGACCATATAATCAGACTAATTTCTTCCTCTACCTCACAAACCACTGAGCATTTATTTCTCTTATTCTTTCTAATAGATCATCACTGTAGGCTTCTAGCAGCAGTTATTGATGTTCAAGGTTCTTCCACTGTGATAAACTCCTTACAGTGGTCACTGGTTTCACTGGTAACAGTGACTGAGGTTCATTCAGGCTTTCGGGTCTGTTTCTCATAGGACTCTAACACTTATTGGTGTTCCTATTCAGTATTGCATATATCTGTACATCCTTATCCCTTCATGTGCTTGTTTTGCTATCCAGTGTGGACCAGAGGAGGATGGGTTCTCCTCCTGAGTCTTGGTTCCTCCCAAGGTTTCTTCCTCTTGCCCTAAGGGAGTTCTTCCTTGCCACTGTCCCGTTTGACTTGCCCATTGGAGCTTAGATCCGGACTCTCTGCTAAAACTGCTTTGTGACATCTGTCCGAAAAGGCCTGTATGACTAATCAAGATGCATTATGGGAAGGTACTTATACTTGAGCCATGTGTTGAGCAGTGTCGCAATGCTCTTATCGGAGTATGGAAAACAGCCTGCTCCAATAAATCAAATCTGGGCTACAATAAATGAGATCTGTGGGACTTTAACCCCGTAGTGTGAACGCAGCCGTAGAGGCCGGGCTTTTAAATTGTGGTTTAGACTTTGGAGAAGAGAATCCAGCCAGTCAATTAACAGATCTAGTGAGCAGCCTGAGGAGGAGCTGATGATGGAAGCCAGACACAGAGCCTCGTACGAGCTTCATTAAGGTCAATTGACTGAGCTTTTCGGTTTATTTTGTTTGGGGCTGTGGTAGTCGGGGTGTGGTGAAGAGAGACGGACAGAGAGAGGGAGAGAGTTTGTGTGTGTTGTGCCCTCAGAGGAGGAGACAGTTCAGTTCAGTGATTGATTGATTACTTGGCTCCTGCCAACAGCCATGGAAACACAGACATCAGGAGGGAAAGGAAGGGAGAGGAGGCAAGCGACGGAGGTTCAGGGGAGGAACGAGAGAAAAAGCAGGAAGAGAGGAAAGAGAGGCGTCTCCTCTTCATTTCATCTCCAGGAGCATTTCTGTTGACCGCCTGGATCGATCACGGGAAGCACCGGTTCTTCTGTGGAAAATGAGATCCTCTGGTTTATGTCTGTATTCTGCTCTTTGGTTCTGAAGTTGTGGGATCTGATGAGAGATGGCTGATGTTTCCCCACCTCAGACCTCAGAACGCAGAGCTCAGAGCTCAGACTGCAGAGTTAAAACAAACACACAGAGGAGGAAAACCAATCTCCCCGCGACAACAAACCTTCACACCAACACAGTCTGTCTGTCTGTCTATCAGTGCGTCTGTCCATCTATCCATCATCCATCTGTCCATCTATCTATTCGTCTGTCATCCATCTATCTATCAGTCTGTCTACATAACTATCAGTCTGTCTGTCTGGCTATCTATTTGTCTATCAGTGTGTCTGTCCATCTATCCATCATCCATCTGTCCATCTATCTATTCGTCTGTCATCTATCTATCTATCCATCTGTCTACATAACTATCTATCAGTCTGTCTATCAGTCTGTCTGTCCATCTAGCCATCATCTGTCTGTTCATCTATCTATCCATCTATCTATTCGTCTGTCATCCATCTATCGTCTGTCTACAAACCAATCTATCAGTCTGTCTGTCTATCAGTCTGTCTGTCCATCTATATATCATTCATCTGTTCATCTATCTATCCATCTGTCCATCTATCTATCTATCCGTCTGTCCATCAATCTATTTATAGGTCTGTCTGTTTGTCTGTCTATTTATTTGTCTATCAGTCTGTCTGTCCATCTATCTCTCCATCTGTCCACCTATCTGTCTATCTATCTGTTATTCTGTCCATCGATCTATCTGTCCATCTGTCTACCTATCTGTCTGAATTCAATTACTTAACAATGTCCCGTCACTGACACAGGCATTCAATCACACATGCAGAGCTTGTGTAATCCCCATGTAACATCACTGATAATAGAACTGACACTCTGGAGCAGCTGAACTTGAGCCTAGGGTCACCATACCCAACGTGCGGGCTACAGAGGTATAAAGCCCCCAGCATGTGGAGCACTGCAACTGCATTCTCTGGAGTGATGGAGTTGAACTGATCCAGCTGGATTGATCCAGAATGGATCATCCAACATCAGTAATTGCCCTCACTAATGCTCTTGTGAAAGCTGAATGCAATCAGATCCTTGCTGCAGTGTTCCTGTATATGTAGTGTAAAGTCTTACCAGAAGACTAGAGGTGTCTACTGGGCATCTAGCATCTCCAGCGGCTTGATCGCTGTATTCCTGGTATCAATCGCTGATACCGCTCAGGTTATATATTTTGTTCTAATAGTTGTTGATGTTTGATGTGGTGCCGTGAAGTGTCACACGGTTATAATGAGAGGCTTCGTTCCTGCTCATACAGCAGTTCCATTGTGCTACAGCAGGTGTTCTGGCCTGGAGTGACACCGACACGCGACGCCATTGTCTCTGAGGTAAGCAAGAGCACCATCAGGATGACTTTGAAGCTGTTAATTTAAGGCAAAATTGTTATATAATGTCGCTTTGAAGGAAAAAACATGCTGAGTATATGGCTGACGATGTGCAGTGGCTCAGCATAAGCTGACACTGAAGGCCATCCTTAATAAATGATAAATAAATAAATAAATAAATAAATACTACATCTGATGTTCCATCCCTGCAAGTCGTGCGCTGCTAGGGCGCTGGGATTTTGCCTAATTGATTAATTGGCTCATTAAGCAACACAAATGCGCACCTGTGTCAGGCTTTCAGTCAACCTTCTGCTTCCAGAGGCTTCACGCATCAGAGCGATGATGACTCACTTCTAGTGCTCACTCTACTACTCTCTCTCTACAGCTCTCTCTACCTACTACTACTCTCTCTGTAGCTCTCTCTCTCTCTCTCTCTCTCTCTCTCTCTCTCT
>CM067485.1:33313220-33335249 GCA_034552555.1 Semaprochilodus insignis
CTCTCTCTCTCTCTCTCTCTCTCTACTACTATTCTCTCTGTAGCTCTCTCACTAGCTCTCTCTACTACTCTCTCTTCCTCTCCGTACCTCTCTCTCTCTACTACTCTCTTTCTATAGCTCTCTCTTTCTTCCTCTCCGTAGCTCTCCCTCTACGACTCTCTCTCTCTCACTACTACTCTCTTTCTATAGCTCTCTCTCTGCACTACTCTCCTCTGTTCCTCTCTGTAGCTCTCTCTCCACTACTCTCTCACTACTACTCTCTTTATATAGCTCTCTCTTTCTTTCTTTATCATTACAGTGCTCTTCCTCTTCTCTCTCTCACTCATCTCTTTCTCTCATTATGGTGTTTCCACTGTTTCCCTCTCTCTCTCTCTCTCTCTTTGGTTGTAGCACTCTCATCGTAGTACTCTCTCTGTCCCTTTCATTTTCCTTCTAGTTCACTCTCTCCCTCTCTTGCTCTCTCTAATGCTTTCTCTCTCTCTCTTTCACTTTGTTCTTTACATTCCGGAGGACTCTCTCTCTCTGTTTATATGGCTCTTTCTCTCTATTACTCTCTTTAGTACTCTCTCCCACTGCTTCACTGTCTTTACCATTATAGTGCTCTCTCTGTCTGTCTGTCTGTCTGTCCGTCCTTCCTTCCTTCCTTCCTTCCCTCTCTCTCTCTCTCTCTCTCTCTCTCGTATTATGAGAAATTCTTAAGTAAGAGTGCGGGTTTCGGTCCGAGTGGTTAGACTCTCTGCTTCATTCATTTTCATTGCTGTCGTTTCGCTCTCCTGCCCGCTCCTCATCTCTGGCCCGCTCGCTCTCCCCACGAGCCGGAAAGGCGGAAAAACATGATAAAACAACAACAAAGGAATGAAAATGAAAACACGGGCGGCCCACTCACTCACTCCAATGGACCAGTCAGTTTGCAAAGTAAACACGCATCCACATCCATGCGAACGGCCGTATTAGCGGACTGGCGGTGCAGCGTCTCGCCACCAAAGAGGAACAATCTCAACACGGAATGACTCTGAAGTGCAGCCTGCTGGAACACAGCTAACACTCTGGAACCCTTCACTGCTGCGTGCTTGAGCGTTTCTTCCCCTCTGTAATAGCGGGACAGGCTTTGCATAGTTAAATACCTTTTTATGTCCAAAAGTTTGTGGACACGTACTTCTCCAATGTTTCTTCTGAAATGAAGGCTAGTAATAGAGTGTTCCTCCGTCGCTGCAGTAACAGCCTCTACTCTTCTGGGAAGGCTTAGCACTAGATGGTGGAACATTGCAGTGAGTATTAGATTGCATTCAAACATTCACAAGAGCATTAAGGAGGCCAGGTACTGATGTTGGATGATCAGTTCTGGATCACTCCAACTCATCCCAAACATACTGCATGGAGCTTGAACAACACAGTTCCAGAGCTCCACATGTCAATGCTGGGGTGGGGTTCACACTCCTGAGATGACCATCTACACAACTGAAGGCCTGTATCAGCAATGGGTGCACCTTAAAGTAGTCTTTTGGGCATACAGTGTGGTAGTGTAGTCAAGATTACCTTTTTGTCAAGTCCAAAGGAAATCAAAGTCTGTAAATACTCAAGATCAAGTCAAGGTCGAGCATAAAGGTATCTGAGACCAAGTCAAGATCCGGAAAATAAAAATTCTGGTCCAAATGTTTTCTTGTATGATGAAAGTTAAAAGAAAGAAAATGGAAAAGTAAAGAAAATACGGTCTTCCTAAATGGCAGTTGGTCTTGATTGAGACCAAAAACTACATTTGGAAAGACAAATGGCCAAAATCATTAGTTAGGGGTCTAAGTTCAGCCTCAAAAAAGATGGCCCTCTAGGGGTCAAAGTTCAACCTTAAAAAAAAGGTCCTCCCAAATAGTAGCTTTCCTTTCCCTCAGGAAAGGGTTCACTGATTCATTGAGTTAACCTGTTCCTGAATTTTGAAGCCTCACAAGCTGTATATGGACTTGGGGTTCTAAACATTAAATAGTACAAGTTATTCACCTGAGAACCTTTTCATGTTGTGTTTAAGCTGTAAAACATCTGCAGCTGGCCTTTGTAGAAGATCTTAAAGTTTGGTTTTCAGGTCGTCAGCCAGCGTGATGACCAATGAACGATTTCTGTCTTGTCGGAATGGAGTTTTACTCTTTAGTCTTGCGTTAAACAGCCACATAAGCCATTCTGTACTGTAGCCCTGGCGATTTAAGGGAGTATATTGCAGATTGAAAACGGAAATTACATTTGGCAAGACCAGTGGCCAAGACTACTGGTCAAGGGTCATGGTTCAACCCCAATTCAAGGGTTCTTTGGTAAAGGCAATGGTTCTATTTAGAACCACAAGTTGTGTAGATGACCAGTTGGCTGCTACATTGTTCTCTGCACGGTGAATTGGTCCTTCAGATTGATGGAGGATGTGTTGTATAGGGTTCTATATAACACCAGACATTGTTATGATATCAAGCTTGTAGCAATAGAAGAACCATTTTTGGTGCAATATAGAAACCCATTCAGCATATTCTCCATCAAGCCAAAGAACTGTGGAACTCGTGATTCTAAATTGAACCAACTACTAAAAGACCCTTGAAGAACTTTGATCTTTTTTAGGAGTGTGTAAATACCAGCAAATTCAAGGTAAAAGAGAATGTTAAGGGTCTGGATTCGATTCCAAGGCGACAGCACTAGATGAGGAAATGTTGGTCCTTCACCAATGTTAGTAGGGTTTGGAGGTAGTGAGTATAAATAGCTGACCATATTATGAGCATCAACTGCCACATGTTGTTCACCAATAGCATGACTAGTCTAGCCCAATTAGCAGCAGCAATATAACTTAAATACCCCGCCCCCAACCTGTTTACTTACCTGTCTGGAGAAACATTGCGAGTTAGCATCAAACTTCATCTCTTGACTCAATGAAAGCATCTCCAGTGGTGGAAATCAGCCACAGTGTTCACTCTGCTATATTTGTCACTTGTTTGCTTTGCCTTGTTTACTTGCCAAGATCAGTCAGTCATGCTTCTTCTTCTTCTTCATCCTCTCAAGCTGCACTGAAGGCAAACGCATTGCTGCAGTGACTCACTATCACCTCTTGAGGTACAAAGTGGTATTACAGGACAGGAACAGGCCAGGACTAGCTGGTTAGCAGGCAAACTTCAGTAGATATCTCGGCTAAGTGATACATAGACGTTGATTCATTAAATTAATTTTGGAATGTTTTACACTAAGAAATTGTTTGCACCATCTAACAAAGTTCTAATATGCTAGATAATATGCAAGTCTTTTTTGTATCATTTTTCAGTAAGTATACACAAATTCAAGGGGGTTAGGTGGTACTTTGGGGTACATGGACACCTATCTACATATCAGACTGCCTAAATATTGATACTTCCAATCCAGGCATTTACTTTTAAGAATTGATTCTGCTGCAAAAATCCAAATATCATTTGTTTATTTATATAGTAGGACTAAATAAATCCTAATGCTAATAATATTACTAGTATTTAATGTGTCTCAAACAAAATGCCATAAATGTGGGTGTAGTGTATATATATATATATATATATGTATGTATGTGTGTGTGTGTGTGTGTGTGTGTGTGTGTGTGTAACCTTTCAAATGTTAATCTAATGAATGCACATTTAGTTACTGAATTTTAAGTTGACATGTACACTCATCATCAAAAGAACAGCTGCACCCAGAAGGAGGTGTGGGATTGTAGTGCTGTTGGGAAGGAAGATAAAGGTTACCAGGAACAATAAATGATGATAAATTTAGACTGATATGATCAATATTTATTGAGCTACACATACAGAAGTAGTGTCTCTCAGTATGGCGTTGGGCGGCCATGTTTGCTAACCCAACATACCAAACGTCTCAACGTGGAGTTGTTGAGGTTCCTAAAGGTGTCCTGTGATAATCCATCCCATGCAGCTTGAACATTCTCACACAGTTCCTGCAGATGGTGCAGTAGGGGTGGAGGTGGAGTGACACCAGGCCTTCTGGACGTGTTATGCGTGACAACAAACCGTTCATCTTGGTGCTGAGCATGGTGCCTCCACACACGGATTCGTTGGTTGCCTGTGTGCATATAGCCCAGCATTGTGCAGCCGTCTGCCAATGGTTCTGACACTAACTGGATGACTCAGGGAGGGCATCACTGCTCACTGAATGTCTGCAGTCATGGCTGTTGGGCCTTTGCTTACATCACACATAGCTGAATTCTAAATGTTTATTTAATAGCCACAATAATAATTAATAATAATTAAATGTCAGACTTTATGTTACAATTTGTTTTAAATTTGTCATTGTTGAAAATCACATACTCTAATGTATCAGTCTTGGCTATTGGTATCGGGATATTAGCCTTGGGAAATCAGTGGTATCGCCCATCTCTAGTCCACAGCTCAATTCAGCCCAGTTCAATAACACTGATATGGGGATTTCTATGTCAGGAAAACAACCATTACAGCACACTACACTACCATACCAACAGTAATGCAGCACTATCCAAACAGCAAAAGCACACAAACCAGCATATTCAAGTTTTCAGTGCTCTTATATTGTGACCCTAACTAATGATAATGGTGGTTATTAAGCAAATGTATATTGTACTTTCCCTATTTTCTTTCTTCCTGCAGATCAAAGCAAAGAGAAATGACTTCAGAAGAGGGAGCAGCGCTGGGTCATCTAAATGAAAAGCAGGCTGATGTTGAGCGCAATGGTTTGGGAATGCAGATTTATGATCCCGCGGGCCCAGCAGCGTGCGTTTCAAGTAGCATTCATGTGCATGGAGGGCCAGTGCTGGTCAAGCGTGGGTGAAGTCATGTTCCTGAGACAGATAGCACAGCTTTTATCCTACACCGGGAGAGCTTACGCAACCCACGTATGGTATGATAATGTAGGTAAGCGCACGCTCGCTGTGAACCGCGCATTATGATGGTGTGTGCATTGTTTTGCGATGGACTGGGCTTATTAGATCCACCTACCTTGTATCCAAACTCGCTGGCCATTCAGCCAAAAGTATCAACATGTAAATGGACTTTGTAGGTACACAGTTTAACTTGATTAAATCATGTCAGTTGGTTCCACATGAAGAGTATTGGAGGAGGGATGGAGGTGGAGTGACCACCCTGCCTTCTGGAGGTGTGTGAATTGGTGCCCACACGGATTCATTGGCTGTCTGCGGGACTAAAGTGGGACTCGTCACTGAAGATGACCCGCTGTCATTCTGAGTCACTCCATGATAGTCTGGCACGACACCATTGCAGCCTTTGGTGACGTTGACGTGGTGTTAAGGACAGTCGTCGTAACGGTCTGCATGCATTTAGTCCTGCAGCCATCTGCCAGTGGTGCAGGATGACTCATGGAGGGCATCACTGCTCGTTGAATGTCCGCAATCGTGCCTGTTGGGTCCGTCAGATACAGCAATTAGGTCCGTCCTTGCTTACATCACACGTGTGTTCGAGTGAGAAAACTTAATCATTAGCATGTCTCACAATGTCAAACCTACCCACCAAGTTTCATTCCTGACGGTTGACTATTTCTGGAATTCAAGCCACCAAACTGCAGTGCTCACTCAGGGCAGATACCCAAACTCTAATCCATAACCATACTGACCCTCACTCCTCTACTGTGTTTTGTTTACTCATCCCTAATTCCTCCCACTGAACTTGTCACTGAAGATGACCCGCTGCCATTCTGAATCACTCCATGACAGTCTGGCATGACACCATTGCAGTCTTTGGTGACGTTGACGTGGTGTTAAGGGCAGTCGTCATAACGGTCCTGCGTCGTGCAGCCATCTGCCAACGGTGCTGGCACTAACAGGATGACTCATGGAGGACAGCACTGCTCACTGAAAGTCTGCAGTCATGGCTGTTGGGTCAGTCAGGTACAGTGATGAGGCCCGTCCTTGCTTGCATCACATGTGCGGTCGAGCGTGAAACATGAATCATTCGCATGTCTTACAATGTCAGACCTACCCACCAAGTTTCATGTGTCATCCCTTGTTACTCATCCCTTGTTCCTCCCATAGACATCCATTTATCTTAGAAGCTGTGCAGTCATTCTCCCTTTACTTCGGCAAATGCGCCTTCCAAGTTTCCTTTGCTGCTGTTTTGTCCTTCTCCGCAACTAACTAGGGTTCTCAAACATGCAAGCCATTCAGATTTCACATCCTTTTTCCGTACATCCATCCCTTTTGTGTTCTGTAGATGTTTAGGTGCCAAAGAAATGTGCACGGTGTGCAGATGGCTGCCATCGTACTCTACTGAGAGAGAAATCGAGAGCGAGAAATGATCTCCACCTTAGAAATCTAAATTGCATTAAGTACCTCTCTCTATACGTGTGTGTGCGTAGGAGTGTGTCAGGAGATGCCAGTGTGTATAACGCATGTGTGTGTGTATATGTGTGCCGGGCTGGATCATGTAGTGTGTGATGAAATCATTTCAGACAGACAGAGAAAGTGAGGCTCATCTTCCTACACCACGGCGTGCGATCGGAGCAGATCAAACTCCATCACATCACGCAGCTCGCTCGGCTTTTCCCCTAAGCTTAATTTAAAGCGCTAAAACCCAGCCTCCGAGGCAGCTCGGCCTTCTTTCCCTGTCATTCTCAATCTCTCGCAGCTCTCCTCCTCCATCCGTCCATCTCTCACTCACGCGCACCCGCAGAGACTCACCAGTTGCAGCGTTCAAAGTCACAAAGCACTGTTAGAATTTATTAACAGGCCAGCGTAGTAATATTTCATTGCGCTTCAGCAATATTTCATGTCATTGTGCTGTTTGAGTAATATTTCATCCTCTGGCTTCTCTTTCTGAAGTTTACAGGAAGAGCAGTGGCTTAATTGTTTCGCGCTTTGCTGTACTCACTAGCGAGAGACCTCTGATAACCTCTTAAAGGTGCTTGACTTCAGAACCATACCTGAAGCTGAACCACCTGAGGAACCTTCCAGTGGACGGTTCTTTAAATGAATACTCCATTGCTTTCCAACTCATCCTTTATCCGTTCATGTCTGTAGCACTATAGCACAGAAGCTTGCCTGAGACAATGAAGGCTAAGGGTCGTCTTAAACCAGCCAGAAACCCAAAATGTACACAGCATGGATGTCTGTAGCTCGTTTAGATGCTACGCTCTTGGAATAAAGGATTCTGTTTGGTACCATGAATGAATCTCACTTGGTATGTGAAGTTCTTCATGTTGATGCTTTCCTAGGCTCAAAGCACACTGACCTTTGTCTGCTATTAGAAAGTGTGTGTGATGGATGTAGAGGGGTCACTTTCATAAACCTCAAAAGGAGGACATTGATGCTAGAATTAAAATCATAATCCTAACCTATATAATACATAAATGATGCTTTACTCACCCAATTGGGTGGAATGGATGACATTCTTGAGTCAGACGGGAGCTTACTAATTGACTAGTGTTNTGGGTGGAATGGATGACATTCTTGAGTCAGACGGGAGCTTACTAATTTACTAGCATTTAGAGGGCTGACCTGTGGTTAGCCTGTACACGAGCGAGGTCACATGACCTTTTTAAACCAATGAAATCCAATTTTTTCATTCCTTTCGACACGGACGTGAGCCAATGGCTCACATAATATTGTTGGCGAGTAAACAATTTAAATAGTTCATCCCAAAAAGAGAACTAATAGGCGTCCATCAAGGTATTGCGCCAGATGGAGGACTGGGAGACGGTCCGGCCTAAAAGCGGACGTGTGGCCACCGTAGACGGATACACAGTAAGTAAGTAAGTACACAGAGACAGTTCTGTCACAAAGACAAAAACAAGAAAGGCAAAAGTTAAGAAATAAAGAGTCTTTGGCGTAGGCCCCCTCATAGTTTCAGGGCTGGAAGCGTTCAGATCCCTCGCAGATCCTGCCGGATGTGGACGGCAGGGGCGGAGCTTATTCCCTGGACAACAAGACCGGAACCAAACTGTTGGGGGGCGTGAGGAGAACGTCGAAACGTCAGCATCTGAAAGAAGTAGAACAAGAATCCTTTTAAAACGGGTGCAGGGCTGCGATTGGCCAGAGGAATGAATGAATGAGTGACGTAGCATTGGAGTTTTCCTGGCAGAGCTTGCGCTAAAGCTTTCATTTCTCTGGGTGTTTCCCCACGTTCCCTGCATACAGACAGCAGCCTTCATTACTGCAAAACAGTTCCAGCAGGTTCCGAGGTTTTCCTCTCTCTGGCAAAGCATTCGCAAACTTTGCTGGAGTATGGCCAGCAGGAAGTACAAAAAGTGTAAAAGTGCAAAACCACAGCTGTACAGTTGAGTTGCAATCGTAAAGAAGAACCAGTAAAAACAATGATAAGATATAACAGCTATTAAAACAAATTGTATATTAATAGAATATTTGGTTGAATCCACAATGGTGTTAGAGTAGATGTTAGAACTGGCAGTAACTGTTGTCTTGTTATAACCAAACTGACCACTCAGATTCATGTTGAGGACACCCAAAGCATGTAAAGAGCATCCACCAAGTGGCATTTAATCATTCAAGTGCTAACAACCTCAGGGCTTTCAGTGTGCGGGAGCTTCTTAACATGCTACGTGACACTGTTACATTGTATCAAATCAGGTACCTATCAGTTACTTGGTGGGTAGGCTTGACATTGTGAGACATGCCAATGATTCAAGTTTATGCTGGGCCGCACATGTGACGTAAACGAGGACCAGCCTTATCTCTGTACCTGACTGATCCAACAGCCACGAGTCATCCTGTTCGTGCCAGCACCATTGGCAGACGGCTGCCCAACACAGAACTGCGCTTAACACCACGTCAGCCTCGCCAAAGACAAGGGCAGTCGTCGTAACGGTCTGCATGCATGCAGTCCTGCATGTAGTCGTGCAACCGCCTTGACAGCGGTGCTGGATGACTCATGAAGGGCATTACTGCTCTCTGAATGTCCGCAACCGTGGCTGTTGGCTCAAAACACTACCTTACACTAACACATTACAGATACTGAGTCACTGGCCAACACTGTTGATTGGTCATCTTGGAAAGCAATGTCTTATGTACAATGCCAAACTCTTTCATTTGAAGAAAATGAGGAAATCACACACGCTTGTGAGCATCACAGTAGTGGTACTTCTATAGCTGACTTCAGGTATGTAGGTACTTCTAATTGCAATAGAGTCTAGTGGGATGGCTCCAGGTGGCTATACTTGAACACACTCCATGTTTAATCACATTGCAACCATTCAGTTTCCTTCATTTGACAGAATTTGACGGATTCATCTTTCATTAATCCGTCTCTGTTTAACACTTGCATTGAATTGATTGCAGTCTGCATTGCATCGACGCCTCCATAGAACAAAAAGACGGACAAAGAAGAAAGCAGAAAGCTACACCGGAAAGAGCTGTTTATGATTTCTCTGCTCAAACAATAACTACATGGGAAGTCTGTAATGTATTTGATGCGTATGAACCTGCTTTGCTACTAATTGTGTTGTTATTCTGTTGGAGCTTCACGGAACTGAAAGGAAGGAGCTCGGGGGGAAATTGAGAAATTACAGTGTTAGCGGAATACTTCTGTAAAAATCCATTTATTTCCCTAATTTCCCTCCCAAACGTAACTAATGTAATATCACCCAGGGAGGCCACAGTCACTCTGATTCTTTTAATTACAGTTGCTGTCGAGTTTTGATGATCTAACGCTAATTGGTACGAGTGCAGTAATCATGTTTGTATGGCGAGCGGCAGGAGGACGGCGCAGCGTGAGGGAGCCGTGCTGCTTTTAAATAAACTTCTGGGATTCAAAGAGTATATGGCACACAAAAGCACACGCTTCCAAACGGAACTCCGTCATTTGGGGGGGGGGGAACATGAAAAATAAATGAGGAACAAAACAAAGACAACAACAACAACAACAACAACAATAACAACAACAGCAAGAGCAGCAGCATCTACTGCTTACAAGGCATGGAGAATGCAGATGCAGATGAGGCTTTGCGGCTGGATGTTGAGCCCTATGTGTGCCATCGCGCTGGCTAATACACACTTTAATTACGTGTGTACATGCACCGACACGTTCAATAAGTGGTGCTTGTTTGGAGCGATCCTGGCATCAGCAGCCCAGCATGAACTTCTGCCCGGTTGCACATGATCCATGCCAAGCGGCACACTGTCATGCCAGCCCCGGGGCAGCGACGGGCGTGGAGCGGAGCCAAGCGGAGCTGCGAAGGCCGGGCATGCTTGCCCGGTGCCCGCTGCTCTGCCAAGGTCAAATGTATTTGGCAGCCGTTTTTGTTCTTCGGTCCCCAGTGGAACAGCGCGCTGTCAGACAGATACAGCCCCACAGGGAGGGCGATGAGAAACCCAGCGCTGTTCCGAATGTTTCATTTTAGGTATTTTTTAAAGGCTAAATGAAATCAGGCAGACTCGTTTTTCCTGGTTTTAAATGGGAAGAGAAATCAGGCAGTATCAATTAAGAGTCAGTGATTCAGTGTTTCATTACGATTGGTTTCGTAGTGTTCCGGCATCACGTATGAAATACACGTGTTTGTCCTGAAACACCACTCAAGAGCAATACACTGTACGGTTTGGTAGTTTCTCCAACCCACATAATTAAATCAGACAGTTTAGCCAGACGTTTGTAATGCTGAACATTTCAGAACATGGCTTCAAGATCATTCATTCATTACATTCTAATCTACTTATTCTGCTGGGTTCCAGGGGCTGCTGGAGCCTCCCCCTGCTCTGACTGAAACACCCTGGACAAGCACCCAGACAAACACGTTCACTTGCACCTAGGGGGGCAATTTAGCATCTCCTATTCACCTGAACGTGTGTTTTTGGACTGTGGGAGCAAACCAGAGCACCATGGAGGAAACCCCACATAGACACGGGGAGAAAACGCAAACTGGAGGACATGCAAGTCTTGGCCGCAGGACTTGATTTAGGTGAGGCCAATCTGAGTAGAGAGTTTAGGGCCATTTTGTGCCATACAAGGCTGGTTCCCTAACCTCCAGCCCAAGCCTGCCCCACAGGACCCAGGCCCTTCTTACTGTGAGTCAACAATGCTACCCACTACACCACCATGCCACCCAGTTTCAAGGTCAAAAATCCAAAATTACTTTCTGTACATCAGACACGTCATCCAGAGAAGGCTCTCATGACCACACCCCTTTCTGGGGGAAAACAATTTCACGACAATAGAAAAACAGTGACGGGGAAGTTGTGTGCACTCCTACCCACTTTGCAGAACCAAGGCAGCTAAGAAGTGAATAACAATTCACAACCTCCTATAACCTAGATTATACAGTATAACGAAGGGCTACTAACAAATATTGGGCTAACATAGCTAGGCCAGCTGTCAGAGCACAGGGTTGATGCTAACATAATTAATGTCATAAATTCACCTGACAAACACTCAGTGACCTTGCGTGTTTAAGGTGGTAGTAATTCAGGCTCCTGCAGATGGCGCTGCATGAGGATGATTTTGCTATAGATACCTGCAGGGTGAGAGTGACGGGATCCATAGATTGAGAAGAGGTGCTACAGTGCAGTGAATGTCTCGTTTCATGTGTGGAAAATGGCTCCAAAGCAGATGTTAATGATTGGCTAAAAGGAGTGACTGCATTTGGGCGTGCCAAAGACCATAGTGTGAAGGAAGTAGCTGAATCTGCAGGTGTATGGAAGCGTACGGTCATACGGGTCTACCAGCAGTGGCTAAAATCCCAGTCTACAGGGAATTCTCCTCAGAATTGTGGCAGCGAAGGCATCCACCAAATCTGGCCAAACTGGGCAATTCTTTGATGCAAGAGTGTCTGAACATTGATGTGGCCTAGATCCAGAAACATGTCCAGTACATGCCCAATCCAATCACAGCTGTTGTCGATGCTTGTGGAGGTTTTGCATGCTATTAGGTACACTTCAGTCACAGGTGAGTAACTTAACAATGCAAGGAGATTGTTTGGGTGCATCAGTAGACCAGTAAGGTGCCAAGTGGATGCTAAGTGCACACTTTGGGAAACAAGCCACACTCCGAGATGTCCAGTACACCATTAACCAACAAAGACTTTGGACAAGCAACTTTGTAAGCCTAACCCAGGCAACTTGATCTGCATATTCAACCGGCAGCACCTCTGAAAGGGGGTCATTACTTAATCAGCAGCAAAACTGGCTAGCCGCCAGCACTTTTAGCCGGCTGGTTCGGCAAGACTGACTGAGGCGTGATTGCCCGTTGCTTTGTCTGATTATTTGCCTGAGATATTATCTCTGTGATCGCTCGAAACCGACACTCTTAATATTGTAGAGCTTTTATCTCCGAGCACATGTACACTTGAGTTGACATGAAAAGAAATACCAAATTAGCTCATCTCCTGAAGCTAGCGGACGTCTCCTCGTTTTAGGGTTTTTGTTTCATGTTGCGGATGAAAGCGCCAACGTTTCCAACAGAGGTTCGGAGACGAGTGACACAGCCTGTTATCCGGAGCCAAAAACAAACTCTTTCATTAGCGGGCGGCAGATGCGAAGAGAATCGCGAATGTGATGCTCGGAGTCAGGGAGACGTTGCCCCCGCATGTTAACATAACATATCCACAGTAATTTGCAGCAGACTGACGAGAAAGGAGACGTCGACCTATACCAGGGGAATCCTCCACCGGGCCCGAGTTGGCTCTTTGTCTAATTTAGATCGCTGGTTCTCTGCGTGACTGGCTCGTTGTCAGGTGGAGGGGGACAGGGGTTAAATTGATAGGTTGTTAGCCCAAATGTCATGAATCAGTTGTAGGGCTGAGAATAGTTCGCTGGCAAACTATCACAAACTGTTGAGTTACCGTTGCGGTTTCTCCATGATTAAATGGTTAAGATAGAAACAAAGGCCGAATGGTTTTAGAGTCAGAATTCCCTCCCAGAAAAAGCTCCCTCATAGCAAGTTATTACGTGAAATGCTTGGGGTGAATGTGCTGGCTCATGCCTGAGATATCGTTTTAAGATAGATAGGATTTGAGCCCAATAAATATATACACTCATCATCAAATGAATAGTTGCACAAATAGCTGCACCCAGAAGGAATCAACCGACAGGAGTGAAACTCGGTGTGTGGGATTGATATTGTAAAACATGCAAATGATCCAAGGTTCACACTCGGTCGTGCATGTGACATGAGCAAGGATGTGCCTGATCGCTGTACCTGACTGACCCAACAGCCATGAATGTGGACATTCAGGAAGCAGTGATGCCCTCCACGAGTCATCCTGTAGGTGCCAGTGTAACGGGGTGCTTCTGCATTGTGTTGAAGAATTGTAGTGACGACACAGACACCACAGGATAACTGGATGGAGGAATTTATTTTCTCCACCTGCACGAAGTGCACAAAAGATGGTTTGTAACAGGGTTCATTAGCTTTTTCTCGCTCCCTGGTCTCACCATGGCGTTTTTCAGAGAGGACACATTCACCAGTAGCATATTAAAAGGAAATAACAGTAATTTAAAAATAAAAATAAAATGCATATATGGCAAATTGTATGCTCCCGTTTACTGAATAGCATGAAATTCACATATTTAACAACATAAAAACCAAACTTGACATACCTGCAGGTGCACAAAAGACTTTATAACAGGCTTCATTAGCTTTTTCTCGCTCGACCTCAACTCCTCCTGTTAACAACATGCACTCCGATTACAACAAAGCTGGTTCAATAAACAAACTCCTAAACAGCTAAACCCCAGAAATAGTGGATAAAAGTTACAGTATTTCTCTAAAAACAACTAAATACATTGTCGTGCGAGTTTAGCCTCGTCTTAAAGCAATGCTCTGAGAACAGCTAACATCCATGCTTCCACTTCATAATTATCATTCCACCTTAAGACAATTAGCACCTAAAAGGTAGTAAAACTGTACTAAACACACACAGAACGGTGTTTTAACAACACAACAATGTACCCAGAGTATGCTTAAACATTTTAACTGACGCAGCAGCTCGTTTTTTGCTTTACTCACATGACAGCTGTGAAATCTGCCAATATCAGACTCGCTATAGTAAATAAAACTACCGTTTTCTATATTTCTCAAGCTCAAGAAAAATATGAAAAGTGATGTGGAAAAATCCAAACAATAACAAAGAAAATGAAAAACATTTAGAGGAAGAAACAATATTTACACAAATAATTCCACCTCTTCTCAGTCGTCAATGAAGTGCTCCAACAAGAAAACCATTTGCAAATTTCAACATAAAATTCCTGATAAGAATAATCTAGTGTAAAAATTAACACCGCCACACCAGCACCATGGGCAGATTGAGAATATTCAAGCTGCGTGGGATGGATTATCACAGGACACCATTAGGAACCTGGCATGTTGCATTTGGCATGTTGTGATAGCAAACACGGTGGCCCGACGCCATACTAAGAGACTCTACTTCTGTATGTGTAGCTCAATAAATATTGATCATATCAGTCTAAATTGATCATCATTTATTGTTCCTGGTAACCTTTATCTTCCTTCCCAACAGCACTGCAATCCCACACTGCCTAAAGTTGCCTGATAGACATTGCAACCACCAGGTTCCCATCGCCACCACTGTAACGAATTCTGAGTCTGTAAGTTTCTCTCAAACTGAGCATTTCACGTCAGACCCTGACCAATGTTATTATTTTTCCCAATATGTTTATGTTTACTTAAAATTCTGTATACTATGTGGTAAGCACCAACAAGCGAGCACCAGATACTATTAGGTGAGCACCAGATACTATCAGGTGAAAGTGTAAATCTTTAGAAATCACAGCAACTCAGCCACAAAGTACATGTCAGACCACGTAAATTTATAGAGTGGGATTGCTGAGTGCTGGGGAGCATAGTACATACAAGTCTCCCACTCTCTGCAGACTCAGTAACTGCAGAGTTCCAAACCTCCTCTGGCATTAACACCAGCACAAACGCTGTGCACCGGGATCTTCATGGCGTGGGTTTCAATGGCCGAGCAGCAGGATGCAAGCCTTACATCACCAAGCACAATGCTGAGTGTCAGATGGAGTGGTGTAAAGCACCACCACTGGACTCTGGAGCGGTAGAAAGTGTCCTGTGGAGTGGCTGATCATGCTTCTCCATCTAGCAGTCTGATGAACGAGTCTGGGTTAGGCTAATACCAGGAACGTTACCTGCCTGACTGCAGTGCGCCAACTGCAAAGTTTGGTGGAGGAGGGATAATGCTGCGGGATTGTTTTCCAGGGATTGACCTAATTCCAGTGAAGGGAAATCTTGCTGCTTCAGCAGACCCAGACACTTTGGACAATTGTGTGCTTCCAGCTTTGTGGGAACAGTTTGGGGAAGAACCTTTTCTGTACCAGCATGACTGTGTCCCAGTGCACAAAGCCAGCTCCATAAAGGCATGGTTGAGTGAGTTTAGTGCGGAAGAACTTGACTGGCCCACACAGAGCCCTGACCTCAACCCCATACAACACCTTTGGGATGAACTGGAATGGAGATTTTGAGCCAGACCCTCTCATCACATCAGTGTCTGACCTTTTCTGGATGAATGGGCAAAAATTCCCACCCAGACACACTACAAAGCCTTCCCAGAAGAATGGAAGCGGTTATAGCTGCCCAACTCCATATTAATGCCTATGGATTTGGAATGGGATGTCATAAAAGCTCCTGTGTGTGTCCCAGTACTTTTGTCCATATAGTTTCATTTGACCACAGGCATCCAAACCTTTGCATATACAACTACATATGCTGCTTAAGTGTTTAGCACTGCCAGCTTAAAAGTCCTTCCTGCTATAGTGATATGTTTTAGATATGACCGTTTCTATATATGGTTACAGAAACAGCTATTCATCCAACAGACTATTACTCAGCAACTCTGTGTTGTTTTAGACAGTGCTAATTACGAGGCAACAAGCTAGCTACATTAGCATCAGCTCCAGTGCAAAACTGAACCCAACATGTCTTGGCTGACGGACTGCACGTTGGTTGGGGTGTGGGTAGGTGGGTGTTACTATGTATTTCCAATGGGTTTAATATTGCAGTCCTGCCTGTTCTGCTGCAGGTCCACTCACCTGCCTTACCGAGACATGCTGAGTGCGCACGTGTGTGTGTAGGGCTTGGGGTATACGAGTTGTTTGCCGTTCAGCCTGTTCTTTAGATTTGCTCCCCCGTTTTTTTGCCTGTGGCTTCGTTCTGACAGCCACTGCATTAGCTCCCCTCTTGCACTCCAACAGCGGAGAACAGGACCCAGCCCTGTTTTTCACCTGCTTCACCTGGCACTGCCGATGTCAGACAACGTAGCTAAGCTCGTTCGAGTTGGTACAGCAAAGCATCCCAAAACCCATGATAGCTCCTTACTGCTGGGCGGTGAGCAGTGGAGCACAAGTGAGAAACAGCAGCCGGTGCTGCCTGGGGTCGTCTGTAGAGTGGAGAGCGAGTTAGGAAGACTTCAGACTAACATAGCTGGGGCTTCTAGTGCGCTACCTGGCCAATGCATGTCGGCATCTAGCTTTTCCAAAAGGTTCCTAATGAAGATGCTCTCAGACGGTTTAACATAATACAGACTAATCTGATTCATCTTCAGCAAAGCAATATCACACGTCAAGTCTGAGTCGATTTTATTGACAACGTGTGAGTCAAACTATCAAATCATCGTTCAGGCATAACCTGCTCTCTCATCCACAGGAACACACTTTGATGAACATGAAGCTTTGCTGAACTAAATATACTGTACCTGTACTGTAAGGATTAAAGCTGTCAGCATGCTTCAAACAGAAATGATGTTTCAAAGTGAAAGTTGCGTCTTTACGGCCAAAAAAGCTGAAAAATAATAGCGGAAATCAAACGCCATCGCTTCAAAAGAAGCAGACTTTTAACAGACAGCGTTGTAGATGATCATGTGGTTTAACCTTCAAGTTTTGCCAAGACTGGCTCTGCTTCCTCACCATTAAGGGTCCGAGAGACCCACTGCAACGCTGCAAGCTGAAATAGGAGCATTTAAAACTAAAGATATCTAAAGGTGTTTAATAAAACTCAATTTTTTATTGTCTTTTTTGATCTAATGATCTTGCAGGAGGTGGGCATATTTGAGAAAGGTGGAAAACAACCATAAAACATCAAAATCAGACAGAATGCTAAAGTATTTCATACCGTACGTGTTCAAAAGAAGAGGGGTAAAAAGAACACCAGCTAAAACAACACGGCAAAATAAAACAATGCATTTTTTATTTCACTATTAACAAACAGAAAATAATAAAGATTAAAAATAAAAAGATAAAAAACATAATAAAGATAAAAAATAAACAGGTGGTATTAATACCAATACAGTGGCAATGTAAAAGATAATAACAATAATAAAGAATGACATAAATGAATAAATAAATAAATAAATAAATAAGACAAAAAATAATAAAGTTAAAAATATAAAGGTGGTATTAATACTAATACAGTGGTAATCAAACTGACAACACTATTTTTTTTTCTTATGTCATTGCTGTCCAAAGAAAATTAATTATCTCCAAAAATTACTTGAACTTAAGAAAAGAGTGCAAAAACCATATTTACTTTTAATGTAAGTTAACATGCATGGTAAATAGTATTCTCCAATACTAATATCCAGTTATCCATGCAACTGTGGAGCATTTCTGCTGATATTTTGATCCACTCACACCAGCACAACACACACTAACACACCACCACCATGTCAGTGTCACTACAGTGCTGAGAATGATCCACCACCCACATAATACCTGCTCTGTGGTGGTCCTGTGGGGGTCCTGACCATTGAAGAACAGGGTAATACAGTATACAGAGAAACAGATGGACTACAGTCTGTACCTGTAGAACTACAGAGTGCTCCAATATGGACAGTGGAGCTGATAACATGGACGATGAGTGTAGGTACAAGGAGGTGGACCAAATGAAGGCTAGTGAGTGTATATACATATATATACAGCAGCTATATTGAAGTTATTGGTATATTGGTAAGTATCCTGGGTCCCAAATATAATATGAATGCTCATGTAACACGTCTTTTAACACAGTTTCCATGAACACCAGAGCTCTGCAGCTAAGCAGGAGCAGCGGAACGACTGCAGGCAGATGTGTCCGTTGTGGTGAGACGGATGTGTCCGCGCGGAGACGGATGAGGGGTCCTCTGTGTGTGTCGGAGGGAGAGGGAGAGAGTTATTAGAGCATACACCCCTGCCAGCCATCTTAGATCACCCGCACCTGAGTTTTTGAGTGCCAGGGGCCACCTGGGGAACAGGTGCAGCTGAACCTGCGTCTCTCACCTGAGCAAGCACGCGACCCCCGCGTGTGCGCGCGAGCGTGTTTTTGTGCTCATGAATATAATTATCCGCCCTAATTCTACACGGACGCCCAAATCTAATAGACCAAAACCGAATTTCCAGATTTATTATTATTACATGCCCGTGAGGTGAGATTAGCCTTACGCACAGATTGCTATTCCAAAGTTTATTGCTAGATGACAAAGATTATCTTCGACTGTATGAGGCTTAGAGGAAATATGAGGCCCTAATGATGTTAAAATGTTATAGGTTTAACATTAGCATTACCGTTAGTGTTTAATGTGTGTGTGTGTGTGTGTGTGTGTGTGTGGTTTAGCTAGCATGTTTTGATATCTGTGGTATATAGGCATAAAGCTTTTACAGCCCGTCAAGTTCTAGGAATTAACCAGGTATGTGCAAGCTAAAATTCCAATGAATTTGGTCATTATATTGGGAAAAATGAGGATGAGATTGGAGAAATGCTAAATAGCTGCTATGATGAAATGGGACTTGCGTAGATCCCATACTTAGATCATCATTTAGATGAAGATTGTAAGTACAAAGTCTTTAATTTCACTATAATGGCAAATGTTTAAGCAATATGAAAGTAGTAAAATGACACGAGTCCTATGAAAACTGAACGTGGGCTGTAAATGACTGCATGCTTGACTGGGTTTGACTGGGTTTGACTGGATTTGACTGGGCTTGACTGGTTTCAATGGATTTGACTGGGTTTGCCTGGGTTCTTAGCATTTACTTCAGAAGACCGTTCACTACAATGTGCTGTAGACCCTTATAGTGTGACTAATGAAACCCTGCCTGTCTTTACTGACTAAAGTTTTTATGGTAGTCCAATATAAAACGAGCATCAGTGTGTTTGCAGTTGGGAAGCTCAGGAATTTTCCCAGTGGGTCAGTCCTGTTAGGGCTGTAGCAGGTTCCTTGTCAAGTCTGCAAGTCTGTTTTGGTACTGCAGAAAGACTGAACTTGTTACTTAGATCAGGTCTTTTGAGGAGACTGTTCACACAGTTATTTGCAAGCGATCCGATTGGATTTGTGTGTCCAGACCTCATGGAGACAGAGGTCAATCTTCTCGCCCTCCAAACAATTTCTCAGTCTTCACGGTTCACAACACTTTGGCTCTCTTTTTGAATCCCAGCACTTCCATCACTCGAGGTTTGACGTTGTCATTGTTTGGACGCTTAGAAATCCGATTTGACCAGCCAGAGCGTCCAGGCTCAGCTGCAATTTTAAAAATTCTTGTGGGTTTTTTTGGTGTCCAAACTATCAAAAATAAAGCTGGCTGCAATCTGGATTTTCCAAAAAAATCCGATCTGGGTGACCAGTCTGAACACAGCCTAAAACACCATGCCATTTTATGGGACACTCCACCGCTTTGCTCGCGCAGCTGCCTGTGTGAAAGCATTGACCTGTTAACGTAAGCCCTGAAATGAAAATCAAGACGTTCCATGTTGTTCATGCCAGGCAGAGCTAGCATGGGTGAACCAGGCCTCAGGCATCAGAATCCAACCACTGCACCATTTAAGGTGGAACGGGACAATTTGAACGAGGATCTTGTAAACAGGAAGCCGACCTCAACCTCGCATGAAAACTACAGGTAGGATAGTTTGATAGTCTAAATGTCCTTTTCAGCAGGGGCGAGTTAATGTAGGGGCTTACCTGGGCTGAAGCCCAGGGGCCCTAAGTAACACAAGGCCCCCTGATTGGCTGAATTATTACATATATTTAGGGGTTTATTTTTTCCTCCCTCTACAACCTGGGCCAATAGGCATATCCAGTAGAATGAAGAAAGTATATTTTAAATATTCAAATTGGTTGACAAATCAAACGCTTTCCATTAAACTCCGCCCTTTTGTCAGTCCCCATATGCTGCACTTCAACCGCTGCAGAACTTCTGCACCAGTGCTTAGATTAGAAATTCAAGTAGTAGCTAAAAGATGACACTCTGGATGTTTAACAGTGACACTCTGCCCTGTAGAGTCTCTTATTTTCAGACTATCCAAACACAAAAACACTGCTGTTGGCAAATGGCTAACCGCTAACATCACTTGAGTACATTACAGGTAGGGCCACCTGTAGCCCCAGGACCCACACGCAGGTTAAAGCACCCAGCGAATGTTTCCAGCAATAAACAGATAATTAGGTTGTTTAGTTAGGAGATCTGTGTTGCAGAGAAGGTGCACCAAAAGAGTTTGAGAGCACCAGAGTGGAGGAGCAAGGAGGGAGGAGGTGCATGGCCACGCTAACATGCTATGTGCTAGCTAAGTGCTAGAGTCTTTTTATTAACCTCAGCGTTTCAGTGCTACAGTTGACATCATTCCGGTAGTGAAAGCAGACTGTTAGGTCAAATTAGTGTTCTGCACACACAAGCATGGAAAACCTGGGAAAATTAGTTTTCCATTTTAGCCTAACACAAACAACATGAATTAGCAGATTGAGTTTTTTTTTAATTAATGATTAATTGAAAAACAAACGTGCTGTGTCAGTTCAGATTTGGTGTATCAAATCCAGGCCGCTTTACAGCAAATTCCCGGGCTGCTTTGTTGCTGCCAGCCTGCCCCTGCACCCAGAGTGGCCAAGTGCAGACTTTCCTTGCCAAATTGGGCAAGCGGGAAAATTCTGCCCCGGGAGAAAATGATAGCTTCTGCTTCTGGCGGGCAGCTTTTAAGCACACTTTGGGCTGCAGATGCTTGCTGGAGTTAGCAACCCAGCCCACCGTAGGGAATTAACAGCACTTAAGAAGAGAAACAGGTATGAAGATCAGCGTTAACCAGTGAGAGATGTTTGAGGTTCATAAAGCTGAAGATCAAGGATTAGAATCTTCAGGCATCGTACGATACAAAGAGCTGCAGCTCCAGAATGAGATTTCCAGCCTAACTCTGTGACATGTTGCTGCCAGCAGGCTGATAACTCTACAGTGATGGGTGTTAACGTCGTGCCTGATGATGTAGACGTTGTTGCTGTGTGGAGGTTCGTTAAAGGGAATAATAAGCAGAAAGAGCTAACATGTCCAGAGGCACCAACAAAGGATCTGTCGTTCGATGCAATGAGCATCACCATGTAGCTTACACCATACAGTCTTCTTGAGGATGGAAGACAGTAATAAGCTAGAAAAGTGCATTAAGCTTGTTGATAGCTGGTTGTTAAAGTGTTGCCAAAATGAAAGTGAGTCTATGGAAGGAACGAGGGATGAATAAATGACGCATAAAGGAGAGTGGGTCCGTGTGGGTCAGCAAGGCTGTGGATTAGAGTTTGGGGATCCGCCCTGAGTGAGTACATGCAGAATAAAAGCTTTTTGTTAGCCGGTTGCTAAAGTGTTGCTGAAAATTAATGGGAGTCTATGGAAGGAATGAGGGATGAATAAACAACACATAGAGTGAGGGTCAATATGTCTGTGGATTAGAGTTTGGGGATCTGCCCTGAGTGAGTACATGCAGTTTGGTGGCTGTAGGTTGAAGGAAACAATAGGGTTTGAATGGGGGAGAAAATGAATGGGACTCTATGGGAGGACCAAATGATGGGGGGAGGGAAGAAAGACAAGTCAGTCAAGCAGAAGTGCAGTGGATGGACATGCACTTTTCCACATCATTCATTCTTAATGGGAAAATTTCAGAATTTAAAGTTTTTATTAGAACCCTATGTTAGATATAAAAGCTGTACACAAGCACACCATTCCCGATCAAACCGAACAATCCGGAATTGGAACGGTGTTGATATCTTGAAAACTGTGGGACTAGCTAGTGGACAAAAATGTGCATAATGAAAACAAAGGAGAAGAAAAATGTTCAGTCACTAATA
>CM067485.1:33336152-33375197 GCA_034552555.1 Semaprochilodus insignis
ATATATATATGGGATCTCCAAAATGGTAACATTACAGGAGAGGGCAAAAACTGAATTTGACATTAATGTAAGTGAATGGAACCAGATTTTTTCCAAGCAGTTTTGGACCATTTCTGTTGGTCCATTTATCTGTGTTCAAATTATTCATAAAAGTACAGATTGACTAAATTGGACATACATGTTTTTCATCATTGTACAGTGACAACATGTACACAATGTTCATTTAAGTAGATTATTTTGTATTTATTATTATTTTACTATTATTATTTTAATGTACTTTTTTTGCCTGATTTTTTTTTGCATGTACACTGAAAAACAAAATGATGGACCTTTGAATTCATATAATTAAAACGTGTTAAGTAGTTACCCAAAACCATAAAAAGCTTAATGTGATACGTCAATGCAATTCTTGACAAAAAAAATAAATTTAAGTGATAAGAAAATTGTGTTGATGTAAATTGCCACATTTTCATTATGGATCATAGTTTTGAGTGCACTTCATTGCTTCACTACTGACTAGCACCAGGTGTGTCGAAACTTTTGGCTGGTACTGTAACTGCCCCCTCCAACCCAAACACACACACACACATACTGTACACACTTCTCCACACACATGGCCTACTTGCTCCGTGTTGCTGTGACGACCCATTTGCATGGGGAGGATAATGAGGGTAAATTGAATCTGTGGCCGAGGTGACCCCATAATGGCATAGTTGGGTAGCTGGGGATTCGATGTGTGGGTGTGTGTGTCTGTGTGTAAGCTTGTGTGAAAGACTGTGAGAACACACTCCTCCTGCAGGTTATCAGGGAAACAGCCACTCCGGTACACCCTGTTCTCCGTTCCCCTCGACAGAAGGCTTCCCAGTACTACTTTAGATTGGCTTAAAACATGAAGTTATTACACACTCATATCTAACTCCATTACAACACACTGAGCAGTCAAGTGAGACTTTATAATGATTAAGGACTGAAGGCTTATTTACTAGATAACAACCTAGAGCCTCATAAAGGAGTTTAGACACTTCCTTGTATTCCTAATTATGTTTTGCTCTTTCTCTTATTTCATTCCTCATTCATCACTGTACACAACTGAAGGCGGTTCTGTAGCCCATTATTAGGATTCTAAAGCAGTATACTTCAACGGACAACAACAAGTTTTCGGCCAATATGATGCAGTGGATTGAGTTTGTGCAGTGCGTTGTGCACCAGCTGCTAAACAGAACTCCTAATCACTGCAGCATTCATTCAAAGACCTCCCCCTGGCTGTGGCTGGTCTTCAGGATTCTCTCAGAGATCTTCCCCTGACTGTGATTGGTCCTAATAGCCACATTGTTCATCCTGAGACCTCCTCCTTGACTGCAATTGCTCCTAAACACCATGTCCTTGGTTCTGAGACGTCCCCCGACTACGATTGTTCTGCCTTGTTTGTTGACACCTCCCCCTGACTGTGATTGGCCAAAATAACCAAATTGTTCATCCTGAGACCTCCTGCTTGACTGCAATTGCTCCTAAACACCATGTCCTTGGTTCTGAGACCTCCCCCGACTACGATTGTTCTGCCTTGTTTGTTGACACCTCCTCCTGACTGTGATTGAACCACATTGTCCATTCGGAGATGTCTTCTTGACTCTGATTAGTCCTAATTACATGAATCCGATTGGTCGGCATTGTTTGCTCTGAGATCTCCTTCTGATTGTGATTGGTCCTAAACACCACATAATACATTCTGAGACCTCCCCCTGAGACCTAATTCATTCTGCGACCTCCTCCTTGACTGCAATTCCTCCTAAGCAATGCATCATTTGTTCCAAGATCACCACCATGACTGTGATTGCTCCTAAACACCATGTCCTTGGTTCTGAGACCTCCCCTGACTACGACTGATCTGCCTTGTTTGCTCTGGGACACTCCTGCTAACTGTGATTGGCCCTAATAATCACATAATTAATTCTGAGACCTCTCTGAGACTGGGACTTGTCTGTATTGTTTGCTCCGAGATCTTCCCCTGACTGTGATTGGCCCTAATAACCAGATTGCTCATTCCGAGACCTCCTCCTTGACGGTGACTGGTCTTAAGTAAAGCATAATTTGTTTCCGAGACCACCACCATGACTGCAATTGCTCCTAAATGCCATGTCCTTGGTTCTGAGACCTCCCCTGACTACTACTGGCCTGCCTTACTAACTCTGAGACCTCCTCCTGCCTGTGATTGGTCCTAAACACCACATAATTCTCACTGAGACCTTTCGGTGAGTGGGACTGGTCTGTATTGTTTGCTCCGAGACCTCCTCCTTGACTGTGATTGGTCCTAAGCAAAGCTTAATTTTTTTCCGAGACCACCACCATGACTGTTGTTCCTAAACACCTTGTCCCTGCTTCTGAGACATCCCCCGACTACGATTGATCTGCCTTGTTTGCTCTGAGACCTCCTCCTCACTGTTAGGAGTCCTGAACACCACATTGTTCATTCTAGGACTTCTGTGACTGGGATTGGTCCCCATGGTTTGCTCTGACACCTTCCCCTGATTGTGATTCTCCCTAATAACCACATGTAAATGGTCATTCATTCTGACACCTCCCCCTGACTGTGATTGGTCCACATTGTTCATTCTGAGATGTCTTCTGGACTCTAATTAGTCCTAATCACTGTGTCATTAGTTCTGAGATCTCCCTTCACTGTGCCTTGGATCTCCTCCTGACTGTGATTGATTCTAATCACCACATAAGCAATGCATCCTTCGTTCTGAGCTCACCCCCATGACCGTGACTGTTCCTAAGCACCATGTTATTTGTTCTGAGACCTCCCCTGACTATTATTGGTCTGCCTTGTTTGTTCTGACATCATTTCCTATCTATGATTGCTCCTGAACACCACATCATTCATTCTGGGACCACTCTCTGACTACGATTGGTCCGCATTGCTTGCTCCAAGATCTTCCCCTGACTGTGGTTGGTCCTGATAACCATGTTGCTCATTCTGGGAACTTCTCCTGACTGTGATTGGTCCTAATCACTGCATCATTGATTCTAAAATCTCTCCTTATATGGTTGGCCCATACTGTTCACTCCGATACCTCCCCCTGAGTGTGACTGGTGTTAATCACCATGTTCATTCTTTCTGAGACCTCTATCTAACTGTGACTGAACTGCACTGTTAGCTCTGAGACCACCCCCTGACTGGGATTGGTCTATGTTGTCCCCTCTAAGACTTGTGATTGGTCCCTAATCATCCCATGATAAATTCTGAGATCTCCTCCTAACAACATTGTTCACTGAGACCTCTCCTTTCCCCAGCAGGAAAACACAATGTCACCGGGTAAGGCTAAGTGACAGAGGTGATAGGAAGGAGAGGATGACTCCAAAATACTTCCTCAGTCTAGTCGGTACAGGCAAGTATCAGAGCCTAGACCGCAAGGTCATAGAACTCTTCCATATTAGCTCTACTCTCTTAACATAAGGACAGCATACCAGAGCTAAGAAGCCCATACTAACCCTTTCCCTCCCTTTTATAAGTCAAGCCCCGCCCCATCCACACCTGGAACAAACCATTCCGCTAAACAGGGGTGCACTGCCTTAAAGGAGTGGGTAAAAAGGTAAGCACAACCATCTTATAAAACCCATTTGCTCCTTACAGGCCTGGATATATCCTTACTCGTACATGCTGCTACAGTGCACACATTTACTCATTCACGACTGTTCTCTATCACAGGTTACAGGTTTGACCTAACCCCTCCCTTGAGCTAGCCGGGGGCCCTTCGGCATGCCCAAGAGTGAGTTCAGCCTGCTTTGCCTGCTTTTTTAGAGAATATACTGGACCAGCAACAACAGGTAAGTATAACAGGTAAGCATAATTGTACACAAACATAAATGGCGATGGGCAGTACTATTGACCTCATCACATTGTTCGCTTTGAGACCCCCTCCTGACTGTGATTGGTTCTAAACACCACATAATTCAGACTGAGACCTTTCTGTGACTGAGACTGGTCTGTATTGCTTGCTCCGAGATCTTCCCCCGACTGTGATTGGCCCTAATAACCTTATTGTTCATTCTGAGACCTCCTCCTTGACTGCAGTTGATCCTAAGCAAAGCATAATCTGTTCCGAGACCACCACCATGACTGCAGTTGTTCCTAAACACCATGTCCTTGGTTCTGAGACCTCTCAAGACTATGATTGATCTGCTTTGTTTGCTCTGAGACCTCTGTCTGACTGTTATGAGTCCTAAACACCACATAATTCATTCTGAGACCACTCTGGGACTGGTCTATATTGTTTGCTCCAAGATCTTCCCCTGACTGTGATTGGCTCTACTAACCACATTGGTCATTCTGAGTGCTCCTTCTTGACTGCGGTTGGTCCTAAGCAATGCATCAATTGTTCCAAAACCACCACCATGACTGCGGTTTCTCCTAAACACCATGTCATGGGTGCCTCCCTCGACTACGGTTGATCTACCTTGTTTGCTCTGAGACCTCCTCCTGACTGTGATTGGCTCTAATAACCACATAATCCATTATGTGACCTCATCACTTTGGGTCCTAAGTTCTCGCTGCAGTCCTGCTATTGCTTGGGTTTGTTTGATTTCATGAGCAGTAAGATTGATTAGATAAACAAGGTATTAGATGGCAACTGTAAATACCAGGTTTCTCTGAGGAGAGCTCAAGGATCAGAGTAAACAGTAGCTTGTGACCAGTAAACAGGAACCATTGGAAGTGATTAGTGGTTAGTTGCAGAGCACAATCCTTTGCTGTGAACATGTTTACCTGGCTATTGGAATAACAGTCGATCCTGTTTACGCTCAAAGGCTTGGATTTGGGCTCTATCGCCCCCTTGAAGACTGGATGTTTGAGTCGCACATAAGACATGTACATTGTACAGCAGTTTGCAATGCATTTTTGTGCACTCACACTGAGTATGTTTCTGGCCTCTGGTCTTAGTTAACACCCACCTGCAGTCGATATTCTCTCAATCCGCTTCTTTCCAAAGCAGTATATATCCAACAAGTTTCCCCTATCAATAGCATTATCATCTCCATCTGATTGACAGCTTGCTAACACATTTTGTTTGGCCTAGCGAGATCATTACAGATTAAAAATATGGATGTAACATCACCTGTTAGCACGGCGCATTTCCAGATTGACAGATAAGATTCGATTGTTCAGCTCCTCAGGCTAGTGTGGCTAAGAGCGTCAGATTTCAGAGAGAAAACACAGCGGGTGCCCTTCAGACTCCCAGGCGTGTTTAAGGGAGACTCTATTTACGCTACGTTGTTCAGTCTGAATATGAAGGACAGGAAAGGACACTTAACACTAGTGGAAGGCACCTCCGTTTAGCGGGAGTGCGTTGTTTGTCACATAAATAAAGCTGTGAAACCTAACTTTCTGCTCGGCTGCCTTCCCTGATCGCATCCACTGTCTCTTAGACCTGAGAAATGATTCGTCAAAGGGGTCAGAGCCAGGAGAATCTATTTAGTTGCGCTTTTTTAATCTTCTCTGCCTGCTAATGTGTCTCATTAGGGCGTGCACGGTGCAGGCTGTGTGGCCGGCCTTGTATCATTGCCGCTGCAAATGCGACCCGTTCTCGCCTGAGCGAGTACATATCTGGGCCAAAAATAAAACAGAATTTTTGCTGTCGAATGTATCAAAATGGGCAGAAATGTGTTCTCTGTAGAGGGTACGTTAGCTTCAACACAGAACAAAGCTCATTTATTTTGCATTTATTTAAACTGTTCTCTTAAGTTCTAGATAGAAGGGACGTGACTTTGGTCAAAGTGACAAATGGCCAGATGCTGATCTACATGCCCATTTATGCCCTATGATTGGGTCCTGGAATCAAACAAGCAGTTTTCTGTTGTTTGCTGAGCTCATGAATAATAAGATGATTGACTCTGCTCTGATTGGCTGGTTTACAGTGACACGCCACCCACGATGATCACACAGAAGCAATATGTGGAAATAGATTAAATAAAAAGAGCTTCCGTGTAAATAAGCTCCGCCCTCATTCTGTTTAGTTAGCAATGCTAATCAGCTTGCTAGTAGCTAATGTTAGCTATACTAGCTTCTCGCCTTCCATCTGGACATCAACACACAGTAGATTAAAGTTGTTCCTCACTATGGACGGCAAACACGGATACAATCACACAGCATGGCTGCTACTTACAGGCTGCTGTTGGGGTTGTGATGCTAATAAAGGTGGAGCTGCTTGTTTGAGGTTCATGGTATGACAGTTCTATGTACGCAACTATTTTCTTATTATTTATTATTATTTATGATTGATTTTGATTAGTTGCCGCAGTCCTTCTTTCAGACACAAGTGAGGCTCTGGATGGTCAGTTCAGGATCACTCCAACTACAAGCCCCAAAGTTAATCGATGGAGCTCCATCACTCCAGAGAATACAGACCCACTGCTCCACAGCCCAGTGCTGGGATAGGACTTCTACCCCCTCCAGCCCATGCTTAGCCCTAAGCATGGCCACCTTAAGACTGTGAGCAGCTGGTCCACTGGTCAGTGATTTTCTCTGGAGATTATGCAAGCTGAATTCGCTCATTAGAAAGGGCTTCTGGATACCATTGGACTAACATAGTGCATAAGACATATGGGACATGAATGTACGACCCCATGTGCTCAGTTCATTAATAAGATGGTCTGTAGTGTCACTGAACACCTCGGAGTCTCCTCACACTCCAAACTGTTCTATGCACTGAAATGTAGACCTTAAACCTCAGGCTCCTCCAGCCGTGAAGTTCCAGACCCAGTCAGTCCAGTCCCAGCCTGCGGGCCATTGGGTCAGCCGAGCGAGTGTGTGTGTGTGTGTGAGAGAGAGCGCAGGTTCAGACGCCCCATGTCCGAGCAGCCAGCCGGAAAAGCAACAGCATGGACGTGGTCGCCGGGGCGACAGAGCCAGGTGTGAAAAGGAGATTCCACGCTCCAGAGGGCAAGAGAGCATGCTCCAACACACCATTAACCAGCTACTGAGAGAGAGAGAGAGAAGTGGGGAGCCACTAAGAGAGGAAAAGAGAGAACTAGAAGTGGAAAGACAGAGAGAGAGAGAGCTTTTGTGAGAGAGAGAGAGAGAGAGAGAGAGAGAGAGAGAGAGAAAGCGAGACAGAGCGGTATACAAAGAAACAGAAGGAAGTGAAAGGTGGAGGGTGGGAGATGACTACAGGGTGAGAGAGGGAATAAAAGAGGAGAAGAGAGAGAGAGAAGGACAAACAAACAGCAGAAAAAGATGGAGAAACTGAAGTAGTGCACAGAGTGAAAAAGAAGGTGGAGAGAGAAGGAGGAATGAGAGAAGAATAGAGAGTAACATGAGAGTAAGGGGGAAAGAATAGAGGAAAGAAGAAGGTGGAGAGAGAAAAGGAGCAACGAGAGAAGAAGAGAAACTGAAGAGTGAAGAGGGACTAAGAGAGAGAGGACAGAAAAAAAGAAAGAGAAGTGGAAAGTCAGACAGACAGAGAGAGAGAGAGAGAGAGAGAGAGGGAGGGGCTTGGGCAAGAGACAAAGAGAGAGGTCAAAAGAGATCGAATACAAAGAAACACTGAAGAAATGGAGGGAGAAAGGTAACTAAAGGAGGGAGAAAAGAGACAGAGAAAGAGAAAAGTGAAGAGGGACTAAGAGAGAGATGAGAGGAAAACACAAAGAGATAGAAGTAGAAAGACAGAGAGAGACAGAGAAAGAGAAGGAGAGAGAGGCTGGGCTGAGAGTTAAAGGGAGAGGTAAAAAGAGAGATATGTATAGAGAAAAACAGAGTGAATGTGGCATGGAGGGAAAGAGAGACAAGAAAAAAAAGAGAGAGAGGGATAAACAGACAGAAAAAGATGGAGAAATGGAAGGAGTGCACAGAGAGAAAAAGAAAGTGGAGAGAAAAGAGAAGAGAGAGAGAGTAATGGAGGGAGAGTGAAAAGAGGAAAAATTAATAGAGATTGAGAAGCGACGACAGATTAAGAGGGAGGGTGAGAGAGAAAAAGATAGAAGTAGAAAGACAGACAGATAGAGAGAGAGAAAGAGAGCAAGAGAGTGAGTTTGGGCGAGAGATAAAGAGAGGTTAAAAGAGATCTGTATAAAGAGAAATAGAGATGTGAAGGGATAGAGGTGACTAAGAGAGTGAGAGAGGGAAAGAGAAAGAGATGAAAAAGAGAGAATAGTGGAAGAAAACAGAGAAAGATGGAAAGAGAGAAGTGGAGAAGGCGTAAGAGTAAGAGAAAGAGGGAAGAAAAGTCAAGAGAGATAAAAAAGAGGGAAAAGACAGGAAGAGTGGATAGAAGGAGAGAGAGATTGAGAGAGAAAGAGAGTGAGCAAGACAGAGTACAAAGTGATAGGAGCGAGGAGAAGTTCAGGCGTGGAGACAGAAGGCGATGTCAACTGGGCGAGACAGACAGAGAGAGAGAAGGATCAAAGGAGAGATGGAGAGTTATGTGCCAGACGCAGAGAAGAGAGAGAGAGGACACGGTACATTCAGACAGACAGAGACAGAGACACACAGAGAGAGAGAGAGAGAGCAAAATGATGAACAACACACAGAGATTCCTGCAGAGCCTGCAAGGCGGCATGATGGAGAGAGATGGTGAAAGAGGAATGGAAGTAAAGGAGGGATCATCAAGGCAAAGAGAGGCAGGAAAACGTTAAAGGTAAAAGACGGGACGGAGCGCTAGAAACGGTTCAAACCTTTTTTCCCTTTTTACTCAGAGAGAGAACATGTGATTCTGCTCAATGAAAAGAAGTATAAAGCGTTATTCAGCCCGGCTGTTTAGAGAGATAGAGAGACGGAGGGAGTAGGGGTGGGGAAAGGAAGCGTGAATGTGTGAATTGACGGAGAGAAAGAGTATTTTCTGGATGGACGAAAGCCATAAAGGGAATCAGACAAAGTGAAAATTTCAGTGCCTGCTTGCCACACTAACACTCACACACTCACACTAACACTCACACACACACATACACTCACTCACTCACTCACACACACACACACACACACACACACACACACTCACACTCACACATACACTTATTATCAAAAGAGTATTTGCACAAATTGCTGCACACAGAAGGAATCAACTGACAGGAATGAAACTTGGTGGGTAGGTTTGACATTGTGAGACATGCTAATGATTCGAGTTTCACGCTCGACCGTGCATGTGATGTAAGCAAGGACGGGCCTTATCGCTGTACCTGACTGACCCAACAGCCACGATTGCAGACATTAAGTAGGCAGTGCTGTCCTCCATGAGTCATCCTGTTAGTGCCAGCACCATTGGCAAATGGCTGCACGATGCAGGACTACAAGCACACAGACCGTTACAACGACTGTCCTTAACACCACGTCAACGTCACCAAAGACTGCAATGGTGTCGTGCCAGACTATCATGGAGTGACTGAGATTGGCAGCGGGTCATCTTCAGTGACGAGTCCCGCTTTTGTCTTGATGGAGACGACCATCGAATCTGTGTGTGGAGGCACCGTGGTCAGCGCCAAAATGAACGGTTTGTTGTCACGCGTCACACGTCCAGAAGGCCTGGTGTCACTCCACCTCCACCCCTACCGCACCATCTGCAGGAACTGTGTGAGGATATTCAAGCTGTATGGGATGGATTATCACAGGACACCATTAGGAACCTCTACAGCTCCATGCCAAGATGTCTGGCATGTTGCGTTAGCAAACACGGCGGCCTGACGCCATACTGAGAGACACTACTTCTATACGTGTAGCTCAATAAATATTGATCATATCAGTCTAAATTGATCATCATTGATTGTTCCTGGTAACCTTTATCTTCCTTCCCCATAGCACTGCAATCCCACACTTCCTTCTGGGTGCAGCCATTCTTTTGATGGTGAGTGTATTTAATTCAATAATGCCTAATTTGCATAATTAAACTTGTAATACAAATACATATATGTCTGAATGTCAGTAATCAGCTGGGGAAATTTCATGGTGATCTCTAGCAGTCCTGTAGGGTCCTGCCTTAAAAGCTGTATTTGAGCTAGACTGTAACTAAAGGACTCGGGTTCTAACTAGACGCTCTGCGTAGTCTCCCTGGAGAGACTGTGTGTGTGTGTGTGTGTGTGTGAGAGTGTGCTTGTGTTTGTGTGTTGGAGGTTTGTGTTGGAGTCTATGCTGGTCTGAGTTGACACATGTCTTAGTCACAATTGGGTAACAGTGCAGTGTAGAGAAATCAGTGTGTGACAGCAGGACTCGGCGTGTGTCTGCTAGACACAGCGACAACACGCAAGACCTTCTCACCACAACGACAGAGTGTGAGCACAAGCAAACACTAACAATGAATGTGTTCCTTGGATCGGAGTCAGGTGCTTAGCTGCCTGTGCTAAAAAGAGATTAATTCACACCGGACACCACATTTAAGTTAAGCGACCGTGGGCCCAATCCACACATCCACTGACACAGCCACGTAAACGCTTCTGGCACAAACAGCAGCTCTGTTTATCTTTGCTTTTCTAGTTTGTAAGTGACATACGGTATTATACCCCTCTTCCCACAAGCGAGCACGGTTCCCTGGGGCCTTAATGCAATGTCTGTGACGTGTGGCTCATTCTCAACACTGCAGTGACACTGACGTGGTGGTGTTAGTGTGTGTTGTGCTGGTCTGAGTGGATCAGACACAGCAGTGCTGCTGGAGTGTTTAAACACTGTGTCCACTCACTGTCCACTCTATTAGACACTCCTACCTTGCTGCTCCACCTTGTAGATGGACAGTCAGAGATTATAGCTCATCTGCTGCTGCACAGTGCAGTGTTGGTCATCCTCTAGTCCTTCATCAGTGGTCACAGGACCCTGCCCACAGGAAGCTGCCCACAGGACGCTGTAGCCGGGAATGTGAGGGTCGGGAATGAGAAATGGGCCGTATAGTGTGACATACCCAAAGAACAGCAATTTGGGACACCCCACAGCGAAAAGTCTACGATGTGTCCCTTGGCGTTGACCAGCAGGAGGACACAGTGCTCTCTGGTGCACAAAGAGAAATGGTGAAGATTATCAGGTGGAACAACATGTATATCATAATAACATCCACTCAGAAGCAGCACTACAGAGGTGTTAGCAAAATGCTAATGGCTAAGCGGTGAACAAAGCAAAAATAGTAGCTCACTACATTTTTAAGCTGCTTCAGTAAAAGTTCAACTGTTCTTGACAAGTTAACACATGCAGCTCTGGAAAAATTGAAGAGACCACCTCAAACTGATCAGTTCCTCTAGTTGTACAGTTTCTGGGTTTGTGTTGGACCAAAATGAGCAGTTCTGTTTGATTCTATACACTACTGGAAACACGTCTCCCAAATTCCAGATCAAATATTGTATTTTAGATCTGTTTATTTAGAAAATCACTAATGACCCTCCAGAAGCCTGTTTACTGAACCATGCTCGCTGTGCATTTCACCCCAGCCACCGCTCGCCCGTCTCTCTGTAGGTCACTTGAGGTCATCTTACGGTGGTTAAGTGACATTGGAATGAGGTGGCGCTCATCACGATCAGTAGAATGTGGTTTTGGCCCTCTGCCAGTCTGTAGCTGTGTTGTCCTGTGTGTTTGCTGCTTGACCTTGTTCTTATGAACCAGACGCTCACTGTATCTGCCAGCAAAGCTAGAACCCAACCTTCTGTTCCTCACTAAGAACCTGCTGTACATGTGGAGATGCTGATTTAAGAAGAAACTGGAGTGGTCTCTTATTTATTTCCAGAGCTGTATATTGCTTCATGTTCTCTTTGAAGGTCAGAGAGTCCATACTGACCCAGGACGGGTGCCACGAAACACCAGCATCACACACAGCACATCTGCAGTCATGGCTGACAGTTTCTTGAGCCTCCTCTCTGATGACCTATGAACTCATGCAAGAAGAGTTCATGATGATTGGTCTCGGTCAAATGTGTAGTGTTGCCTATCTCCTGATCAACACACAGCATGGACTTATGGTATAATGACTGCCTAATCCGTCGCAGCCAAGATGTCAAATAATCTGACCACAGCATTACACTTCTTCTGCTTGGCAAACATCTCACAGACTGAAATGAACCGATAAAGGACATTGCAATGTGCCACTGTGTCTGCCGAGAGCTAATATAAACATAGATAACATGAGGATCCTGGCAAATCAAATGCATTCTTTATTTCAGTAAACAGCTGTAAACCCCTGTCATCATAGATAGCTTAGAAATCCCAGCGAGTGCCAAAGAGGTCTTTCCTCGTCAATATTCCCCTGTTATGAAATATTGGCAAGAGAGTGTGCCATTTAGAGGATGTACAATGTACTCCTACCAAGTGACATATCTAAGTGAGATTTGACGCTGCTTATTAGATAAGCTCACTGGACAAAAAATTAGTCACCTGTGACTGAAACGTACCTAATAGCGTGTCCTACCTCCACCAGCACCAATAACAGCTAAGACTGGATCAGGCATGTACTGGACAAGTGACTCTCTTGCATCAAAGAATTGTGCAGTTGTTCCAGATTTGGTGGATGCCTTCCCTGGCACAATTCCGAGGAGAATTCCCTGTAGACCTGCAGATTCAGCTACTTCCTTCACACTATGGTCTTTGGCACGCCCGAATGCAGTCACTCCTTTTAGCCAATCATTAACATCTGCTTTGGAGCCATTTTCCACACATGGAACGAGACATTCACTGCACTGTAGCACCTCTTCTCAATCTATGGATCCCGTCACTCACACCCTGCAGGTCTTTATAGCCCCAGCATCCTCATACAGCGCCATCTGCAGGAGCCTGAAGTTACTACCACCTTAAACACTCAAAGTGATTATTCTTTTGTCCAGGGAGGTTTAGTGACAATTATAATATTTTGAGATTTCTAGGGTTGTACCATGTTCTCCCTTTATGTACACCAAGACAAGGGAGTACAAGGGACAAACTAAGTAAGTGGAGGTCTAAGCACAAATGACCAAAATATTCATATATAATATATAAAAGGTCAAAATATTCACGTTTCTCCTGAAAGGAAGAGCATTAATAGGACATCTGTTCCTCTTTTGCTGCAATAACAGCCTCTAGTTTGTCTGGGAAGGCTGTATACTAAATGCTAAAACACCGTTGTGAGGATTTGATTGCATCCAGCATTCACAAGAGCATTAGTGAGGTCAGGTACTGATGTTTGATGATCAGTTCTGGTTCAGTTCAGCTCATCCCCAATGTTCTGGATGGAGCTCCATCATTTTAGTGAACACAGTTCCACTACTCCACAGCCCAGTGCTGGAGACATTGGGCATGGTGACCATATGCTTATGTGCAGCTGCTCCAGAACGTCCCATTCCATCATCAGTGTCACTATTGCGAAGTGTACTGCTGCATCATCGCTGCATGTGGACTGTTTTCTTCCTCTTCCTGCTCCAGCTTCTGTTTTTTTCCTGTAAATTTGTGTTTGAGTATGTAGGCAGCAAATATGTAGTGAAGACTACACCGAATTCAGGTGAAGAGAACACTCCTCTGGAGAAGAGTGGCTTCATGACAAACTTCTCTCTCCCTATCTCTCTCATTTCTTTCCCCTTTCCGGAGTTCAGACGGCACGTTTATCAGCTTTTAGGTGCTGTTTATAGAACCCATCAGATGCAAACTCCTTTTTCTTTGTCCCGTGATATTTGAGATGGGAGGAGAGGTTGATTCTATCCGACTATTCCTCTCAGCCCTAGGAAGAAGAACAGCGGTGAGCGATTCATTTATTTATTTATTAATTTTTTTGGCTTGTTCTTCTGTTTGTTTATTCTCCTAGCGGAAAAAGAAATCCATGTACACATATAGATTAAACTGAGACTTCAGGTATAGCTTTTGCTTGCTCCATGTGTGCCTGGGGGGTGTACATGTGGGATCCAAATATCTCCAGAGTGATGAAAACAAACGTTTTGGCAATTTGGGTACGCTAACCCTATGTTTACCTAACTTTCATTCCAATTCTACTTTGCCCAGAATCTCCCATGTGAACACTGAAATAGCCTTGGGGCTTCCACAGTCTTCATATAGCAATAGCTAGCTAACTGCTGCTAAGCCACGAGGGTGGTTGCAGCCAAGTAACTGCATATATGAGGCTGGGAAGACTAGCTCAGCAGGGTCAATAGATTCCCAATGGTTTTATGACATATTAGCATAATGCATGCTGAGTGAACACTGATGGGCAGGATCCTAATATGAACAAGCATCATTCATCATATCATTATCAGTTTGGAGAATGCTTCAGTTTTCCCAGCATGCCAGACGTCTCGGGATGGAGTTGTATAGGTTCCTAATGGTGTCCTGACATAATCCATCCAATGCAGCTTGAATATTCTCACACAGTTCCTGCAGATGGTGCGGTAGGGGTGGAGGTGGAGTGACACCAGGTCTTCTACAGGTGTGACATGTGACAACAAACCGTTCATCGTGGCGCTAACCACGGTGCCTCCACACACAGATTTGTTGGTCGTCTCCACCAAAACAAAAGCGGGACTCGTGACCCGCTGCCATTCTGTGTCACTCGATGACAGTCTGGAATGACACCATTGCAGTCTTTGGCGACATTGACGTGGTGTTAAGGACAGTCGTTGTTATGGTAACATGTAGTCCTGCGTGGTGCAGCCGTCTGACAATGGTGCTGTAGTAACAGAATGACTCATCCAGGGCATCACTGCTCACTGAATGTCTGCAATCGTGGCTGTTGGGTCAGTCAGGCACAGCGATAAGGCCCGTCCTTGCTTATGTCACATGTCTCATGTGACCAAACGCTTTGCTACCCAACACAGTATGTTTGTGGTGTAATTAATATGATTAATAGTCTTCCTAATTTAAAGCTCTGCTGTCTTTGTGGAGCCCTGTTTTTGTGGTTGAGCCTGTTTGAATACTCTCGCGACTCTTGTGGCTATGTGGTGTGTATTGCGGATGTTTTGGTGTTTGATACGTTTTTTTGTGGCACTGAGCAGCTTTCTGTGTGTGTGTTTGTGTGTGTGTCTGTGGGTGTGTGTTCACGCTCGATGGGGTTCTGGGCAGAGTTTGTAATTTCACACCTGACCACTCATCCACGCCACCGCCGAGCACTTAACCGAGCTCACACACACACACGCGCACACACTGGGGGTTGCCATGGACACGACGCTGCATGAACGTTCGCAGTTCTGTTATGCAGACTGTTTAAAAAGGAGACGAGAGGAGAAAGTGTGTGTGTGTGTGTGGGTGTGTGTGTGTGTGTGTGTGTGAGTGTGTGTGTGGGCACGTATATAGTGTGTTGGAACAGTTTAAGGCTGTGGATGCCAGTTATAATGATGGTGATGAAGACAAAGCTGGCAATGATGACGCTATTGATGATGATGATGATAATTAGAAGGAGCAGCAGGCTGAAGATGACGGTGGTGGAGACGGTAATGACGACGATGATGATGACAAAGATGGTATTGATATCAGTGTTGACAGTGGTGGTGGTGATGATGATGAGCACGGTACTGAAATTGAATATGATGGTGGTGATAATTGGGAGGTGGAGGAAGAGGACGTTGTGGATGTCGATGGTGAAAATGATAATGATTATATGACGATGACGACGATGATGATGATGTGATGGTGCCAATAAAGATGATGACATTGAAGATTATAGTGATGATGACGGTGCTGATGAAGATGATGATGACGAAGGCTGTAATGATGACCATGTTGGCAGTAACGGTGATGTGGAATGTGGATGATGATGATGATGATGACAACGAAGCCAATGATGATTATGACAGTATTGACAGTTGTGATGATGATGATGAGTATGGTATTGATGACAAATGAGATGATGATGATGAAGATGATAAAGATGATGATGATGATGATGATGATGATGATGATGATGATGATGAGGTGGAGGAAGAGGATGTTGCAGATGGTTGATGGTCAAGATGGTAATGGTGACTATATAGTCACAATGATGATAATGACGATGATGTGATAGTGATGGTGACAACAGGGATGATGGCACTGACATTTACGGCAATGATGACGGTGATGATGGCAAAGGTTGTAATGAAGACTGTTGGCGATGTTGATGGGTATGAGAATGATAATGATAAAGACTATGATGATGAAGACGAGGGTGGTAATTCTAACGTTGACAGTGATGTTGATGGTTATGAGGATGTCAATAAGAATGGTATTGATGTCATATGGTATTGATGATGAAGATGATCATTAGTAGTAGGAGGAGGACGTTGCGGATGATGATGGGGAAGATGGTATTGTGATGACTATACAATGACAACGATGACAATGATGAGGGTGATGATGGTGATGCTGTGACAGTAATGGCGACAAGAATGATGATGCTGATGATGATGATAATGAGAACAATGACAAGAATGATATTGATAAAGATTATTAATTAGATGATGATGGTGATGACGAGACTGTCATGGAGTGACTCAGAATGGCAGCAGGTCATCTTCAGTGACGAGTTCCGCTTTTGTCTTGGTGGAGACGACCAACGAATCCGTGGTCAGCGCCAAGGTGAAAGATTTGTTGTCACGTGTACAGAAGGCCTGGTGTCACTCCACCTCCACCCCTACTGCACCATCTGCAGGAACTGTGTGAGAATATTCAAGCTGCATGGGATGGATTATCACAGGACACCATTAGGAACCTCTACAACTCCATGCCACGACATCTGGCGTGTTGAGTTAGCAAACACGGCGGGCCGACGCCATACTGAGAGACAGACTTCTGTACGTGTAGCTCAATAAATATTGATCATATCAGTCTAAATTTATCATCATTTATTGTTCCTGGTAACCTTTATCTTCCTTCCCAATAGCACTGCAGTCCCACACCTCCTTCTGGGTGCAGTTATTCTTTTGATGATGAGTGTATGTAGATATTATGCACAGTGTTAATATATTACATATTGGTGAAATAAATCAGCTTATGTCATTTCATTATCCTGCTCACAGAAACAATCTTTAAGATGAATATAGCTGCTTTACACACATAAGCAAGTGCAATATAAAACATAGGGGGCGAGGACAAAAAGTCTTGTTACGTAGTGTCATGATGATGATGATGATGACAATGTTGATGGCAGCCATGTATTTAGACTCTATCAGTCTCACCATCAGTTTCAGATGGTTTGTTACTTGGCACCTGTCTGCATCCATCTGTTCTCTTCTTATTGTAGACGCCTCTGTCTCTGTATGGTCTGTGTTTTTAGTCTCCATGTATATTGTATATGTGATGAAGGTCCCTGGTCTCTCTCTCTCTCTCTCTCTCTCTTTCTCTTTCTCTGCCTCTTAACAGGCAGACAGCAGTGCAGAGAGCAGGACTGGATAATGAGACAAAAAGAAAAAGAAGAAATACAGCAGGAAGGAGGGGGAGCGAAGAGATGTTTTTGAGAAAGAAAGAATAGAAGAAAGAAGAAGAGTGGATAGGACAAGAGCTAAGTACAAGAACAGAGAGAGAGTGGGTGGGAACTTTTCTCCTCTTTCTCTCCCTCTCTTTCTATCTCTTTCTCTATCTCTCTGCATGATTAGAAGAGACTGGCCCATAGAGCACTGCACATTGATTCTGCTTCATGATGAAAAGTGACAAAGCAAGGTGTGTGTGTGCTAGAGAGAGAGAGAGAGAGAGAAAGAGAGAGAGATCTTTGCCTTATCACTGTGTGGGTGGCATGTCAGTCAAATGAGCTCAACTCTTATATCACATAGGGGCTAAAACCTGGACTGAAGCTGCTAACTGTGCTTTACAGGTGCATGTACACTCGTTATCAAAAGAACAGCTGCACCCAGAAGGAGGTGTGGGACTGCAGTGCTATTGGGAAGGAAGATAAAGGTTACCAGGAACAATAAATGATGATAAATTTAGACTGATATGATCAATATTTATGGCATGGAGTTGTAGAGGTTCCTAATGGTGTCCTGTGATAATCCATCCCATGCAGCTTGAATATTCTCACACAGTTCCTGTAGATTGTGCGGTAGGGGTGGACGTGGAGTGACACCAGGCCTTCTGGACGTATGGCTGTCACGTACAAAGAACTAGGACCGACGCGCGCAGAGCTAAAAGTCCGTAGAGTTTTATTAAACAAGCGGGTAATCGAGCACAGCAACAGTACACGAACAACCATGAGGGGAATAGACAAGATCAAAGTCGAAACCAGGGTAGACGAGCAGCGAGGTAACCAAGTTAGAAGGGCTAGGCAAGAGAATGAATGAAGGGACGAAAGAGAGGTCGAGAGTTAGGGAGAGAACGAACGGAGAAAAGCCGACAAGGGAAATGCAAAGGGGAGGTCCAAGAACGAAAAGAGTCAAAAGCCAGAGTGGAGAATAAACAGGAGAAATGCTCAGGATTGCTAACGGAAACGTTTGGCAAAGCTTCGCAACCAGGAAGTGTTTACAGGGAGTAAATATACCGGAGCTAACAAGAGACAGCTGTCAAAATTCGGGAGACTTAGAGCGGGATTGGTTAGACTGGGGACACATGGGCGTGACGTCATGGAGCAATGCCCCCTGGGAAGTTGAGTCCGGAGGAGCGGAGCAGCCGGGTGAACCCGGGAGCGTGACAATGGCGCGTGACAACAAACCGTTCATCTTGGTGCTGACCACGGTGCCTCCACACACGGATTCGTTGGTCGTCTCCACCAAGACAAAAGCATAACTGTGAAGTGAAGATGCAGTCTTTGGCAAGGCTGGTGTGGCGTTAAGGGCAGTCGTTGTAATGGTCTGCGTGCATGTAGTCCAGCGTTGTGCAGCCATCTGCCAAAGGTGCTGCCACTACCAGGATGACTCATGGATGGCACCTCATCTGCTTGCTGGATGTCCGCAATCGTGGCTGTTGGGTCAGTCATGTACAGCGATAAGGCCTGTCCTTGCTTACGTCACATGCGTGGCCAAGCGTGAAACTTGAATCAGTTGCATGTCTTACAATGTCAAACCACTTCATTCCTTCTGGGTGGAACTATTTGTACTATTCTTTTAATGATGTGCATATATATATATATATATATATGTGTGTGTGTGTTTGTGTGTGTGTGTGTGTGTGTCATGTTAAAGATGGTGTCTGTTTACTTGTTTCAGCACTGATTGACTAAACAGATTTTGTTGGGCTGTTAGTTTACAATCAGGAACACTTTGCCGCTATTAAATGTTGCCCCAGATTTAGAAACTAGGTGCTCTAATTACACACTCCGACATACAGACATCTCCCCTCAAACGCTCGTCTGAACGACTCCCCCCTGGGCCATGAAACATGGAAACGATCATGTACAAACCTCCTTTCCCTCTTCCTCCTTATTGTTCTCTAGAGATTTGAATTGCCAGCAGATATTTAAAGGGCCTATATTCTATATTTTGGTAGTCTTTAAGTTTTAGGAAGCGTTCAGATGAAAACTGACTCCTTTTTTCAGTCTTGTCTACGGAGCAACTGAGGAGTGCTCCTGTAACTTGTGCACTGCCTACTCGGCTAGAAACAGCACCAAATTTTGTGCAGAGATTAGATTAGAGCCATTTTTGCCAATTGTGCTTACAGAAAGAGGAGCCTCCGCAGTGTACAGCCCACCGGAGCAGTGGGTAGCCCTATGCACCTATCCAGGGAACAGTAGGGGGGTTAGGTGCCTTGCTCAAGGGCACCTCAGTCATGTCTTCAGGTTTAGGGAATCAAGCTGGCGACCCTCCGATCACAAGGCTGGTTCCCTAACCTCCAGCCCACGACTGTCCCTAGTGTCCATTAATGGTGACATCCACGACTGACCTACTGATATCAGGGATGCCTTTGTAGTGGCTACTCCAACTTCCTGGTGAAGCCAGTTTGGGCTCTTTTTAAACATGGGGCTGTGCAACACTTCATGCAAAGGTCACCTCAGTCTGAACGATCTTCTAGTATTAGAATGCACATTTACTAAGCACTTTAACCCAATTTTAATTACATTAGCCTCAATTAATCAATCAAGCAACCAACCAACCAACCAATCGGCCTTTATTTTCATTTGGAAATATTTCCTGATTGACCCTCATTTTCAATGTGGCCAAGCATTTACAGCTTAAGCGACTGTAAAAGAAATGGATTTTTTTTAAAAAATGGATTTGAATCTGGAAAACTAAATTAAAAGAAAGACAAATTGACAAACAAAGAACAAATCGACAAACTCAAACAAGATAAACGGTAAAAGAATTAAGAGAACAATTAAGATTGAATTAATAATCAATAATAATAAATTCAGTATAATAAATAAATAAATAAATAAATAAACAAACAAATTAAAGGATTATAAAAAGTAATTTAAAAAAACAGCAAGCCTATTTTTAGTGTTCCAGCTTGCTGGTGAATGGTGGCTAAAAGCAGATTTTCTTAGTTCAGTAAAGTCTCTCGGCACCTGACAAATGATCCAGTCACTACAGCGATTCTGATAGTTACCAGAACAGTAAAGCAATAATGATAACTCACTGAGCAACGTTATCAGTTCTACTTACCATATAGGAGCACTTTGTAGTTCTACAATGACAGACTGCAGTCCATCAATAAAGCTTGATTCTGATTCTGATCTTATTCTCCGTATACTGTGTTACCTTGTTCTTCGATGGGCAGGACCGCCACAGAGCAGGTGTTATTTGGATGGTGGACCATTCTCCGCACTCCAGGGACACTTCCAGTTCACTCTATAAGGCAAATAGAGATCCATTTCCATCACATTCCATGTTTACATAGCATGTCAAACTGTTTTATATGCAAATCTTAGGAAAACCTATCCTTCAGCGATTATGGAACCTTTACGGAATTTGAAGTCAGTGTTTGTTAAAGTTTTTGTTTCTTTATCTTTTTATTACTGCGTATCACCTCTCTGGAGAAGCGGAGGCCCGTCTTGCCACAAAGGAAGCACACAGGAAGCGGTTAAGCTAAGATGAAGGCTTCATATCGCAATTGTAAGAGAAGGGCTCTAATTCCCCCCCAAACGCGGCTTTCGCTATTCAGCACGGGCCCTTCTGGAAGAGGGAATGGAATTGGGGCAAATTCAAAAGGAAACACACATTTCAATTGAGTGTAAATTGGCCCGGTATTATCTTCCCACAAGTCCTTTCATACTCCGAAATTGACTTGCGCCACATTAAAAGCCAATGTCATTTTCAAACAGTGCTGTCGCCATCGGAGGATAATGACTTTGCTTTTTAGCCGAAACGCCGTTCCTTTTCGTGCACGCGTGTTTGAGAGGTGTCAGACCAGAACAATGCGATGAAACATTCTTTTACAGGGAAAAATAAAAGCCTATCAGCTGCCTGCATCCCGAAGCACAGCCCCGAGCGAACGCTCCGGGTGAAAAGCAACGATTCCATGACAAACGCTGTTTTAACTGTAAACGTGACACTCTTAAACTCGCTCATTTCTAATTTGCCTCACACAGCCTTAATGAAAGTGTATCGTGGTAAAAGCCATTTCATATTTGAGCCCTAGACGCCTTGTTATTACTGCTGTTATTACTGCAAAGTTAACCAGTGGTGTAATTACATAATTATTACATAGTTAGTTACATAATTACATTTACATTTGATTCATTGGAGTCTGTCCCAGTGTTCAATGGACAGAAGACAGGAAACACCCTGGACAGGCCACCAGTCCATTACAGGGCAGACACACCCAGACATACACATTGACTCACACCTAGGGGTGCAATTTAGCATCTCCAGTTCACCTGACACCACGCCTAAGAACTGTGGTAGGAATTAGAGCACTCGGAATAAACCCACACAGACACAGGGAAAACATGAAAACTCTTAAGGAGTCCCAAGCAGGAATCAAACCCACGCGGGAATCGAACCCAGGCCCTTCTTGCTACCCACTGCGCCACTATACCACCCAATGCATGGTCATTGGAATTCTCCAGATTGGCATGTGGGGCTTCCTGCTTTGAATGTGACTGTGATTATGAATGCTGATAGCCTGTTCGCATGGACAATGCTCAACATGGATTCCTGCCGAGGGTAGACAGTGGCGGTGGTCATTATAATGGTCACTCGCCAAGAGCTTCAGCCATTGTTGTGTTTACTGCTCCTTTCATTGGCTACCTGCCCTTAAAAGATCTAACTGGGAGACTACAGTGACTCACTATCACCTCTACAGGTACAAAGTGGTATTACGAGACAGGATCAGGCTGGTTAGCAAGCTAGCTTCAGTAGATACCTCTATTGACAGGATACGCAGATGTCTTTGACATACCGTCATAACTGCTTTTGCGTTTTTCTGGTGTTCCATTTTCTTCTTCTTCTTCTTCTTCTTCTTCTTCAAGATATCAACATTGTTTCAGCTTGGGAATGGTGTGCTTGTATACAGCTGGATGCATGGTTTCTGCATAGCAACAATTTTTTAAAGAATGCATGCCCATCTACTGTACTTCTGCTCGACCCAGAGACACCATTTCTGATACACTATCTCAGGGCAGACCCCCACGCACAAACTCAATGTTGGCTTGACCTGCACTCGTCTGACTGTCTTATTTTTCCATCCCTCTTTCCCCCCATAGAGTCCCATTCATTTTTGGACCCACCAAAAGTCTATTGTTTCCTTTAACCTACAGCCACCAAACTGCATGTACTCACTCAGGGATGATCCCCAAACTCTAATCCACAGACATACCAACCAGCACTCCTTATGTGTCATTTATCCATTTCTCATTCCTCTCGTTGCAACCACAGACTAGCAATGCAAACCTTTCCCTGAAGTGGGAACCATTTAAGCTGTGCAACCATTCAGCGTTTCCTTCAGGAAATGTACTTTCCTAGTTTTAGTCCATTTTGGAATGTTTTAAACTAAATCCCCTACAGTGCTTATGCTGTGACGCTACTGTCTGTCACATACCATGAGCATACACAATTAAAGAAAGGTTATAACAAAATGGATGCTGGTCATAGACACCCTTAAACCTGAGTCAGAGACAGAAACACACACCCTGAGTAATTCCCGAATCCACACATGTGCGGTAACTAGCCTCTTTTCAGCCAGTATTAGCCTTGGATTACATATCTGTGACACATGTTGGCTAATCTCCGCAAATACTGGAATGAAACCACGCGCACACACAGTGCATAGGTGGTTAGGTCCTCAATCCCTGATGTGTCAGACTCTGCAGTCTCAACATGCATGATGGGGGCTTTGTAAGCACCCGTAATCATAAAAAAATGATTAAATAAATAATAAAAAATATGTGCTGCTGTTTGATTCCAGCTCTCATATTACAATCTCACTGCATCCATTTCCCTAATCACCAGTTTGCCCTCTAATCCTTCCTCACGCGCGCCTGGCATTAGCAAAACCTTCCGCAGTGCAGAGAGACCTTTTCTTCCCTAACATCAGCTCCAGCACACTGTAGATACAAACAAGCCCTCGTTTCCCAGCCCCTTACACACATACACACATATTTACACACACACCCTGAGCACACACTCCAACACTCCAACTGGATTAACCTTCATCCAGTCCAACACGGTCTGTTGCCATTTTCTCCGGGTCTAATTTGAGTTAAAACTAGCTAAATGCCACTATTTCTCTCTCCCTCTCTCTTCCCTCGCCCAGTCAATAGCTGCCCTCGTTCTGTAGATATTCCCAAAGCGCCTGTCCTTTACCAGCACTGGCTAGCTCACACACAAGCTGCTAATTCCCACAAACACAGCTGTGAGCGCTGTTTCGTTCTGTCCCACCAGTCGCTCCGGATTCTTTTATTAGGATCTATCATTGGAGTAAACTTACGATGGTGGATATAGGCAAAAGGTTGAGTTGATGTTCTGGGGGTGTTTTAATTAGGTGTACTTTTGAACCACAGTGCCTACACTGAGCTGCTGGAACAACCAGGTTTCACCTACAGCTCATCATCTTACTAACATGTCATTCTTATGCCGGTATTCCATTGACCATTCTTGCATTCACAGGGCTGCAAATGGAACTGACTGGCATAATGAACATTTAGGAGCATTCACACATCTGGACTGGCCTGCAAAATTCCCAGATTTGGATCCTCTTGAAAGTCTGTGGGACTACCTGAAACGACCAGTAAAACGCCAGGGAAGGCATCCACCAAATCTCGACCAACTGACCAATCCTTTGATGCAAGGGTATCTGAACATTGATGTGGCCTACATCCAGAAACTTGTCCAGTACATGCCAAATCCAATCACAGCTGTTATTCTTGCTTGTGGAGGCTCATGTTTTGTCCAGTGAGCTTAAGTTAAGACAGCAAAGCATGGAGTTTACCAGGGGCACCCAAAGTTTGCATCTGACTTTCATTTTGGTGGTGCATGGTTAGAGGTTGAGGCGGCTGCCCAGAACGTACCATGTCCCAGAGACATCGCTATACTGAGGCTGAGAACCACTAACTAGCCAAATTCATTATATCCACCGTGACTACTGATGGCATGCAGATGGAAATGTTGCCTAGTTAATAGCAGCCACCAAATGGAGAGGTTTTGTTTCAACGGAAGACTTCTTTTGATTTGAGTAGTCAGAAATCTGGGAGGTCCTGGCTTCCAAGTGAGACAGTATAGGCACCCCCAAGCGCCCCCTGTAGCTACGCCCCTGGCATATTGTACAAAGCACAGCTATAAGACACAGGAAGCATCACGGTTGGAGTGCCTATAAATATCAAGCTTAAGATATTCATCTCAGTCCAAATGAAAATGGAGCATCTGATATGTTCTGCAGACAAAGCTGGCCACATCTAGGGGGTATTTTGCCTGGTTGTATTCTGGTTGGCCGTCCAAATGTCCACATAAAGGCAGTTCCTATTTCAACATTTTCAGCATCCAGGCTGGAAACAAAGTCATTCAGGTAACTTCTAGTGAGCAATGGCAATCAGCTGCCTGCAGTGGATATCATGACGATGTATTAGCCTTTCAGAGCAAGATGTACAGTATATACTGTGGGATTTGTACATGAGCCAGATTAGATTCAATGCAGAAATATGGAGAAGCTCAGAGACATTAGCCACGTTTACATGCAGTCTGATAATCTGTTAGTAATCCGACTAATAGCTCAATCGCAATTGAATGCATCCTTGTATGCACCTCAGTCTGAATAGACTAGTTTGATTGAGCTCATTCCGAATACTATGTCTATCCAATTGAACGAGATGGGTAATTCTGTAAATGATCCATTCAATGGAAGATTAAGAGCCATGTAAACGCCTGGATCCGATTCCATTCCCAGTCGGAAAGACTGAGTACATGCTTTGCATGTGCATTTGCATCGTATTTAACATTTGCAACCTTCAACACGGGGGGATACAATTCTTTTCTAACAAGCTAACAAGTCCCGCTGTTCTTGAGCTTTTCGATCGGATGCAGGATCGCGTTTCTGCATAGCAACAGCTTTTTCCAGATTTGTTTTCCCATTAAGAACGAATGGGATGGAAAACTGCATGCCCATCTACTGTACTTCTGCTCAACCCAGAGACACCATTTCTGAATTTTCGAATTTCCGTATCCAATGTTGATTTGACCTGCACTTATTTGATTGTCTTTTTTTTCCATCCCTCTTTCCCCCCCATGGAGTCCTATTCATTTTTGGCCCTTCCCAAACCCTTTTGTTTCCTTTAACCTACAGCCACCAAACTGCATGTACTCACTCAGGACAGATCCTCAAACTCTTCTCCACAGACATACTGACCTACACTCTCTGTCATTTATTCATCCCTTTTTCCTCCCGTTGCAACCACAGGAAGTGGGAACCGTTTAAGCTGTGCAACCATTCCACGTTTCCTTCAGGAAATGCACTTTCATAGTTTTAATTCATTTTGGAATGTTGTAAACTAGAAACATTTTACAAATAGACGCCTGGATCTGATTGCATTCCTAATCGGAAGGGTTAAGTACATGCTTTGTACTTGCATAAGCCATTCAAAAGAACATTAATAGCCTTGTTAATACTTAGATCCCATTACATTCCCAATCAGAAGGGATGAGTACATGCTGGGCATGTGCATTTGTATCATATTTAACATTTGCAACCTTCAACGTGGCGGAATCCAGTAAGTGGTTAAAATAATGAGCTGTTGATGTTGTGCCGAAAGACGATTGGCGGTCGGAATCGGCCCCAGAACACTGACCAAGTCATCTCTAGTATGCAGCCTTGGCCTGGTCTTTGTGTCACCTCAGCTGATACCAAACGCTATGAATGCGCTAACTGATAATGAAGGCTTTATTCCATTAAACCTATATGAACAGACTGTTAAAAAGAGCCTCATGTTTATTGCCGCTCTCGCTGTGATACGTTCTGTGTTACAGCTGTCTGGCATGCGGCGGCCTTCAGAATTGGTTAAACTGAACTGAACCTCTCATTACCACTCTATCTGAGGAAAAAGCCACATTTGATTACAGGTTAGCATCTTTCCCAACTGGGCTTGGAAATGTAGTGCTGCTAGCAGGGCTTAAGGGGCTATACGGCGGTGTATCGAGCAGTTACACTACACGGAGTGCAAAATGTGTAAGCCTCAATTTAGATATGTACGAAAGAGAAAGCGAAGAGTGCCTCTGTACTGACAAGCGAAACAAGATGTTTCTGGCAAAGGAATGCAAATTACTATCAACCCGCATGAAACACAAAGGTTTCAAATACACTTGACAATGATAAGTCACAAAAGACGCGTTCTAATGAGATGGGAACTGGGGGAAAAAAAAAAATCGAGACATTTTAATCTTTTAAATCCCAGGCAGTCGGCACATTGTTAGACAAACCGAATGTCAGAATGTTGAATTTCTTTCCTCTGTGCTTTTTTTATTATTTCTTTTTTTTTCCCATATAAAAAAAAAGGTTATTTATTTATTTCTGACTCCTGCGGTGTGCTGTAACGAGACGCGGGAGCTTTGAAGAGTTAGCCTGTCACACTTAATAGTTGGCCTTTCTGAACTCACTAAGCTGCTGCTCCCTACGGCTGCCATGCCAGTCAAGGAAGGGTTCAAGCGGGGTGCATTAAGGCTCACTAGCAGAAAGCTATGATTAAAATAGAGTGCATGGTGTGTACGTCGGGAGGAGGGGGAGGGAAGGGAAAAAAATTGACAGCGCTGTATTTCAAAGGTGTCAAGGGGAAGAGGAGAATATTTTAACACGGATTTTATCACAGCTTTATATGTAAAGGGGGGGAAATTCCCTTTCGCTTGTCTTCTTTCCGATCAAGAATGAGGGCTCGGTTACATTTTTAGGCCTGCTGTCTTGTTTTACAAGAGCTCTCTTTGGCAACAGATGCCGGGACCGAGATGTTCTGTTTTTCTTTTTTTCTGCCTGTAAAAAAACAAGACAAAGGGTTTTGTGCACTGTGCTCGTATCTCAATGCCATTTATCTCTTATTAAAATGTAGCTCAAGTGTAGGAACAACACCAACAAATGCTCAGCCTAAACGCTGTAGCCAGAAGCGAAGTGGGAAAAAACTAAAACAGAGGTTTCACAAAGTGGTTACGCAAATCATCAGGCCTATTTACACCATACTGCTGTAATTAGAAGCTACCGGCAGTGACCGGATTTCAAATGTGCAGGATCATTTTATGGGCCATTTTATTGCCAAGATAAGAATAACCATTGCATGAACAGAAAACGCCTGATGGAGCCTACTTAATATCATTTCAGAGGAGAAAATAATTCTTGGAAAGCTCGGAAGCTGCCTTGTTCCCTGCTGGCTTCGGTATGGACTACTAATAACGCCCTAGCACTGTTAGACGTGTACCTAAATAAATGCTTTAGCACAGCTAGTACTAAAATACACTCTTCAGCAAAAGAACAGTTGCATAAATAGCTGCACCCAGAAGGAATCAACCCACAGGACTGAAACTTGGTGGGTAGGTTTGACATTGTGAGACATGTTAATGACCCAACAGCCATGATTGTGGACATTCAGCAAAGCAGTGATGTCCTCCATGAGTCATCCTTCTAGTGCCAGCACCATTGGCAGACGGCTGCACAATGCACACAGGATTACATGCACACAGACCGTTATGACGACTGCCCTTAACACCGTGTCAACATCGCCAAAGACTGCAATGGTGTTGCGCCAGACTGTCATGGAGTGACTCAGAATGGCAGCGGGTCAGAAGACCAACGAATCCATGTGTTGAGGCATCGTGATCAGTGCCAAGATGAACGGTTTGTTGTCACGCGTCACATGTCCAGAAGGCCTGGTGTCACTCCACCTCCACCCCTACCGCACCATCTGCAGGAACAGTGTGAGAATATTCAAGCTGCATGGGATGGATTATCACAGGACACCATTAGGAACCTCTACAACTCACCAATAAGCTGCCCAAATCATCATTCTACCACTTTCCTGAAAGAGAAAAGTAAATGGCTGCAAATGATAAGGTGAGTTATAATCCTTAAACCAATAAAGGAATACAAAGTTTGTTGCCAGTGGACCAAACCTAGCTAATGTTAGCAGTCACAAGCAAAAGCTAAACTGGCCCTTTGTGGATACCCTAGATATAGGCTATGGGCTTTATAGGGTGTTTCTTGCTCCTAATAATGCCCTAGCACTGTTAGACTTGTACTTATAAAAAAGCTTTGGTACGGCTAGTATTCGATAGCTATAATATGACAGCAGAGTTAGCATTGTGCTAAAATTTATCAGCAAAAGTCAAACTGGACATTTGTGGATTTGTTTCTTGCTATGAATCCCACGTCTTCATGTTTCGGTTGCCCTTTTTCTGCGTTGCCCAGCCAAAGATAGTTTAGCTAGCATAGCCTATATCCATTGAAGGCTAATTTGGATTTTGCCAGTGGGTGCTAATGCTGGTTAGGTTAGATAGCTGTCATGCTTCTGGGTTTCCCCTCTGCCTCCAATCTCCCGAACTCTATCTCCTAGAACCCACCACCCAATTACATCAGGGTCACATGCCCACAACCCTCCAATCACATCCTGTCTTCACGTTCCTCAAACTAAGTTTGTTAATCCTTACACTAGGTAACATCAGAGTCCACTGGCAATGCCAAACTTTGTTTTTCATTGTTCCTTTAGGAACTGTAACTCACCTTATCTACTGTAGTTGTTTCCTCTTCTCTTTCTCATTGGAAGGAAAACGGCAGAATGACAATTCAGTCGTTCAGAATCTCAGATCAGATCTATTCAAATATCAAGAGCCTCAGTCAACACAGTAAAGCCATCTTAACGTCTTAACAAGTGGATTGTACAAATCATAGAATGTGTTTTGTAGCATGCTAATAACACGTTAGCACTGCTACATCTGTACTAGCTTGATTAATATATTGCAAATACATTAGCTGGGCTAAAATTAACATGTATGCTTTATTGTGTAGGAAAAGCAAAGGTATGTGACAGTACTCTAACATTTAAGTCGGTGCCCGATATGAATATTTCAGCCAATCAGAGCCCTTCGTTATCTCTTGCCTTTCTGTGTCACTCTCATTAGACTGGACGAGTCATCAGGAAACCATGGAAAATTGCTAGTTTGCTACTCTCTCTCTCTCTCCTTCTCTTACTCTCCCGTTCTCTCCGTCATTTATTTATTTTTGCAGCATGCTGAATAAAAATGACAACTCAGGAACACACTCTGGCAACCCTACGTTCCTTTACAATTGAATGACACTGAATCTCACCCCATACAACCCCCACCTACACAACCCCCTACCCTCCCCAACTCTCTCTCCACCTAATCAGCCACTCTGAGTCACATTTTAATGAAAATAAAAATTCTGTCAAACGCCAGCACCCTTAATCATAACGAAGTGGGATGCAAATATGGACTTTAACGACGTCCCTCCTGTTTTGATTAAGAGCGTGGAGTTATTCTCTTTCGCTGTAATGAGAGAAAGTTAATTCGGGGGGTTTGAGTGACAAGTGCCGCTGGCAATCGCTATGTCCACGGGGGGGTAATTCTGAACTAACCCCCTAACCTCACTTCCCCCCGACTAATCAACCCTTGCCCTCTTTACCTGGCCTTACCTCTCTTCTAGTGAGGTATCGATCTGATACTCTGGATCAGTATCAACACCAAAACAGGACTAAAGGATGGACAGAAGCCTCTGTTAGCGCAGGATCCAAAGATCGGTGGAAGCTACTCCTCACTTGGTCTAAGGGGTTGGGTCACATGTTAGCCCTGGTTCCCACCTGAGGTGTTGGTCAAACTCGGTCCAGTTCATTGGAAATATGAACACGGTATGTACCAAAGACGTCCACACAGAACGAACTGCCGTCTCCTCTCTGAAAAAACTTCCTTTTGTACCTGCAACAGATGGATGCCTGAAGCTGTTTTGACATGTGGATGTGTTTTATCATCTTTTGACGAGCTCTGAATCTGTAATTATAGACTGCATAGTTTCAGGACTGAAGCGCATACTCAATTTGCCCATGACAGCACACGTCAATTATGTTACGTATTAATTATTAGGTCCTGACGTTTCATAAGCGGGAAGGCCCTCAAGGCTGTGTGTTGTAATGAAATGTCAGATTGCTGCAAAACTCTGCATGCACTTAAGTCTCAGGCAGATATGTAAATGATTATGGGTGTGGTCCGGTTACCTGAGGGCACGAACACACGGCAAACATGCTCTGGACGGTCCAGACAGACCACCGGTAGAGAGGTTTGTTTGATCCGCTGACAAGCGCAAACAGCTCCCACAGTTTCCTTGTCCACCATCCAGACACAGGTGGCACCTTCATTACACATCCCAGTCTCTGGCGGCAGGAGGAAATCTGGTGTCGTGGCCCCCATTAAGTGCCCTGCCATTGACAGCCAGTCACCATGGCCTTCGATAGCAGTGGTGTCATGAACGAGAACCCATGGACTGCTATGGACTGGAACATAAATCCAGGTTCTGTTTGGGATCTGACAGGTTCCAGTATAGAGACCATGTGGTGAGCGCTTCAATCCTGCCTTCGCTGTGGAGCGACACACTGCCCAAACTGCTGGAGTGATGATCTGGGGAGCCATCGCATATGACAGTCGGTCACATATGAGGGACACTAACATCTCAGCGATATGTGAAGGACATCCTCCGGCCACATGTGTTGCCTCTCACGGCAGGGCTTCCATCCGGCATTTTCCAGCAGGATAATACTCGCCCACACATGCTTAGGGTTTTCCTGGAATGTCTCCGTCAGATTGCAACACTTCCTTGGCCTGCCCTGTCCTTGGCATGGACTGGATAAGACTCTGGATGTAGGCCACACCAATGTTCAGACCCTCTTGCTTCAAAGAATTCCACAGTGGGGGCTGATTTGGTGGATACCTTCCCTGGCACAATTCCGAGGAGAATTCCCTGTAGACTGAGATTTTAGTCACTGTTGGTAGACCCGTATGACCATACGCTTCCATACACCTGCAGATCCAGCTACTTCCTTCACACTATGGTCTTTGGCACGCCCAAATGCACTCACTCCTTTTAGCCAATCATTAACATCTGCTTTGGAGCCATTTTCCACACATGGAACGAGACATTCACTGCACTGTAGCACCTCTTCCCAATCTATGGATCCCGTCACTTACACCCCACAAGTATTTATAGCCCCATCATCCTCGTGCAGCAGCACCATCTGCAGGAGCCTGAAGTTACTACCACCTTAAACACACAAGGTGACTCTTTTTTTTTTGTCCTGAGAACAATAATGACTGTAAAACGCATCCAGTTCATCAATTCTTACTGGAGAACATGTAACATGGAGTTACAGCCCCTTGTAACTGTATAGTTCAGCACGTGTTATACAAAATACTCAATTACAGAAGAAGAGCCCTGTTTTTCCGGACATGGTATCGGCCGATACTCCCAGCTATTGTAATTGGTATCGGGAGAAAAGTCGGATAGGTGCATCCCTGCACTCTTCCTCAGCTTGCAGAAAGAAGGAGTAAAGAGAGAGATACTGCTGACGGCTCTGGCCTGCACCTTCTTTGGCTACTCCACCTAGACTTACTTCTGGACTTCTATTGGAAGTGAAAACTTAAAGTGAAACTTTGCGCTTTTGCACGCGCATCAGATACATAAGGGTATGGAAAATTGCCGACGTGTGCAGCGACAAGAAGGAGAAGGAGAAAGGGAGGGAAAAAAGAGAGATTGTGTCTAGTGGTCAGCACTTTCTATCGACTCTATTTCTGTCAACAGTATTTTCTGTTCTCAGCCTTTGAGTGGAATTCATGTGGAACTCGCTCGCTCTCTGTCTCTGTCTCTCTCCACCACTCTTCCCTCTCTCCACCTCTCTTCCCTCTCTCCACCATTCTTCCCCTTCTCTCTATTTCCACCACTCTTCCCTCTTTCCATCACTTTTCCGCTTCTCTCTCTTCCCCTACTCTTCCCCTCTTCAACACTCTTCTACTTCTCTATATTTCTACCACTCTTCCCTCTCTCCACCACTCTTCCCTCTCTCTACCACTTTTCCCTCCCTCCACCATTCTTCCCCTTCTCTCTATTTCCACCACTCTTCCCTCTTTCCATCACTCTTCCACTTCTCTGTCTTTCCCCTACTCTTCCCCTCTCCATTACTCTTCCCTCTCTCTCTCACCCCATTCCCCTTCTTTCTGTTTCCACCACTCTTCCCTCTCTATTTCCACCACTCTTCCCACTCTCTCTCCCTCCACCACTCTTTCCTCTTTCTCACTCCACCAGTTTCCCCTTCTTTCTATTTCCCCCACTCTTTCTCTCTCTACCACTTTTCCCTCTCTCTCTATCTCCACCACTCCTCCTTGTCTCTCTCCACTTTCTTCATTTTCTTCTATATTCTTTTTTTTCTCTGTCTTTCTCTATTCTTCTTCGTTTCTATCACAACCACTTTGTTCCATCTCTCATTCTCTCACTCCATCTCTTTTTCCTTCCCTTCCTTCCCTCAGTTCTTTCTCTTTTTGCCCTTTCCCACTCTCTCTATCTTCTCTCTGTCTTCCTTTCTGTATCTCCACAACTCTTCTCTCTCTCTCAAGCTCTCTCTCTCCTTTCCAAGGTCATCTCTTCATGGTGATTCACGAAGTGGTGTCATCACAAAGATTATACAACACACATAACTGCCAGTGTGGGCTCCGTGCTCCGTCCTCAGCAGCTGAAGAAAAGGCGGTGTTTAGTGCATTTGCAGTAAGTGCTCTAAACCACTTTACATATGTTCAGTATGAGTGTGTTGGGCCTGTTTGATCTCAGTGCTCCGAAAGCCTAAATAGCAGCGGGTCTGGAGAGAGCCATTCTTCCCATTTCAAACATACAGCACGTTGAAAGCACATTAATGCAGAAGAAGGTTAAACGTTATTGAAAAGCTGCTGAGGAAGACCCTGGATTTAACGACCATGTGCATTCTCCTCAAGGACCCTCCACTCCACATTGTCCGTCTTCTCTGAACTGTATTTAGGTTGGTACACAGGTCATCACAATAGCTTTGTACGCCATGAGGTTCTTCAGTTGTACAATGGCAGCTGGCAGCTGGTTATAAACTGTATATCCGATTTCATTTCAAAGATCTGTCAACTCGTAATGTGACTAGATGGACTAGACAGCAATAATGAAATGTGTTAATATTATGCTTTCCCACAAAGCTTGTACACAACACGGCAGTGATGCCCTCCATGAGTGCTCCACCATTGGCAGATGGCTAGAAGATGTGGGAGTACATGCATACAGACCGTTACGACGACTGCTCTTAACATCACGCCAATGTCGCCAAAGGCTCCAATGGTGTTGACTCACAATGGCAGCGGGTCCCACTTTTGTCTTGGTGGAGACAACCAAGGAATCCGTGTGTGGAGGCACCGTGGTCAGTGCCAAGATGAACGGTTTGTTATCACGTGTCACACGTCCAGTAGACCTGGTGTCATTCCACCTCCACCCCTACCGCACCATCTGCGGGAACTGTGTGAGGATATTCAAGCTGCATGGGATGGATTATCACAGGACACCATTAGGAACCTCTATAACTCCATGGTGAGACATCTGGCATGTTGGGTTAGCAAACATGGCGGCCCGACGCCATACTGAGGCACACTACGTCTATATGTGTAGCTGAATAAATATTGATCATATCAGTCTAAATTTATCATCAGTTATTGTTCCTGGTAACCTTTATCTTCCTTCCCAATAGCACTGCAATCCCACACCTCCTTAGGTGCAGATATTCTTTTGACAATAAGTGTGATCTCCATTTTGTCATATTTCCATACATTTATTTTGTATTATTTAAAATATTCCAGATAGCATTTAGACTGGGTTAAAGACCCAAGACAGACCAATAAGGCAGGGAGCCAATGAAAGGAGCAGTAAACACAACAATGGCTGAAGCTCCACCAGCCACCACCGCCCACTCTCGGCAAGAAACCACATTCACCAATAAACAAAAGAAGTGATATAAACAGAAGTAGAAGAAGAGTTAACCTTGGTGCGGGTTTCCACCACTGGAGAGCTTGCAACATTTCTTCTCGACTGGTAAGGAGTCAAGAGGGACTGTGCATTTCCTTGTTTCTTACTATAGGGATGGACGCCACAACTTTCTGGTAATACTTCGCCCCCTGTTTGTTTGGTTGCACCACCTCACATTGCTTCTTGTTCCTTAAATCCAGTGGGCGTGTGAAAGGAGATAGATGGCTGTTTCAGAACTGAAGTGATTTTGTGACTAAAGGCTCAGCAACAAGACTGGTTATTTTAGGTATTTCAGTGTGAGAGTGCCGGATCAAACTGTGTCATATAGTGTGTATTTTGATGGCAGGTTGATGTTTTCCCTGAGCGACGTCATTTAATCCCAGGTTATGGACTGGAGAAGCTGCGTACGGACGCCCTCTGCATAGCGGGTCCTCCAAATGCCTTCCCCACCGGCAACCTCTGCTCATTAGTTAAATAAGTTGTGAGCATATTGATTAGAGGCGTTTGAATTAGCCTTTCGCAAAGGAGAGCAAAGCTGGAGGGCTGAGAGAGAGAGAGAGACCTAGAGAAAGAGAGATTAGGAAAGGAGATAAACAGAGAGAGCAAGACAGATAAAGAGAGGGTGAAAGTCAGAGAGAGAGAGAGAGAGAGAGGGCAAAGTGAATAGAAAATCAGAGATGAGATAGAAGAGGAGAGGGATAGCGGGGGCGAGAGAGGGAGAGAGATAGCAGAGGACTGGAGAGTAGAAGGGAAGCAGAGAGAGAATAAGAGGGTGGAAGTCAGGGAGAAGGAGTGAGACAGCTGAAGAAATTTGACCTGGCTCTGACCCTGATGGTCCACTTCTCATCGAGTCCATCCTCATCCATCTGGTTTGGTTCCTCCACCTCGCGAGAACGAGCCAAACTCCGGCACATAATCAGTACAGCAGAGAGGCTCATCAGACGTGGTCTGCCAACACAAAGACATCTCCAACAGCAGAATCATGAAGCTCGCTGGCATGACTACAAGCTGACCCCTCTCACCCTGGACTTCATCTCTTCCAGCTCCTGGTAGAACATTCAGGGCTATTAAATCCAGCATGACTAGACATGCTAACAGCTTGTTACACCGGTATATGTGCCCGTTCAGTCTAAAGAGCATTTGTGAGGTGACATGGTAACTGATGTTGGACGAGAAGGCCTGGCCAATTCATCCCACAGGTGTTCAGTAGGCCCAAGGTCATGGCTCCAAACTTCTCAAACCATGTCATTATGGGGCTGGCTTGGTGCACAGTGACACAGTCATGCTGGACTAATAAAGCGTTCCTCCCCAAACCGCTGCCACAAAATTGAAAGCGCACACACGCTGCCAGTCAAACGCTTAGACACGGCTCCCCATAGAAGGTTCTCCTTATATCTTAATGCTTTACTGTAGAATAAAAGTAAAGACAGAAAACTATAAAATAGCCTTTATGGATTTATACAGTCCACCTTAAACACCATCGGAATGGAATTTTACAGGAGGATGAACCTGCAGTGGAGACTGATAGAACAAGGTTTATTTCTAAGCAGTTTTGGAGTCATTTGGTCTTTCCATCATGAATATTCACAAATTTAACTTTTAAATTAGGTACCTACACATACAGAAGTAGTGTCCCTCAGTATGGCGTCGGCCGCCGTGTTTGCTAAAACAGCATACCAGACGTCTCGGCATGGAGTTATAGAGGTTCCTAATGGTGTCCTGTGATAATCCATCCCATGCAGCTTGAACATCCTCACACAGTTCCTGCAGATGGTGCGGTAGGGGTGGAGGTGGAGTGACACCAGGCCTTCTGAACGTGTGAGGCGTGACAACAAACCGTTCATCTTGGCGCTGACCACGGTGTCTCCACACACAGATTCGTTGGTCGTCTCCACCAAGACAAAAGCGGGACTCGTCACTGAAGATGACCCGCTGCCATTCTGAGTCACTCCATGACAGTTTGGCACGACACCATTGCAGTCTTGGGTGACGTTGACGTGGTGTTAAGGACAGTCGTGGTAACGGTCTGCGTGCATGTAGTCCTGCATGGTGCAGCCGTTTGCCAATGGTGCTGGCACTAACAGGATGACTCGTGGAGGACATCACTGCTCGCTGAAGGTCCACAATCATGGCTGTTGGGTCAGTCAGGTACAGCAATGAGGCTCGTCCTTGCTTACAGATAGTGAAGTGTGAGTTTGCGCAAGCTCTTCAACACAAAACATTCTACTGCCAGTGACTGTCTGCTTACCTGTTCACCCATTTTTCTCTTATATTTCCTGTCATATCTCTCCTTTCATATCTACCCTTTTATTCCTCATTCCGTTTATCCTCTTTTATGTTTGTCCCGAAGGTAAATGTCTTATTGTCTGCTCAAGGTATATGTCATGCGTGCACTCACCAATACATACTCCTCATATGTGTAGCGTATTTGGTGACATAAAATGATTATGATTCTGACAGAGAGAACGAGAGAGAGAATGAGAGAGAGAATGAGAGAGAGAATGAGAGAGAGAGAGAGTGTGTGTGTGTGTAAAAGATCTGAAATGATAACGTGTAAGCCGTGTATGGTGTGTGCTTTTAGTCGTGTCTCTGAGCTCATGCTCTGTATCTCTCAGTGATATTTAGATACTGGTGAAGGTAGTCTGAAGGTATGTGGGCGTCTGAGATTTGAGATTGAGTGTAGGTTTAAAAGTTTGTGCGTGTGTGTGTGTTGGTGTGTGTGTCGTGAGGTCATGTGGAAGTGATGTCGTCCTACATTCAGGCCCTCAGACGCGTCCCCCATCATAAATTAGGCATAGAAACCAGCAGCATTTACATAAAGCCAAGCCTTTCTCAAAATAACTCACAGCCTGTCTGTCACACACACACACACACACACACACACACACACACACACAGCACTCGAGTTTAAGTAAGTGTTAGGGTAATACGTACTGTAAGTAGTGTGTCGGTGTACGGTAACTCAGTAAGTGTGACGCGTTAGTGTACTGTAAGTAGCGTGTTGGTGTACGGTAACTCGGTAAGTGTGATGCGTTAGTGTACTGTAAGTAGCGTGTCGGTGTACGGTAACTCGGTAAGTGTGATGAGTTAGTGTTCTGTAAGTAGTGTGTCGGTGTACGGTAACTCGGTAAGTGTGATGAGTTAGTGTTCTGTAAGTAGCGTGTCGGTGTACGGTAACTCGGTAAGTGTGATGCGTTAGTGTGCTGTAAGTAGCGTGTCGGTGTACGGTAACTCAGTAAGTGTAATGCGTTAGTGTGCTGTAAGTAGCGTGTCGGTGTACGGTAACTCGGTAAGTGTGATGCGTTAGTGTGCTGTAAGTAGCGTGTCGGCGTACAGTAACTCAGTAAGTGTGATGCGTTAGTGTACTGTAAGTAGCGTGTTGGTGCACACTAACTCATGGTTCAGTTTTGATGTACACACATGGTTCTTCAAGGGTTCTGTAGTAAGGGTGTATATAGAGTCACTTCATACTTAAATGGTACTTCGCATGGCAAATTGATTGATGGAGAACGTGCTTTGAAAATGGTTCTATATGGAACCACAAAGGGTTCTTCTATCATTAGAAGACTGACATGGTCCTCCATTCCTCCACAGCAAACAACGTCAAATGTTGACACCCTCGACAAACACACAGACGCCCCGTCTTTAGACCCAATCTAGCCTTCTTCCCTCTTTTCTCTTCCATTCTTATCTCCTTCTTCTCTTTCATTTTCTCTTTTGATTGCCTTTCCTGCCCTGTCCTTCTCATCTCCTTCCATCTACCCCCCACCCCCGACTCTCTTTCTCTCTAACTTTCTTAAGATGTCACTAATCAAGGCTGCGCTCCTCAGGCTGCTGCCCAGGGGAAGCCTAAAGCTATTCTCCAATTAGTGTCAGCACACAGACAAATACCTCTTTTACAGAGAGAGGGAGAGAGAAAGAGAGAGAGAGTAAACGAGTGTGACAGCAATTCCAACAAACAGTCTTGTAGCTAAACAGACAGACAGATACACATACACACACACACACACACAGATGTAATTAGGCAGGGATCATTTGGCGACTTTGCTGGGCCTGCTGGTCATCCTGCCCGCCCCACTGTGTGACTTTGGCGAGGCTCGCCGTCTTGTTTACCGTCGTGGAGGAATTTCTAAAGGCAAAGTCGAACTAAACATCAAAACACGCCCTCCACACACACACTGTGCCGTTGCAGAACGCACTCTCCACACACACACACACCACGGTGTCACAGAACACGCCCCACACACACACACGGCGTACCTTCGCAGAACCGGCCAAGGCTTCCTTTTTACACTCAAGGTCTCAATCAGAGCCTCATTCAGCCGCCTGAAGCTCCTCACCAAAATGAACTAGGTCTCCTTCAGTTTACCTCCTGAAACACCTCCTCCAGTCGCTCCTTGTCTTTCCCTCTGTCTGCTCACTGTATTCCAGCTCCTTTTCTGGAATACAGTCTTTCATCTCTTCTATTCACTCTTCCTCCCTCCATCTCTCACTCTCAGTAGTTTAAACAAACTCTCTTGTTTGTTGTCTTTTTCTCTCTTTTCAATCTCAGCAAGCTTCCTTCTCTCCCTCTCTCTTTTCCTCTCCCTCTCTTATTTCTCTCCCTCTCTCTTTTCTCTCTCCCTCTATTTTCTTTCCTTCTCTATTTTCTCTCCCTTTCTCTTTTCCTCTCCCTCTCTTATTTCTCTCCCTCTCTCTTTTCCTCTCCCTCTCTTATTTCTCTCCCTCTCTCTTTTCTCTCTCCCTCTATTTTCTTTCCTTCTCTATTTTCTCTCCCTTTCTCTTTTCCTCTCCCT